>JAYEPQ010000015.1:22073422-22215922 GCA_036321105.1 Dracaena cambodiana
ATAACTATGAAGTTCAATCTCTCATCTCTCTCTCTATATATATAGAGAGAGAAAACGGGAAATACACCGGTGGTGAAGGAAGTTTTATTCACCGCCGCTTAGGTGGCCCAATAAAATTATTACACGTGGTGTCATTTAAGAGAATTCATTTATTTGTTACCTTGAATGACGCCCCGTGTTATAATTTTATTGGGCCACCTAAGCAGCGGTGAAGGAACTCCCTTCACCGCCGGTGTATTTCCCGTTTCCTCATATATATATATATATATATATATATATATATATATATATATATATATATATATATATATATATATATATATGAATGAATGAATGAGAACTCTCATTGCAGGTGCAGGGAATTAATCTGATTAATTAAGCTTGGTAACACGATGAAACTAGTTTTGATTTGCTGGTTTTAGACAGTGGTTTGAGGATGAGCATGCGATTTAATTTGTTGCGTTGTTCACTCCAGAAATCATTATCATCAAAATCAAAGGAGGGTTAGTTTGTTTTTCATCATGAGAACTCAGTTGTAATCCTAATTAAGTGACATTTATTTTCACTATACATCTCATCCGATACCAATATCTTAGATATACTAATATGCTAGCTATTCCATTTGTGGTCAAAATCCAATTTAGAAAAGAAAGAAAGAGAAAAAAACTATAGTCATTCAGCATTCTCATCAATTGGCTTCCTTGACATTAGCAGCTAGTCTTCTTATGCCAAATCAGAGTGGATTGTCTTATGCGAGTAATATATATGCATTTAGGAGCCTGCTGCATATGGGGCAATTTGCATCACACATCGTCTTTTGACTTCGACCCGTACAAAGAAGTTTCATACCTCGTCTTTTTTGAGGATGGATTAACCAGTTCGCTTATTGGTGAAATAGATGCAACTTCGGAGAAAGTTAGGCTGAAAATACAACTACTTCTTCTTCATCATATCAAAGTAGGATGAGCAAATCCCTATAAACCTAAAAAATAAAATACATGGGATTTTAGAGGTCATAAGAGATTTAGAGAGTTAAAAGAGAGATAGATGCTAAAATTGTTTTTTCTCCTATGAAGAAGTAGAGAGATAAGAGAGAGTTTTCTCAGTGAAAAATCCAATAAATGAGCCTCTTTATTTATACAAAATATCAAAAGATCAAAATACACCCAAAACTAGGCCGAGAGTATTTTGATAAAAATATTACCAGCCCAAGGGTTAGCTGTCCTGATATGGGCCAGGCGGCCCATGGCAGGGACCGGCTTTTCCTTTTATTAGGGAATCGCGGCCTGGCCCAGGCTTTGGCTGAGGGCACTCGAGTCCGATCCCGAACTGGGGTTGATCGGACAGTTAACCAGCCCGGGATTGGATGAGGCCATTTGGACCCCTCACTACACTGGACACGAGCACCACCAGAGGTTAATTAGATTAAGATCAAGATCAAGATTTATATATATTAAAGATAGATAGATAGATAGATAATAGGGTTAGATTCTTAAGCCCTATTATTACACTCCTTTTTTTTCAATTAGATCACCCAGATCCGGTTATCTGGACTCCATGGCAGGATCCGGCGACGGCATCTTGGGAGGCACCGTCCCCGGCCTCGGCTTTGCCTTGTCTTCTTCTTCGTCGCCGCCTGCTTCTTCTTCTTCTTCTTCTTCTTCTCTGCGGAGCACGAGGCTGCATCGGCGTCATCAGCAGGTGAAGCGACGGGAGCGATGGCTGGTTCTCCTGGGGATCGCCCTGCACGCGATCTACATGCTCAGCATCTTCGACATCTGCTTCAAGAGCCCCATCGTCCACGGCATGGACCCCGTCCCCCAGCGCATCTCCCCTCCCGCCAACCGATTCGTCCTCCTTGTCGGTACGTTCACTTTACTTTCCCATTTCGATTTCTAATTCTAGGGATTTTGATGATTCATCTTGCAGCGGACGGGCCGACAAGTTACTTCGAGCCCGACTCCGATGGGAATTTCAGGGCGCCCTTCTTGCGGAGCGTGATCTTGATTGAACCAAGGGCGGTGGGGGGTTTCCCATGCCCGGCCGCCAACGAGTCCAGGCCGGCCACGTCTCCATCATTGCTGGCTTTTTTGAGGATCCAAGCGCCGTCACCAAAGGTCACCTCTCTCTCTCTCTCTCTCTCTCCCCCCCCCCACCCCCCCTTTTCTTGGAAAGGATTTTGATTTCCAATTAAATTAGAGCTAATGAATTAAGCCTGTAAAATCTCATGTTTGTCAATAGTGATGCCAACGGGTTGCGTTGCAATTTGACTATTGCGATTGGGAGATGAGTTCTTGAAAACCACTAATAATGACGTTGTCATTTAGAAATTTCTTTTTTCAATTGTCTCTCTCTTTTTTTTTTTTAAATGCTTCCTTAATAAGGTATACAGATATAAAGCAGTCAAACTCTTTGCATTTCACGCCATTTAAGCCGCTCTCAAATTATTCTTCAATTCTTAGTCGTATTGAGGATCTTATATCTGCATGGGATTATACGGCTGCGCTAAAAGCTTCTGAAGATCTCAGGAGTCTTGCCTTAGCAGGCCTTCATTATTTTCTGACTTATGGTTGGTTTATGCTAATGGCAAAAGTTACTCTTGGATACGTTGGATGGATGGTTAACCTCATTTTACATGTGCTGTATTCATATGCTGATTTACCAAAAGGCTTTTCTCTGAAGAAAAATCAAGAACTAGTTCATGGAAATACGGCAAAAATTGTAAGTTATCATAATTAGGTGTTGGAATTGAGGTTTAAGTTAATGTTTGTTCTTACCAATGTTTAAAATAACGATAATGTTAACGTAACGTTTTTTTTTTGTTAGGTTATGTAGCAAATAACGTAACGCTTAACGTAGGTTACGCAATTTTCTATTTATTTAATTAAAATAAATATAAAACTGTATTTAATAATTTCCATTAATAAGTAAATAAATCTAAAAAATCATATAACAGTCAAACGCATCATTTCACCAAATAAACAGTCAGAAATAGTATACTAATTTTTTCCAGTATTAAAATTATCAAATATCAATCTGTATTAAAGATCAGTCAATATACAAATCACCCAAATTATCACACGAATCATTCTTATCAGTCAGTATACCCTAACCCAAATTATCACACAAATCTGTATTAATTATCTGTCAAATTAGTCTTATTAAAACAAATCAGTCAAATTTAAAATGGGAATGAGCTTAATTATCTGCTGGTTGAGCCGGAGAAAATAGCTGGACCGGGGAAGGAATAGTTGACCGGCGAGAGAGAGTTAATGGGAATGAGGCTAATTACCTGCTAGTTGAGCCGGAGAAATGTGAATGAGGTTAATTACCTGATCGGAGAGCGAGAGAGAGAGTTAATGGGACTGAGGTTAATTACCTGCTGGTTGAGCCGGAGAAAATAGCTGGACCGATGGATGAACAGTTGACCGGCGGTGTTGAAAGCTGCGTCGACAGCAGAGGACGAGGGAAGAGCGGGGGAGGGCGAGAGAGATCGGCGCAGAGAGAAGAGAGGGATCGGGACGTCGGCAGAGGGGAGAGAGGTATCGGGAGAGGGTGAGAGCTATCGGGAGGGGAGAGAGGAGAGAACCATCGGGAGAGGGAAAGAGCGAGAGAGATATCAGGAGAGGGGAGAGAGTTATTGGGAGAGGGCGAGAGCGAGAGCGAGAGAGATCGGAGAGCGAGCGAATCGGGAGAAGAATTAGGACAGAGGGGAGAGAGAAAATCAGGAGAAGAATTAGGGCAGAATCGGGATATTTAGGAGCTAATTAATGGGTTTCGGGTCAAAAAAATCGAGTTTCGGATCGTGGGTGCGGTTCAATAAAGAATTGTATATAACGCACGTTATAACACGTTATGGAATAACGCGTTATAACGTGCGTTATTTTGAAAATAACGCACGCTACGATGCAGTGCGTTATTTCAGCCTGTTACGGAACGAACCCTGCTCGCTACGTTACGTAACGCGTTTTTTTCAACATTGGTTCTTACGTCAATGTCTGTTCTTACGTCACTGTCTCCTTATAATCCTTGCAATGACACACATCTTTTATTTTCCTGCTATTGAAGTCACTGGGGAAAGTTATTCTCTACTTTTTATCCCTGATCACTTATTCTGTTTGAGCTGCTGGACATCTTAAATTGGAGTTCCTTTTATCTTATAAGTTTTTTTTTCCCCTTATTGCTGCATTTTTCTGTTGATACTTTTTCTTTTAAGAAGTCACCTTCCTTTTATATTGTGTAGTCGCAGTGCCAAGTTTTATTTTATTATTATTTTTTTTTAATGTAGTCGCAGAGAGGTCCGCTGGTGTTCACTATAATACTTTCAATCAGGGAGGCCCTGTCAATAGGCTGAACCTGGCATTTCTTCAGTATGGCTTGGACTCCATATGGGCAGGTCAGGCTTGTATATTTGACTGGCCTGGTTTGCACCTGGGATTAGCCCATCTGGCTTTAATATATCATGATAGTTCCACCTGCCATTAATTACCTACCAATTACTAAGACCAATAAACTGCAGCCTGCAATAAAAGTTTGAACCCCAAGCCCTCCACTCAATATCACCCTTACAATATGGGAAGGTGAAATTGAGAAATGATGGACATTTTCCCCATAAGAAACGTGGGCAGTAGTGATCTGGCATTTTCCATTTCTGGAAGCAACAACTTCTGGTAATTTTATAATTCTGCTCTCAGTTTTTGACATTCAACTTCTCTGTGCTTATGGCCAGATTAAGGTGAGTGGTTTATCAAATAGATGAGTGGCAGTAGATTGCTATTTTATGTATTTATGCAGATTTTGTACAGGTGTAGAACCAAATTATTTGATTGGACCCGGACCTCGTGGTGATATTGGATTGTCAAGGGTAAACAATTTAACAGGCTAGCCTTGCGCTTCACAGTGAATTGACAAGCAGGAAGTCCAGCAGCAGCACTGTCTGTAACATTTCCTGATGTCAATTTCTTTCCATGGTGGCATCAATCATTGCGAAAATGGTCTTAGACTTGTTTATAAATCCATATTGTAAAGTGTAAACAAAGCAGTTCTCTGCACTGAACTTCGTGTTCTCTTTTACCATATGATATGATTCCAAGTGTGGTCATTCAGGCTTCATGTAAAGGCCTAGAAACGTCAAATGAACGGTTTTATTTGGCTGTGGTTTGGAGTCCCACGAATCTAGAGTTGTTATACATTGCTAACAAAATATGGACGAGCCCGGGTAGTTGGGGAAAGTTTATAGGATAAGGTTCTGTGCAATAGTCATAAATCGGCTTTGGTGGTCAAATTTCTACGACACATTCGATGCAATATAGGTGAAAGGTAATGAATTTGGCATCTGACTCTGAACTAACTTTAAAGAACTTTGAAAACCTTTAGTTTATCAATATTGAAGTACTTACAGTTAAGTTTTGCATAAAAAAGTAAAATAAATTAATAAAATACTGAATCACCTAACTTGGAATCTAGATACTGTTATCAAATTGATCATTATTATTCACACAGTCCTTTTATATATCTTAGGTATGTTCGGTAGATTGGCACGAACAAGTACTGAAAATTTCTCTATCTGCTATAGTGCTATTAAATGTCGAAATGAGTCTGAGCATGCCTTTCCTGGAGCTTCTTTATTTTCTTTGGCATCTGCATTTCCACAAATGTAAATGTAACTGTTGATGCCAACCAAGTGCTTATCTATAAGCAGAATTTTTAGACTCGGTTCTTTTACTACTTACACTTGTCACAATTCACAAGGAATCATAGGTTGCTATATCTCTCTCTTCTAATTAATGCCCTTCTTGGCTTTATGATATGTAGAGGACATTTCATTCACAAACCGTCGATCGTCTGACGGTGAAAGTGGGCCGTCAGCTGGCTGACCGTCACCCATTTTCGTTGGATGACCGGTCCATTCGTCAAACGTCGGAACTCCTGTCGCGATGACTCTTACTATGTTCCATGCCCCGCTACTTGTCAATCACATCGGAAAGTCGTTGGGTCGGTGGAGACCTCTTTCAGCAAAGAATTATACAACAAAGCCCGATTTGAATTATTATGCTCTACCAAAGGAATAAGGGGAGCTCCAATAGAAAACATCCCCCCTACCCGTGACGATAGCGATCCAGGAAAGTGCCAAAAAAAAGGGAGCACAAGCAAGCACGACGAATAAAAGCAGGTGACGGGCGGTTGAAAAAATAAGTTAGACGAGGCATAGAGCACAGTTTCAATTCATTTATGTGATTATTGAATCCCAACTGGAAGATCAAAGGAAGGAAGTCGATTGTCGTTGGTACGGTACCATTGACTAAACTAAACACAGAAAGAATATCGATTTCAACAGCAAATCAATGCAATAGACGTGAGTTTAGGATTGTGGAGAGAGTGAATAGAGAGAGAAAAAACGCATGGTTACGCTTTCGAAGCCATCTCGCTCCGAGTTCAGCCGTTGGGCGCGATGGGCGCTGACGAGCATCACTGCATTCTTCCAGACAGATTGAAAGTCTGTAGTTGACAAGACAAATAGGCAATGAAAGGTATTCGACTTCCTGTTGTCAGTCTACGGTATTGAAGCTTCGGCTTGTCACAATCGACCTTCCCTCGTCGTTTCAAAGGGAATTTCTGGAGTTCCCCTTATGTGAGGAGTGAGGGAAGTGTGAGGAAAGCTCTATCAAAGGTATGACGAGTGGACTTCGGAATATGGGAGGGGATGAGGTAAACGACTAAACGATTGGGGAGAGAGTTCAGGATTGGGGAGAGAATTATAGACTGACGTATTGTGAAGAGCTCAACATCATTATAATGAATGCAAAGATTCTGGGCAATTTCTGAATTCTAATGAGGAACGGAGAATCCCCCGTCCAACGCTGTGGAAGTAGGGATGTCAACTCATTCTAAGCAAAGTAAACGATACACGTTGATTGCGCGGATAAGCTTTCTTTCCTTTGGAAGAAGGCAAGCCTTCCGTCGACGCGGTTAGTTACCAGTTCTTCGTTCATAGGTACTCCCTTGCTCCACCTTTTCGGTCGCAGGTTGGTTTGGACCGGGGCGCTGTAATGAAATGATCAAAACCATTTCCCACATGTCGTTTGCCTTTACTGATAAAAGTTTGTCACTCTAGGGACTGAAGAATTTATTCTGTTAGGACAGACCCACCTCGTTGGGAAGGGGTTAGTTATTGATGGGCTTTTGATGACTGGCTATTTGATAGTCGATCCAATTGATTCAGTTGCTCCTGTTCGGTACCACCTAGTACATATGAGAAATATTAAAATCTCCCAGAGTTTTTCACTTGCAGTTTTTTTTTGGTGACCCATCATCTGAGCGAGCTGCATCCGGGAAGGCAGATACGGGCACGAAACCGTCTAGTTGTTCTAGCTGCACAGTAAGCACAGCAGGGGAGGAGGCTTCAGAAAGAAAGGTAAAGAAAGGCATTTGAATCCGAACTAGTGAATGACCCACCAGTAGCGGTTGTCCCAATGCCAGACGATTCATATCCAAAACCAGTTTGTCGCACGCAGCATCTCGAGATCAGGGCCTACCTATAGGAGAGAATGTAACAGATGGCATAGGTTGGACCAGGGGTAGCCCTATTCCGACCTCCATAGTAATATGTTATAAAGCGCGTAGCATTCCTTCCAGTTCAAAAGCTGGAATGATGAGTCAAATCTATAGCCGAACACGAGGGAAAGATCATTTCAACGCCGGTATACGAAAAGCGGAGCAACTGTATGTTTCCAGTATATATCCCGCATTGATGAAGTGGGATCGGGCACAATGGGATTGGGCCCGAGCGGTACCATTCATTGTCCTTACTGAACTAGCCGACGCCTTCATTTGTTGCTTTGGTAATGGTCTCGGTAATGGGGGGAGCTGAAGCTCACCTTCGCTCATCTTTCTCTCAGGGCACTCCATCAATCTCTGGACGTCGGGCTATGAACATTCCATTCCTTATCTTGGGGTTGATTATCGATCGATATAGCGCACGAAAATGACCAAAGAATCAATGGAATTGACTTCGTCGTTGTGAAAGGAGTCGACAAAGGAAGTCCTCGAAGCCCCTCGTAGGCACTCGAGGGTACCATTCTGATAGGGCCCATCCATACGAGGGATTCCGTTCTTTATCAGAAGTGTACGAAAGACTCCGTTCGACAATCGACGGCAGCTCTCTGTATGATTCCTCTCTCCATCCAGACCAAAAAACGGATTCTTGGCTCAGCAGCCAGAACAGACAAGAAGCCTGTCTCCTGGAATTATTGTTGTACTTTTCGGATCAGGGCTGGGGCGTATGCCAGGTGACGTCGGAAAACTATTGGTAACCCATCAGAATATTTCGTTTTTTCATTCGGGCTTGCACTTCCCTTTTTTCATCGAATTCTGGGGGGAAGGTCAGATTCCATTCGACAAGTAGTTTGGTAAAATAGGGCGTCGGCTTTCATGGTATTTTTCAGGGTGACGGGATAAGGAGTCGGGAAGGGTAATTTGCGGTGACGGAACTGGGACGTGTTTCCTACCACAGGGATGACCCCTCCTGATACATCATGGTGATGTGTTCTATGTTCTAGTCTCAGCCCGGCTCCGTCGTACGCTGAAGCTGTCAAGTCCGTACGAGGATACCGTTTCAGTAGGGCGATTTCCTCTTCGTGTCGCCCTCTTCCTCACGTTCCTTCTGTCTATCTTTTCTGAAAGGCGGGTCTTCCTAGTGGGCATGTCGCCACTCGGCATTTCTCTTTGATCCTGATCGGCCGACCATTCCGATCCCGAAACAAATACTGTTCGGTTCTCTTTTTTCAGTCATTCAGATAAAAAATTATGTGAAGACGACGAGAGATGCCGCCTGCTCTTTTCGTTCCTTCTCTTTTGGGGTGGAGCACTCCTGTTTGTTCCTTTCGAAGAAAAGCATCGGTACGTGTTCTGAGTGAGCCTTCGCGTGACGTGAATGGTACCGTACCGACGTGAAATCCGTCTGTCTTCACCTCATGACGGGAGTCGCGTTCCGAGGGACTCGATAATCTCTACTGCTATTGTCAAGCTTGGACATACGTCGACAACTGACAAAATTGAGACCGTGGCCACACCGTCGATAAAAGAGTGATGATGTGGTCAACTCCGGATACGTGGCTCTTTGATGGGGGAAGGACCACTCCCGTCGTCTGAGTGTGTGGTGTGTAGTGGGTGCGTTGTTAGTTTTTTCTTACTCATCAAAATCAATGAGAAAATATATGATTCTCGTTAAAATCCTCGAAACTCCACTCTTTTTCTCTTTCAAACTAGGAGGATTGACATTTGGCCAATGATGTGATCTATCTCTTTCTTTGGTTGTATTGGAACTGTCGGTTTTCTTTAGCGATGAGCCGTTTCACTCGGCAGACAGTCGAATGATCAAAGCGAAATGCGTTTAGGGCATCTTTTGAGCATGTTTAGCTTTGACAAATTCCTGGAGTCCTCCAGCATTCTCACAGAAAGAAATGTTAAGTAGATTCCCATTTTTTATTGTAGAAAGTGATCAGTTCTTCCAATCGTCGTTCGGGCGTCGGAAAGGTTTTCGTCTATCCATTCCAGAAGTGGAGGAGCCTATGTAGAAGAAGCTGTAGAAGAGCACCACTACGGTTCAGGTTCCGACACATGGGGGATTAATTCAGCTACGACGGATCGTGAATCGACGGGAAGGGAAGAATGAGACCAGAATTATCGAAATCACCCCGACCGAGACCTAGATGGCAACCGGAACTAGTATGTCATAATTGAGAAAGGGAACACCCCTAGAGCTAGAACACAGGCGCTGACCTCTCCGCCACCAGCACAAGTGAATAAGAGAAGATCATGTCTCCGAAGGTGGCGGTATCACTATCTACAAGTCGAGTCATGAGATCTGACACTGCAAATATTCTGCAAAAGTCGTGAATCCAGAAATTCGGGTGATAGACGAAGGCGTTGGTCCATCGGTGCCGTTAGGGGCAATCATTTGCGCTAGTGTATAAAAAGACATTTCGACATTATTACAGTAGCGAGGAGAGCTTATGGACAAAAAATGAGGATTCCGACGGTTTTTGCCACGTCCTGATTAGTCTTCATAAGAGCGAGACGGTTTAATGTCTTACAATGTTCAAGCAGCATTCGTCGTCGAAAGGATTTTTTAGGACACCTACCGAACATCCCTGAAGGATGGAAGAACATGATGAAGAAGGCAAGGCGGCGAAGGTATGGAGGAAAATCTGGGAAGAGAACAAGGAGATCTTTGAAAAGGGAAGGCGACGGAAGTAGTCGAAATGTTGAAGAGGAGACAACCTGCTCGTCGAACGTCAATCCCCTGTGCGTCGCGTTCTCGATCTAGCAATTGTCGGACTCTCGATTTTGATGAACCGTCACTAAACTTACAAAAGAAAGAACAGAAAGAACTGCGAATTGGCGCCTACAGGAAAGGTTGCTTGCTTACCAAGCCATCCTGACAAGCTCCCCCAGTTCGATTATTATTCGACTGAGAATTATAAATCCCCCTACACCTGCAACGTACAAACGGAGGAGTCTTTAGGTAGTCTTTCCCTATTTCCTGTTCCGCTCCTTTCGTACGTCGTATTGTATTTGCTTTTCGTTGACTAAATCGCCGACTGGACGGTTTGTGAGTGATGAACCGATCTCAGGGAAAAGGTATTACTTTCTAACGTGAGTTTAGAGACAGAAGAGGAAGAGGTAGATTTAGACAGCCAATGTCAGCTACGAGTTCGCACCCCAACCCGAGTTCTGCCTTTGCGGAACGTGGCCTTATCGGAACGGAAGCACTCATAAGGGCAACGTCGATTTTTGACGGCTTCCAGGCGGCCTTTGGAACGTAGGCCGGTACGGTTCCGTGCGGATGAAAATCCTTTCATTTCTATCGAAGCCAGCCAACCTGATATAAAAGCATTTGATCATCGCGGTTGGAAGGGTTAGGATCTAGCACTAGACCTGAAAATGAATAGTTGGGCTGCACTTCACGTTGATGTTGTCGGCTATGCTTTGCATCCGATAACTCAGTTCACAGACCTAGGGAGATAGAGGGAAGGAGGCGAATGGCTGGCTTCCCTCCTAGTACCCGTCACTCGGGCTTCGGTTGTCCGTCTTTTAGGCCGAAGAGGGAAGGTCAAAGATTTCACCTGATGGGGCACGGAGAGCAATACACAATCCCACTGTCTCTACCGCTCATAGGAAGCGCGAGTTTTCAGACTCACAGGAGCCCTATTGAGCTGCGCAATCGCCCTTCTTTCGCTATCACGTCACCGCGTATCCAAACGCTCCGATTGAAGAAGTCGACGTTGTTTGGTTGTTGTGCACGCCGGAGGCCTACGGGGTAGCCGAGTGATGTCACGAGGGGTGCTGTACGCGGAAGGTAATGACCTTCCAAGAAGGAGAGCCGAAAAATAAAGATACCCTAAACAGACTGTCTCTGAGCAGCAGTCGGGCTCGTTGCAAGAAAATGTAGTTGAATGTTTTCGGCGGCGAGAATATAGCACGTAGAAGCATCATAGTGTCGGTAGTTCGACAGCTGGAGGCTTGCCAGACACTGTTCTATAGCCCTTCGGATAAAGACATGACGATACGGATTAGAGAGAAAGCGTCTTTCCTCTTCAATACCTACAAAAATCATCTGTATTCATGTCCGGCTTTCACACTGAGGAGTCCTAAGCAGTACTCCTAGGGTAAGGACATGTGACATAGCGCAGCCCTGTCAGTTGCATGTTCAACCTAGGCAAGACCCTACTTGCGGGTTTTTCCATCATCAGGGAAGCATCCAACCAGTTCAATCAAATCAATAGTCGGGTTCAATTTCCCACCGATGCAGCTTCCAAACCAACGGAGTTGAGATTCCTCGATGGATTCTTCGTTGCCTACATTTGATGGACGTCAGGCAGTATCCCGCTTCTTTCAGATTCCTACTGGAATTGATGGTATTAACCAACCGAACAACCATCCGCCCTTCCACCCATTATTTCCTTTCCAAGGACGATTGGATATTTAATTCCTCTGCTCGGGAGGCATCAGACAAAGGGGAGGGGAAGGGCTGGCTTCGGAACCTGCTTATAAACTCGATTGTCTTCGTCATCGTCAAAGTGACGTAGTAGCATTCTACCGGATTCCTACCTCGAGACGTAGAGCTCTCTGTTCAGGAAAGAAGATCGTCAGCCAGCAGTAGTAGAGCAAGCTTCTGCCCTTGTCCCCTTCCGGGTGGCATCCCAACTCCTTCGCTATTGGTCGATCGATTCTGAGACTTCTATCCACCTCCCGAGTTGACTTCATCTCGTCGGCAACCGTCTCAATAGTAGCATTCCCCGTATAAGAGGATTCCTCCCCGTCGAAAACTTTTAGCTGATTCTACCAGCTTTGTGATTCCTACATAGACGGGATGGATTCGACGAAGCAGCCGACCAATGGAAAGTGAGTGATGCCTCCCCTTCGACGGAGAGGTCGATGCCTTTTGGAGATAACCCGCCTTCCAACCATCTGATGGATGAATGGATGAAAGCTCAGTCCTGGTTACCAAGAGAGGAGTGGTAATATCTCAAACAGATGGTAGCCGCCCCGACGTGAGTTGTTTGAACGGAAAAGAGCTGATTTATTGAATCGGCCGGAAGAGTTCTCTCCCTCTTCTCGTCGGAAGGATCGGATCGGTCGATCAATTCCTTCTTCCTCACCCACAGACGGAAAAATACTAGTTTTTCGTCTATCGTCTCAGAATAAATGGGAGGCAATGGTTGGGGAGGAGGATGGCGTTCGTCATTACATCCCCGTTCGAGAAGGCAACCACCAATCCAATTCCGGATCGGTGGCACATCCGTCAGAGGAAGCAGAGCAAATGAGGTAACCCACCACCCCAGATTGATAAGTTCTAAGGGAATCGGTCACCAAAATCAGTCTCGACCTAACCAACAACTGATCCATCTAGTAATTTCCGCTTCGTCGAATCCATAAATGATATTGATGGATCGGGTTGGATGGGAGATAAAAGGCTTTTCGTTCCTAGTTGGAAAGATCTAGTTGGTCATGCTCATCTTAAAAGGCTCGAGGAGATTATCGAATCCGAGGTTTTGGGGATGGATACTCCGATTGGGATAGAAGATTCGACTTTCGGGCCATTTCTTCTGGTAGAATGCAGGGAAACAACGATGGCGATTCTCCCACCGGGGAAGGGTAGAAAATGAAAGTCTTAAGGAGAAGGAAGCTATTGATCTCCGACGGGAGGAGCCCGAAAAAGATGAGTTGTCATTAGCCCACCAACAGGGGAGATCTTCAGTAGATATCCTCTGCCTTGACGATTGACCAAAGGAAGGAGATTGAAGCGGAAAAGAGAGGCTCCCCCTTCCACCCCTTCGATATGTTGTTTCAGAGAATACGACACCGGAAGAGAAGATAAGGAAATAAGCCATCAGAGGAAAAGAAAAGCGTGGCCTCTTTGACTGCTACATCATCATTGCTGGCCGCAACACCGGACTACCGGCCATTCAAACCCGAAATGCCCTTCATTTGTTTAATCAGAAATTCAGAGTAGCATCGGCGAGCCTCCAAAAAGAGATGATCTTCCCCCCTTTTGACTTCTCTCCTTTCCAGGATCAAACATCAATCCGACGCGGAAGGAATTAAACGATTCAATAAACTTCTTTTTATCTCCGGTCGATCAATCGGCTTCTCTTTAGACGGAGGGTTCTCCTTCCTGTAGTTGATCTTCTTCTCCTTGCCGGGCTTGGTGAAAGGATAAGCAACCGAAGGATTTGTTATCGAATCCCACGGGGAGGAGATTACTGAATCTGGATGGAGGAGAAAGGAAGGAAGAATCCCCTTTTGGTTCGACGGATTTACATATAGAGAAGGAACGTTCTGATTAAAGATAGTTCTGGCCCGAAAATTCAATTATTCAGAAACCCTCCATCCATCAAAGCAGCAAAACCTTGAACCTCCACCCCATTCCTCCAGCAAATATGAACAGAATAGACGAAGTGTTTGGATTTTGCGAAGAATATTAATTTCTTTGCTTTTATGTTTAATTCGCTCCGTCGCTCGCGAAGCGGCATACTGGAAAAAAGAAAAGAAATAGTTCCTCTGGTTCTTCGTAGCAATTGTCGATCTTCACCCTCGTCGACACTGGAAAACAAGAGAAACGAAACCTCTCGACGCGACGCGGCAAATAGGTAGACTGAATACTTGTTGGAGGAAGAGGAACTCAGAATTCTGAGCAAAAAGCGTCCCAAAATATAAATGATACATACGGGCAGGCTGACGGGAGCATACTGAAGGGATTCCTCGGAAAAGAAAGAGAAGAAGCCTTCCGCAGTCCAGGTTAGGGTTTCGGTTTCGAGCCCTATCTCCCTATTTTGATAGCATAGTAGTTTCCAAACCAATAAGATGACGTATGGGCGATTACCGGGGATTTCAACACAGTCAACAGACTCGGTTTAGCAGTCGACGTGACCAGTTCAGTCATAGGTATTCGTTCGTCTGAGTCGGTTTAGTTACAATCTCAGTCCACGGTGTATCCCGAGCACCCTCCGTCTCACTATTTTCCCCCTTCCTTTCGTCTCTCTTCTCGAGCGATGATGGGGGATGGATGGGAGGAAATTTGCTTCTTCGCGGAAATTTACGAAAGCTCTCTCTTCGCGCTCTTTATAATCTCTGCTCTCTTCGTCCTCGGGGACTCTTCCTTCCACTGCGGCGACAATATGTTCGTCGTACCCGATTCTCAGAGGAATGTCGTCGTCTTACCTCTGGAATGTCGTCGATCGGAGCCACATTCCTGATCTCCTCGTTAAGCTTTTCGTCTCTCTTTGGGTTCTGTTTCTTTGATTTTCTCTGCTTTTGAAATGGATGGGTTCTTTGCATCTTACCGATCGGCGGGACCGAGTCCGGTGATGGATGGAAAGAAGTCAATTTAAAGCACGGAGTCTGTTCTTTGATCGGGGGTCTCATAGATCTTCTTCAGTGCCTTCTCACAAAATGCGGAACGAGCAATAGCGCTCATCAGGGTGGTTTTCTCGGGGGTTAGCTGACGAAAGCCGTCAGCGCGCAAAGGCATAGAGCTCAAACACAGGCGTCAGTAACAGATTCGACAGAGTGTAGTGGGAGGTCCTCGCTCCGAGGATTCAGCTTAGTCATCATCTCCGTCCACCTTTTCGGTGTCAGGTTACTCAGTTCCCTGCCCTATGGTTTGACGAAGAGCTTATAAAAGGAGTTGGTGTTAAACACCGATGACAAATTCATTCGAACTAGTAGCCAACCATTACACATGACGAAACAGTGTAGGTTTCAGTTCAGCCTGCAAAAGGTCTCCCCACCGAAAGTCGGATATCACTATATTCCCTACTTTCCTCGGGAGTGAGAAGTGAATGAAGGACTTGCCATGGATACGAAACGAAGGCATAGGCCATTGTTCTGTATCAATTTCTTCGTTTTCTGACCCCTGATGATAGATCCTACGTTGATTGGTTTAGACGTGCCAAATAAACGCATTTTAGAAGCCTCTGGCAGTTGAATTGGTGATCAGCCGGTAGTCATATGCTTTCGTCATGCCTTTGGAGTGCCTAAAGACAAGTGAACGAAGTGGCCCTTTGGTAAGGGACACGAATGAACGGATTCGACGGGAAAGTTGAAACCGCTTCCCCGTGAGTGAGGAGGGAAACCAGTCTCGCTCAGCGCGAAATAGCGTCTATATAGAATAGAAGTTCCACATCGTTGTGACTCCTAGAAAACAGTCCTCTCCGAATCTCCGGAAAGAGGTGTGGATGTCTTTGTGGTGAGGCATGAAAGGAGGATTTATGAGAAGCGGTTCTTTTGTCGAATTTTAGAGGGCTGGGCTACTCAGAATGTACCGACGCAACCATCGCATCGGTTTGCAGAGACAAAAGGGAACAGATCAGGTCGGGACGGGAGCGTCAAGTCAAAGTTGTCGGAGACTTCTCACTCAACCCAAACCGTCATTCTGAGACTTCGGAATGGCAAGCAGCAGAAAGAGGGGTTGCTGGTTTGGCAAAGGAGTAGAGCCACGGTAAGTCAACGTCATCCGGCAGCGGGTCGACGAATGAGACAAAACGTCGAGCGAGGAACGGGCTCAGCCCTAGTTTGTCAAAGCAAAGTATCATATGAAAGACAAAACTCAACATGAGACCCGAAACACAAAATTCGGCTAGAAAAGGATCGACAACCCATCCTCTGGGAAAAGACAACAAGAGATTATGTAGAAAGGGGCTTGAAAGCTGAGGAAGATCCAGAGAGATATTCCCAATTGCACGGGAAGAGCCGGAGTAAGCGGATTGTCGAAAAGGGCTTTCTGCAAGCAGGAAAATGACCGTTTTTGACCCAGAGGAGGCACTCGACTGTTGCGGTTATACAATTATCTGCTGCTGCTGACGCCGACGGAGAGGATTGGGTGACTCATGCAACAATTGTTTGTGGAGATGCCACATGATTATCGGAGAGGGTTGATGGTCGGAAGGTGACTCGGAACATGTGGCCTCTCCGACTGGTCTATAGGTGGAGATGGATTGGCCCATGAGTGGTATGGCAATCTATATCTACGGCTGAGGGGGAGTGACTTCTGTCCAATCGGTGTAGCATCAGGCTTAGACACTATGCACTCGCAAAAGACTGAATTGGCCTGCAGGGAGAAAAGTGACATACCTTTTTCTGTGAATTGGAAAGGGGGGATGGTACGCCCCTTTTCTTTGGGCTGGGCCAGTTGCCCTTATGGTCTTTGGAAGTGTTCCGCGAAAGTCTAGTGTTCGCCCTTCCCTGGGACTGAAAGTTGATGGTACACCCATCTTTCTGTAGAAGTATAAAGCCACAAAGAGGTCCACTCCCATCTTCCTATTCTCGGAGCCGACGGAATCGATTTCGAGTGGTGGAATTTACCCAAAAGTTCTAGCCTTTCCGACGACGGGGAATTATGCTTGCATGGGTGGTCTTTTTTCTTTTCTTTGTTGTGCCCTCTCCTCGTCATTCCGAGGAGTAGGCTCTCCAGCGTAAACTCCGAATCTAATAAAGAGGTTCTCTGTCTTGATGTCTAGTATGGCAGGGATAGGGTGCTCCCAGTTTTCGATCGGTTACGAAAAACCAACGCCAAATAGTGCCTCAGGAACCCGTCGGTCAGAGGCCGGTCCCTTCATTCTCATAGACGCCTGGTGAGTAGCTCTTTCGTCGCTATGGTGTATCAGCAGTAGAAAGCCTTTTGTCTGCTCTCTCTTATATAACCTAAAAGTCAGTCGGGGAAGGCCGAGTCTTTTCCTAAACTCTGCTCTGTGGAAGGAGCTTTCCTGTCTATTTTTCTATCACCGAAGGCGGGAATCACAACCAGTTCTGTCTATGCGGTCGACTTCTGTTCCAGTAGTAGTTGGCTAGGTGAACGGTGGTGGTAGTGAAAAAGAGATTGTTTTCCGGCGGTCTCATCTCTCTTCTTCCCTTACGTCGGGAGGAGCGGAAAGGGCAGAGAAGTCCCGAGAAGTACTTCCCCCATCAATTGATAGGATCATTGCGGGACCATTGGCTTCATCGAGATCGGATAGCGCATGATGAGGATTTTCTGAATGAGAAGATTCTCTTTCTACACTCTAGACATATCTTGCCTCTTCCTTCCGCTGCCCGCATCAGAATATTCCTTCCTTTTCGACTGGTGGGACGCAGTCGCATTGATTGAATCGGTTCTGGTCATCGCTGAAAAAGTGAGGCTTTACGTCGACGAGTATACCGTCAGTTACCCAATGAATCATTTGCAACATACGTGGGAAGTTCCATGTCCCAGGAAGCTAAAGTGAAAGTGATGCCTCTAGTCTATGAAAGTTATCAGAGGATATGTTCTGACTGACCTCCCTTAACAACCCCCTCAGACGGGTAGTGCAAGTCCATTACTGAGAGTGTTTACCTCTCTCTTTTGGGTGAATTTCTTCCGTCGCATGGCGAGGAGAACGAGGTGATGCTCGGGACTTCCACTTGTGGCTTTGTCTCCAATTATTCGGAAGACCTTTCCCTCGGGATGGAATGATCAACTTTCCCACCAGTAGCAGATCGAAACCGTCGGTAACTCGTGTTTCATGACGTCCTTTTATCTCCCTAATCGACTTATTCGTCGTGGGGAGTTGTTGGTCGGATGCTGACTTTCTGGCTCTTGCCTATTGGTATGTGGCTCTCATAGGGGCATTGCCTGTTCCCGCTCTAATGAAGACTACAACAACTCTTCCTCTTCAAGCTGACGCGCTGCTTGTCCATATGATGGGCTCGTCAGCCCGGACTATGGAATCTGATTCCTTTGCGGTCCCCTGTGCCGTCATTCATCTGGAGGACCAAAAATCAGTGCTTTGATCCGGGAATCCGAGGGTTTTGAAGTTGTGATTGACTTTGTCTGTGTGAACCCTCATCGGGATCGTCACCGTTAGACGGAGCCGGTCTCAGAGAATGATCATGATTATAGCGATGAAGCATCGCTACGAGACGAACTGGGTCAAAAGCCGTTGCGACCCGACGATTTCTTTCATCCGATTCTTCAGATTTTCCGTGAGAAAGGTACATCAGTGTACTGAAACTCCCCTTTTCCATTGTAGAGAGACGGGTGCATGCAACTGGAGAAGAACAGCCCATTCCATCCATGAAAGGAAGGGGATTGGTCTGCTGATCCATCAAGAACGAGTGAGTCAGCCTTCTTCGATTCCAAATCCCACAAAGTTTGAAGCACAAGGTTTGACTGATTTCCTTTCGTCTCTTTACCGTGATCCAGGGGATTGACTGACGCGTGCCCTTACCAGAAGTGGTTGACAACACAAATCCGCTAGTTCGTAGGGACGGATCGACAGTGGCTTTGGGGGGAGCAGTGAGGTGGTTCCAGGCTTTCGTCAGTTATGTGAGTGGGGCCAGACGGTTTTATCTCATGGTATCTCGGACCAGAAAGACCCGACGTTCATTATCAGTGACGAATGTTCGGTTTGATGAATCTACTATGATGAAGCTGAGAGAGTCGAATGGGCATAGCACTGTTGAGGTGGAGCTGGAAACCGATGAACATCAGATGGTGAGCTTCGATAGATTGCTATTACCGACCTCCTGACGAACCGAATGTGCAGGATTTTCAGAAGGAGGAAGAGGACACTGGCCCCTATTCCTTCCGGATACTCCCTATTCTTTGATTTCGGTTCCTCTCTCACCCAAACCCCTCAACTGCCCTTTCCTGCAAAATGATTCTCCCCTGCTGAATATGAGGATTCCTCCCCTTTCCTTTCATCGAGACTTTCTTTTGGGAGACCCGGACCATCATTTTTTGAAAGAGTCATCTACTCCCTTCTCTGAAAGATAAACATAGCTAAATCATTCCACTGAGGGCGTCGAGGTAGTCTTCTAAAAGAAAATGAGGGTACCACTTTTGATTTCAAAAACAGAATTTTTATGTGAATAGAGAATGAACCATGTTCGTCGGAAGATCAGACAGAGCATCGAGCCTGACAATAAGCTTGACTTTAGACGGCTGGAGAAGAAATTTCTCTATGATATACTTTCTCTGATACCAGTTGCAGGAGAGCTTCTGCTCCAGTACTCAGCGCTACTATTTATTCACACTATTTTAAAACTAAGAAGCAGATCAGAGGAAGAAATATGTTCAAGAAAAAAGAAGTTCGGAAAGGCTCTCTGCCTCCTCCCTTCATCTGAAGTCTTTATTTATAATGTTTCCAAGACTTCCTTCGGATAGGAAGGAATCTTTTACAAAGTTTCTTTACAAAAGATGTACAGGAAAAAGGACTGAATTATTGTCCTGTGTACAGGAAAATGGCTGCATTATTGTTCTTGAAAGGGTCCCACCTTTGCTGATTGCTGTCTCTTTAGTAGCTGAGAGGATAAGGAGGAATCTTTAGATGCGTGGCATGAGCCCACCACGCTTTATCTTATTTGGAATAGTCCTTCTTGACAGCAGTCTGATCTAGCTTTCCTTCCAATTCTTTCGATGTTAATAGTGGTAAGGAAAGGGATAACCTTTTGTGTTTGTGTTGATTCAATAGCTGATAGATGATCATAGAGCATGATATTATCACTAATAGTAATAGATCTTGCTCCGCAAAGACTATCAGTTACTGCTTCTATGAAGAATTCTTTAGCAGCAGCATAAGCTTGTTCTTCATAATTAAATTCATGTTTAGGATAAATACCCCATCCATGAGCAAATTGTTGGCTTTGATCATGAAGTTCCCATATTTGGAAAGAAGAGAATAATTGGTATAAGTTCCTTTCTTCCCAGATACTCCAAATACGGAACCAGAAACCAGTTTCCGAAGAATGCTGCCTGGAGTAGCTTGAAACTCTATCACTACAAATTTTTGGAATGTGATAGAGGAAGTCTGAAGGATGCATAGTGCTAAGATAAAGATTATGCACTATTCCAAGTTTGAGGGCTCTGGCAGATACAGGAATATCTCCCAAATAGACTGACAACCTGGGGCGTTCATATTTATTCTTGATTAATGCATCATCTTTGAGCAGGAGTTGAGGAATTTCTGTATCTTCTAGGTGGTGGAGGAAGAGGAGGAGATGTTCATGGGACAGGCAGTTCTGTTGATTCATATCTACCATCTTATTGACAATTGCCTCTGCCTCGAACTGTCTTGACCTTTCAGAGTCAACTTCTAAAGAGGTAAGGAGTTGGGAGAACTCAGTGAGTGGACAGATTGCTATGTCAGAAAGATTGCTTCTGGAAATACTGGTTTTGAGTTCATTTTCTTCAGGCAAAGAACCCGAAAACCAATTCCTTTCTTTCTGTTTTAACTCTTGAGATTTTGAAAGAAAAGAGGATTGGCATAGCTTTCTAGCAAAATCTTGAACTTTAGAAAGCTTCTGTTGTAGCTTTTCTTGCTGTTGTATGAAGTTTTGTAGGTCCTTCATAGAATAATGTGGGCTTTCAGATTGTTCTGAAAGGGGCTGGCTTTCAGGCTGTTCTGAAAGGAGAAGAGTATAGGTGGAAGAGCTTGGATCCATTCTTTGTCTTTTCTTGATGGGTGGAGTAAACTTCTTTTTTTCTTGCTTTGCCTTGAGTAGGCTTTCTGACTTTTTTGAGTTATCCATAGTCTGGACGAGATAATAGATCTGCAAGAATATTAGTAAATCCGGGTATATATTTAACATCATATTGATATATTTCAAGATATAAAGCAATTCTTATTCTCCTGACATTTTCTTCTGGGTTATTTATGGTTCGTTTTTTTAAAAACTGAGATACTGCTTTATTGTCAGTCTCAATTATAAACTGCCTATTAAGCAAATATATTTTTAGGCTTTTTATTGCTAATTTAATAGCTAATAACTCTTTGTCATAGGCTGAATATTTTTGTTGGAGTTTATTAAATTTCCAGAAGTATATGCTATAATTTCCTTTTGTTTGGCTATTATAACTCCTGCCCAAAATAGGTCAGAAGCATCAGTTTGAAGAGTTATCAATTCTTCTTCCTTAGGAAAATATAATATTGTTTGATGGGTAATTAGTTCCTTTATATTTTCTATTTCTTTTTCTTCTTTCGAAGTGAGCTGAATCCCTATTTTGTCTGTATTCCATTTTCTTGGTTGTTCACCATTTTCCATTTTATATTTAGATTGCTCTATAGTCAATTTTTCTTGCAAACTTTGCACTAACTGGGATAAGTGAGGAATAAATTTTCTTCCATAGTTTAAAAGTCCCAGAAAACTCTGTAATTGTTTTAGAGTTTTAAATGTTTTAGGGAATTCCTTTATCTTGGAATATATGTGTTGTTGTAATTCTATCTGGCCTTCCTTTATGTATTTTCCAAGGAATTCTATTTCCTTTTTAAATAAATGTATTTTTGTAGGACTTAGGATGATTCCATTATCTAGCAGTATTTTTGCTACTTGAAGTAAATGTTGTTTATGTTCTTCTAGAGTAGAAGAAAAGACTAGAATATCATCCACATAAACTACTACAAATTGTAGATGTCCAAACATAGAGTTCATCCATTTTTGGAATATTTGTGGAGCATTTTTTAGGCCAAATGGCATTACTAACCACTCATAGTGTCCTTGAGGGCAACTAAAGGCAGTTAGTTCTATAGATTCTTTATTGGCTAATTTTACTTGCCAAAACCCAGATTTAGCATCGAATTTACTATAGTATTTAGATCCCTGTATTTGCTTTATTAATTGTTCTGCAGCAGGGATAAAATAGCCGTCAAACTTTGTATAGCTATTTAATTTTCTATAGTTAATGACCATTCTAGCTTTTCCTCTTTTTTGTTCTGCATGTTTTCTGACTAGAAAAGCGGGTGAAGAATGTGGACTATTGCTTGGTTGTATTAATTTAAGAGATAAAAGCTCGTTTATTTGAGCTGAAAATTCTTGTTTATCTTTAGGAGATACCATTATACTATTTGTCCGTATATTAATATTTTTGTATTGCTCTAGTATTGTAAGGGTGCAATACCTTGGTGCCCGATCAAAATATAATAAAGAATTGTTTGAATATAATGGTTTAAGCATGCTATGTATAACTTCTTCTGTATTGGAGAAGATAGTAAGAGAATAAGTATAAGGTCTTTTTTGGGTGGAGATAAGGCTTTCACCACGTTGGGCTGCAGTATAAGATGAGGCTAGGGGAACCGGAAAGGGAACCCGAGGTATTTGATGATTATCAAAGAGGAAAAATTGTGAATTAAATGGAGCATAGTGGCGTAGGTTATTCATGCCAACAAGGCAGTCAACATTAAAGTTGATAGGTAATAAAGCAAAGTCGAAAGTATAGTGATGAGAGATATTATGAATATCAGGTATAGAGATAGAGAGATTTGCTTTATGAGTGATAATCACTGGTCTGCCCATAAAGTCATTTAAGCTTGCTTGCTTTTCAAGGGGTAACCATAACTGTGTAGGAATAAATTTTTCATGAATAAGACTAGTTTCAGCACCAGAATCTAGTAGAGTATGTAAAGTAAGACATGATTTATCAGGGAATATCAATGTCATGGGAACGTATATATGTAATTGGGGTGTTTTATGAAGGTCCAATATTTGATAAACCAAATGAATTTGATGGTAGTCTTATAATATGTTGGGCTTCTGATTTCTTTTGGAGATCAAAGATTCGTTGAGTCCTTC
Source organism: Dracaena cambodiana (assembly GCA_036321105.1). NCBI lineage: Eukaryota > Viridiplantae > Streptophyta > Magnoliopsida > Asparagales > Asparagaceae > Dracaena > Dracaena cambodiana. The sequence goes on from JAYEPQ010000015.1 coordinate 22,096,508, forward strand.
CTTCAAGAGGAGTAGTTTTAAGATTTTCTAAAGCAGACTTACTGGGTCTAGCTTGTTCGACAAATAAATTGTTATTTCTGTATTCAGAGGTACTAAGACTTCTTGGAATACTTGGATTTATAATCGTAGTAGAAATAGTATTGCCGGAAGCAATAAATGTTTCTATGGGGAGATGCTTTTTTGGTAAGTTTAGTAATTTTATTGAAGTAAAATCTTCATCTCCTTTTAGTTCTATGTTACCTTGCATTCTTTCAAAGATATAAGTAGGTTTATTTGTCCATATGGATTTGAATTTAGATTGAGGTTTATATACCTCATCTTGTTTAGCATGTGGTATAGAAAGTTTTAGTCTTTCAATATCTTCATCAGTTATCTCATAATGTTCCCCTTGACTATTATCAATGCTTGTATTATGAATTTCTTGAGGTTCTATTTCCGACAATGTATTCATATATATTCTGTATTCGAACATAGATTCTTTTGAAGATTGTCCAGGGGTAAATTTTGGACTAAGAGGTGGAGATGTTGAAAGTAAACTGTCTTGTTCAGCTTTAACCATTGCTAAATCTTCATATTTATGGATTATAAGTATTCCTATAGGAGTACCTAAATTTCGATAGATTGATATCTTCTTATGCTATAATGATTGTTAGCATATAGAATATGTCCTGGAAATTTTAATGATTCCCTTTTGGGTAATATAGTAGTTTTGGACAAAGGTATAACCTGGATAAAATGATATGTTTTATTCAAGGTTAACATGTTTATATTGAATTCTTCTATTTCAGAAGAATCTGAACTTTCTTCATATATGGTTTTAATTTCATATATAGAAGAATTGTCACTAAGAACTTCTTCTATTGTTCCAGTATGTATATCATACATTTCTAATTCATTTAACCATACTGTTTTAATGTTTACGGTGCATTCAGAAGCATAATGTCCTTCTTTGCCACATTTAAAACATGTACAGTTCTTTTTCATACCCGTTTGATTTGTTTTGATAAACTTTCGTTTTTTATATTTCTTTGAACTTTTATACTTTTCTTTATGTTCAGGTTTCCATTTCTTTCTGGATACCTTGTATTTTTTCTTCTTGAATCTAGGTTTATGGTCTTTATGGAGAAATTAAAAATCTAAGACATCATACTCTTAGAAATATTTTCATTACTTATGGAATAATAGAATCTATGACAGATCAAAACATAAGTATAATAATGAAAAGTACAAGTTTAGATGATAATCCATATCAAATTCCTCTAGGTACTCCTATAGGAATACTTATAATCCATAAATATGAAGATTTAGCAATGGTTAAAGCTGAACAAGACAGTTTACTTTCAACATCTCCACCTCTTAGTCCAAAATTTACCCCTGGACAATCTTCAAAAGAATCTATGTTCGAATACAGAATATATATGAATACATTGTCGGAAATAGAACCTCAAGAAATTCATAATACAAGCATTGATAATAGTCAAGGGGAACATTATGAGATAACTGATGAAGATATTGAAAGACTAAAACTTTCTATACCACATGCTAAACAAGATGAGGTATATAAACCTCAATCTAAATTCAAATCCATATGGACAAATAAACCTACTTATATCTTTGAAAGAATGTAAGGTAACATAGAACTAAAAGGAGATGAAGATTTTACTTCTATAAAATTACTAAACTTACCAAAAAAGCATCTCCCCATAGAAACATTTATTGCTTCCGGCAATACTATTTCTACTACGATTATAAATCCAAGTATTCCAAGAAGTCTTAGTACCTCTGAATACAGAAATAACAATTTATTTGTCGAACAAGCTAGACCCAGTAAGTCTGCTTTAGAAAATCTTAAAACTACTCCTCTTGAAGGAAGGACTCAACGAATCTTTGATCTCCAAAAGAAATCAGAAGCCCAACATATTATAAGACTACCATCAAGTTCATTTGGTTTATCAAATGTTGGACCTTCATAAAACACCCCAATTACATATATACATTCCCATGACATTGATATTCCCTGATAAATCATGTCTTACTTTACATACTCTACTAGATTCTGGTGCTGAAACTAGTCTTATTCATGAAAAATTTATTCCTACACAGTTATGGTTACCCCTTGAAAAGCAAGCAAGCTTAAATGACTTTATGGGCAGACCAGTGATTATCACTCATAAAGCAAATCTCTCTATCTCTATACCTGATATTCATAATATCTCTCATCACTATACTTTCGACTTTGCTTTATTACCTATCAACTTTAATGTTGACTGCCTTGTTGGCATGAATAACCTACGCCACTATGCTCCATTTAATTCACAATTTTTCCTCTTTGATAATCATCAAATACCTCGGGTTCCCTTTCCGGTTTCCCTAGCCTCATCTTATACTGCAGCCCAACGTGGTGAAAGCCTTATCTCCACCCAGACCTTATACTTATCCTCTTACTATCTTCTCCAATACAGAAGAAGTTATACATAGCATGCTTAAACCATTATATTCAAACAATTCTTTATTATATTTTGATCGGGCACCAAGGTATTGCACCCTTACAATACTAGAGCAATACAAAAATATTAATATACGGACAAATAGTATAATGGTATCTCCTAAAGATAAACAAGAATTTTCAGCTCAAATAAACGAGCTTTTATCTCTTAAATTAATACAACCAAGCAATAGTCCACATTCTTCACCCGCTTTTCTAGTAAGAAAACATGCAGAACAAAAAAGAGGAAAAGCTAGAATGGTCATTAACTACAGAAAATTAAATAGCTATACAAAGTTTGACGGCTATTTTATCCCTGCTGCAGAACAATTAATAAAGCAAATACAGGGATCTAAATACTATAGTAAATTCGATGCTAAATCTGGGTTTTGGCAAGTAAAATTAGCCAATAAAGAATCTATAGAACTAACTGCCTTTAGTTGCCCTCAAGGACACTATGAGTGGTTAGTAATGCCATTTGGCCTAAACAATGCTCCACAAATATTCCAAAAATGGATGAACTCTATGTTTGGACATCTACAATTTGTAGTAGTTTATGTGGATGATATTATAGTCTTTTCTTCTACTCTAGAAGAACATAAACAACATTTACTTCAAGTAGCAAAAATACTGCTAGATAATGGAATCATCCTAAGTCCTACAAAAATACATTTATTTAAAAAGGAAATAGAATTCCTTGGAAAATACATAAAGGAAGGCCAGATAGAATTACAACAACACATATATTCCAAGATAAAGGAATTCCCTAAAACATTTAAAACCCTAAAACAATTACAGAGTTTTCTGGGACTTTTAAACTATGGAAGAAAATTTATTCCTCACTTATCCCAGTTAGTGCAAAGTTTGCAAGAAAAATTGACTATAGAGCAATCTAAATATAAAATGGAAAATGGTGAACAACCAAGAAAATGGAATACAGACAAAATAGGGATTCAGCTCACTTCGAAAGAAGAAAAAGAAATAGAAAATATAAAGGAACTAATTACCCATCAAACAATATTATATTTTCCTAAGGAAGAAGAATTGATAACTCTTCAAACTGATGCTTCTGACCTATTTTGGGCAGGAGTTATAATAGCCAAACAAAAGGAAATTATAGCATATACTTCTGGAAATTTAATAAACTCCAACAAAAATATTCAGCCTATGACAAAGAGTTATTAGCTATTAAATTAGCAATAAAAAGCCTAAAAATATATTTGCTTAATAGGCAGTTTATAATTGAGACTGACAATAAAGCAGTATCTCAGTTTTTAAAAAAACGAACCATAAATAACCCAGAAGAAAATGTCAGGAGAATAAGAATTGCTTTATATCTTGAAATATATCAATATGATGTTAAATATATACCCGGATTTACTAATATTCTTGCAGATCTATTATCTCATCCAGACTGTGGATAACTCAAAAAAGTCAGAAAGCCTACTCAAGGCAAAGCAAGAAAAAAAGAAGTTTACTCCACCCATCAAGAAAAGACAAAGAATGGATCCAAGCTCTTCCACCTATACTCTTCTCCTTTCAGAACAGCCTGAAAGCCAGCCCCTTTCAGAACAATCTGAAAGCCCACATTATTCTATGAAGGACCTACAAAACTTCATACAACAGCAAGAAAAGCTACAACAGAAGCTTTCTAAAGTTCAAGATTTTGCTAGAAAGCTATGCCAATCCTCTTTTCTTTCAAAATCTCAAGAGTTAAAACAGAAAGAAAGGAATTGGTTTTCGGGTTCTTTGCCTGAAGAAAATGAACTCAAAACCAGTATTTCCAGAAGCAATCTTTCTGACATAGCAATCTGTCCACTCACTGAGTTCTCCCAACTCCTTACCTCTTTAGAAGTTGACTCTGAAAGGTCAAGACAGTTCGAGGCAGAGGCAATTGTCAACAAGATGGTAGATATGAATCAACAGAACTGCCTGTCCCATGAACATCTCCTCCTCTTCCTCCACCACCTAGAAGATACAGAAATTCCTCAACTCCTGCTCAAAGATGATGCATTAATCAAGAATAAATATGAACGCCCCAGGTTGTCAGTCTATTTGGGAGATATTCCTGTATCTGCCAGAGCCCTCAAACTTGGAATAGTGCATAATCTTTATCTTAGCACTATGCATCCTTCAGACTTCCTCTATCACATTCCAAAAAATTGTAGTGATAGAGTTTCAAGCTACTCCAGGCAGCATTCTTCGGAAACTGGTTTCTGGTTCCGTATTTGGAGTATCTGGGAAGAAAGGAACTTATACCAATTATTCTCTTCTTTCCAAATATGGGAACTTCATGATCAAAGCCAACAATTTGCTCATGGATGGGGTATTTATCCTAAACATGAATTTAATTATGAAGAACAAGCTTATGCTGCTGCTAAAGAATTCTTCATAGAAGCAGTAACTGATAGTCTTTGCGGAGCAAGATCTATTACTATTAGTGATAATATCATGCTCTATGATCATCTATCAGCTATTGAATCAACACAAACACAAAAGGTTATCCCTTTCCTTACCACTATTAACATCGAAAGAATTGGAAGGAAAGCTAGATCAGACTGCTGTCAAGAAGGACTATTCCAAATAAGATAAAGCGTGGTGGGCTCATGCCACGCATCTAAAGATTCCTCCTTATCCTCTCAGCTACTAAAGAGACAGCAATCAGCAAAGGTGGGACCCTTTCAAGGACAATAATGCAGCCATTTCCCTGTACACAGGACAATAATTCAGTCCTTTTTCCTGTACATCTTTTGTAAAGAAACTTTGTAAAAGATTCCTTCCTATCCGAAGGAAGTCTTGGAAACATTATAAATAAAGACTTCAGATGAAGGGAGGAGGCAGAGAGCCTTTCCGAACTTCTTTTTTCTTGAACATATTTCTTCCTCTGATCTGCTTCTTAGTTTTAAAATAGTGTGAATAAATAGTAGCGCTGAGTACTGGAGCAGAAGCTCTCCTGCAACTGGTATCAGAGAAAGTATATCATAGAGAAATTTCTTCTCCAGCCGTCTAAAGTCAAGCTTATTGTCAGGCTCGATGCTCTGTCTGATCTTCCGACGAACATGGTTCATTCTCTATTCACATAGAAATTCTGTTTTTGAAATCAAAAGTGGTACCCTCATTTTCTTTTAGAAGACTACCTCGACGCCCTCAGTGGAATGATTTAGCTATGTTTATCTTTCAGAGAAGGGAGTAGATGACTCTTTCAAAAAATGATGGTCCGGGTCTCCCAAAAGAAAGTCTCGATGAAAGGAAAGGGGAGGAATCCTCATATTCAGCAGGGGAGAATCATTTTGCAGGAAAGGGCAGTTGAGGGGTTTGGGTGAGAGAGGAACCGAAATCAAAGAATAGGGAGTATCCGGAAGGAATAGGGGCCTCGGTAAGGGAACTGTTCTTTTTTTAGGTCCCACTTGTGGTTGTTACCAGAGCTGAAAACATATCATAAAGAAAGGCGAGTCAAAGTCGGGGAACTTACTGAGGGAAGTAGTGAAGTAAAGAAGGAATTCGAACAGGAAGGCATGTCGAGACATCACTGTAGAGCGTCAAACTGGCACGTTGCACTAGAAAATAACACGATTCCCACTTTTGACATGTCAACGACGGTCGCCATAGAATCCCTCATCAGCGGAATGACGTATTGGATGGAAGAACTAAACTTATGAAATAAAGGTTATGGGAGATTCTGGGGGTTCTCGAAATTAGTTTTTGAGGAGGCCGAATAGAAATAGACGTTCAACGATCAAAGCCAAGATAGAAAAAAGAGATCGTAAGTGCTTTGGCTACTAGAGATGGAACTTGATAGCTCTTTCATCCATGACTCGACAGTCCCTCCAATATGTCGGCCAGCTTTCTTTGGCAGGTTAACAGTCGAAAGTGGATTAGGCAGATCGACACTTCAACGACTTCAAAACATAGATAACTTCTCGAAAAAGGGAGAGAGATTTGGCGAAGCCCTAAAAGGTACAGTTATTCAAACGCGACGGTCATTTGAATTCCCTCAGTTGGCAGAAAGGTTTTTGGAATTTGACGACTTTAATAAGCCTGCTGGCCTTACTTTTAGCAATCCTCGACGAATAGCTCCTGTTCTTTCCTCCGTTCCACTATGTTCGTCGAAGCAGGTAGCCAAGCGTGAAGCAGACTTAATCATCTCTTCTCTTCGCACTATCTCATCTGCGAGGTCCTTCTTCTTTCGCTCTAGTTCCTGCGAGGTCCTTCTTCTTTCGCTCCAGTTCCCGACGTCGCTTCCTCCCATTGGACAATCAGCTGCAGTATCTTCTCTTTGACGATTTGAAATATAAACCGAGAGCCGATCCAGGCTCGTAGTGCTTCACGTCCAGATGCCACCTCTTTGGCTGTACAATTCTGAGACAAATAGCAAAACAAGGCACTCTGTTGGTTTTCTGAATCGCGTCCCTGCATCCTGATCTTGAAGCAAAGTAGTGATGATCATCCAAAGATTCTCTCGAGGTGTGATCAGAGTCCTGAGCTTTCGGCATTCCATCGAGGAGGCGGCTGACTACTGGAAGCCCCCGGAGTGAAGGAGGCACCACCAACTGCTGAAATCTCTCGAAGGGACTGGGGGGGCTATCTCTCAGTGTACGGGGCTAGTTCTCGATTATAAGCTAGAACACCTTTTTTTGAGTAACGGAATAAAAGGACAGATTGGTAGTGCAATATCTTGAGGAAGCGAGAAAAGTATGAGATGATGAGTTACAGTGATCAAGACCCGCACGGTGGCTTTGTATCCCGAACTGAGGGTTCGGTTCTCGATACGGGATCGACGTGAGGAAAGGTTTGCTAGGTCTCGCATTAACATAGGGTTATCTCTCCTATTCAACGCAGGAAAAGGCCACCCCGTTTTACGAGTACATACCAAACTGCTCAAATTATGCGAAAACTACCGATATGAGCCGGAACCCAGCTTCCGCTATATGGTTGGCAAGCTAGGCTTTTTTATTTGTCAGGGGGGAGGAGTTTTGGAGAGTAAAAAAGAAAAGGTCAGTGAGTCTGATCTTTGCGGTGATGGTTTCCCTATTCTTCTCTACTTGTGTGTTTTGATAGACGCATATCATATCAATGAGCCTTTCGTACCAATAGGTGTAAGGGCGATGTATAGGTTTCTAAGTCAATGCTACACTGCTTTTACATAAATTCCTTCCTACTTTTGTCCAGTTCCTCGAGAATAAGCATAATCGTTTGACGTCAAATGCCGAAACCCGTCGAAAGCAAGGAAGAAGTCATAAGGGTGCTTTTCACTCGCGAAAGAAGTAACCACTCGGGGAAGAGCACGGCTGGCTCCCAGGTTAGATGAAGGGTCTTCCCCATACTGGAAGGTGAAGATGAAAGAAGGGCTGAAACAAAGCAAAAACCCTCTATTGGGGTAGACGAAATATGAGCAATCTATGGCAATAGCAAATGGGGAACCTATCTCTGAAAAAGAAAAGGATATCTCAGTCCATGAGTTGAAACATAGAAGTTCTTACTAATCAAGTAGGAGTTCACCCATGAGAGTCAGAGGCAGTATCAGTACTGAAGAAAGCAGGTTCCGGTGTAGTCGCATTCGATCGAGAGCTGGATACACTAACTAGTTGGAAAGATAGAGTGCCTAGAACAGACTTATCGAGACAAGGGACAGTAGAGCGAAAAGCCAGCCCATATAGTAGTAGGTGAGCACCGCAAATTTTCCAAAGAGTGTAAAGTTTCCCCGGAATAAGGAACTTCTTCTTGCTCTGCTGCTGAGGTGTCGTGGGATTGATGCGAGAGGGTAGAGATGGCTATATTGGTAGGAGCAAACTCTAGGCGTGAGATGAAGCGCATGGGTCTGACGTTATGCGTCAGAATGAAAGAAATTCCGAATCCGCTTTGTCTATGAATGATGGAAGCTATGACGTAATGCAACTATAAATCTCATGGAGAGTTTGATCCTGACTCAGGATGACGTGGGAGGCATGCTGGAAACATGCAAGTCGGACGGGAAGTGGTGTTTCTAGTGGCAGACGGGTGAGTAACGCGTAAGAACCTGCCCATCGGGAGGGAAACAACAACTGGAAACGGTTACAGAGACCCCTTTTGCAAATTGAGGAGCAAAAGGAGGAATTCGCCCGAGAAGGGGCTCGCGTCTAAGGTTACCGTTGGTGAGGCAATAGCTTACCGACAGTAATGATCAGTAGCTGGTCCGAGAGGATGATCAGCCACACTGAGACTGAGACACGGCCCGGACTCCTACGGGAGGTAGCAGTGGGCAATTTTTCGCAATAGGCAAAAGCTTGACGGACTAATGCCGCGTGGAGGTAGAAGGCCCACGGATCATGAAATTCTTTTCTCGAAGAATAAGCAATGATGGTATTTGAGGAATAAGCATCAGCTAACTCTGTGCCAGTAGCCGCGGTAAGACAGATGATGCAAGCGTTATTCGGAATGATTGGGCGTAAAGGGGATGCAAAGAATTGAAGACGGTTTCCAGCCATCTCATACCGGCGATCGACGAAAGAATGCATTTCACAGGTAAGGCACGGAAATGAGATCCATTGATTTCATTGTTTTTCATTGTTCATTGCACCATATTCAAATCTTTATCTCCACGTTGGATTGTTTGAACAAGCCTTGTTACTACAACGTCGTTACTAAAGAAAGAATGCCATACGAGAGAAGCGATACGAAGCAAGCGACGGTAAGAGTTCTGACAAAGCAATTGATCCAATCTAATTGAGACTGATATACCTAGTATGACCAATATGGAAAGGGGACGTAGAACATATTTCTTTACAAGATCGCTAAATAGAGCGAAAATCCCGAAGAAAGATGAAGACTTCCCAATCGACAAAGCCAGTTTCTATCAGACACAATATGAATTATAGTACAGCACCCCAGAAAATGGTAGGCCTAAATGTAGTATTTGTCAGAATTGTAGTTCAGTTTGACTGTAAATATCTTTCAGATTTCTCTCATTTGATTAAAAGTGTCATCCCGAGTTTGTTCAGTCAGAGAAGGGGAAAGAAGGTGACGGTTACTAGGATACTCTACTCAGAGATGGAGGAAAATGTATAGAAATGGCAGAATACACTGGTGGGGTATGCACTCGGGTCTGACGACTTTTCACATGCAACGTCAAAGACTGCATGCATAGACTATGGAGGACGAAATGCTCACCAGAGATAGACTCGATGGGATAATGGATACTTCTTCTTTGACGTTCGCGGAAAAGGAAGAGTGTGACAAAGTACTTCGTCGGATTTGTCGATGGTAAATTGATCATTCTAAAGAGAGTCATCAGCAAGGTAGCAACTCTTGCTTAAGTTCTATTGTACATGGCGGCTACAGAAGAAACCCCCGCTTTTGCAAGGTGCTTTTAGTATAGGTGTCTACAGCAAAACCTCTTGCGAAGACTGTCAATCTGAAGCTAGAAGATGGCTCAGTGGTAGAGCAACCAATAAGTCAAGTACGAATGGGTTCCCCTTGTGTGCAACAAATTCTACTCTTTCGGACATCGTCGAGGAAGAGTGCACTCCCTGAGAGAAGGGGTTACACAAGGAAAACAAAGGAGTGAGTAATAGATGTCTTATAAAAAGACTACGGATAGAGAGTGAGGAATATGGGCACGTCACTGACAATAGAGTAGAGGAGAGACTCCGCTCGGGACACATAGCATTTGCTCGTAATAGAGGAATAAGATGACAAAAACAAGCAAAGACAGTCACGATGCACTCAAACAAGAAAAACAGCGACAGTATCTGGGGGGACACAACCATGAACAACCAGAGGTTATATGTCCGAAACGATTATGAGATATCCCCTTTTATACGTCCAAAGAAAGATATTTGGATGTGTGAAGTCTGACGTACAGGAAAACAAGCAGGAGAGCACGCAAGCGGGGGGAGGACCATCGACGGAGAAATGATGATCAAGCACAGAGGAATTCCCAAAGAAATGTAGAATGTGTCGGAGTGTGGCAAGAGGGGCTACTTTGCTCGTGATTCATCCGTCAAAGAAGAAAGTGGGCGAAGGTAATTCAGCATCATCCCCTCACCAAAACAATGATAGTGAAGATGAGTGGTAAAGGCAGATGAAGTGGTGGGCAATGACTCTCATTCAAAATACCTGAATCATCTCATGGGACACTTTCTCATTAGAATAGTGAAGAAGACAATAAAAAGAAGAACAGGTTCTATAAGCTCGACAAGGCGAGATCGGAATATATTGGAAGAACGGGAAAATCAAAAGCGAAAGGCGTCAGTTCTGGTCCCGGTCCATTGAGCTGGTGGAGCTTCGTCGAGCTAGAGAGAGATCAGTAACCAACCACGGTAAGGGGATGAACCGAGGTCGCTCCCTCCACGTCTTCACTCCGTGGGGTAACCATCTCCTCCAGCAATGCCAAGTGCAATGTCAGCAATTGAACCAACAGTTAGCCCCGCCCCTCTTTAGCGAGAGTCGACATTGGAGAGCTTTAGCAACAACCAATGTCACGTCAACTTTCTCATTTAGTAAAATCTTCATCTCCTTTTAGTTCTATGTTACCTTGCATTCTTTCAAAGATATAAGTAGGTTTATTTGTCCATATGGATTTGAATTTAGATTGAGGTTTATATACCTCATCTTGTTTAGCATGTGGTATAGAAAGTTTTAGTCTTTCAATATCTTCATCAGTTATCTCATAATGTTCCCCTTGACTATTATCAATGCTTGTATTATGAATTTCTTGAGGTTCTATTTCCGACAATTTATTCATATATATTCTGTATTCGAACATAGATTCTTTTGAAGATTGTCCAGGGGTAAATTTTGGACTAAGAGGTGGAGATGTTGAAAGTAAACTGTCTTGTTCAGCTTTAACCATTGCTAAATCTTCATATTTATGGATTATAAGTATTCCTATAGGAGTACCTAGAGGAATTTGATATGGATTATCATCTAAATTTGTACTTTTCATTATTATACTTATGTTTTGATCTGTCATAGATTCTATTATTCCATAAGTAATGAAAATATTTCTAAGAGTATGATGTCTTAGATTTTTAATTTCTCCATAATAACCATAAGGTATTCTTATAATCAAGTCTAAATAAATTTCTATAGATTGATATCTTCTTATGCTATAATGATTGTTAGCATATAGAATATGTCCTGGAAATTTTAATGATTCCCTTTTGGGTAATATAATAGTTTTGGACAAAGGTATAACCTGGATAAAATGATATGTTTTATTCAAGGTTAACATGTTTATATTGAATTCTTCTATTTCAGAAGAATCTGAACTTTCTTCATATATGGTTTTAATTTCATATATAGAAGAATTGTCACTAAGAACTTCTTCTATTGTTCCAGTATGTATATCATACATTTCTAACTCATTTAACCATACTGTTTTAATGTTTACGGTGCATTCAGAAGCATAATATCCTTCTTTGCCACATTTAAAACATGTACAGTTCTTTTTCATACCCGTTTGATTTGTTTTGATAAACTTTCGTTTTTTATATTTCTTTGAACTTTTATACTTTTCTTTATGTTCAGGTTTCCATTTCTTTCTGGATACCTTGTATTTTTTCTTCTTGAATCTAGGTTTATGGTCTTTAGATTTTTTCCCGTATTTTGTTTTCTTGGGAAAATATGGTTTGTTAAACCCGTATACTGGGGGACATCCAAACTGATAATTGATATCTGGATCATATTTAGGACAACAAGAAGTTTTAATGTCAGATTTGTATATATATTTGGATAGATGATTATTTGCCTTTTGTAGCTGGCAAGTTTTCTTAACAGTTTCCATACAAGCCTTTTTTAAAGCTCCTGTATTGTGTGGAATACCTCCAGCCCTAAGACTGTTATATTTTTTCTCTATCATGGTATCCCATGGTATAGGTAATTTAGAGAAAAAGGCTGTTAACCAAAAGATTTTCTTCTCTAAAGTGTTCAGTTTAAAAATATAACTGATGTATAGATTAGTGAATTCTTCTAGGTAACATATGTTACACAGTCTTAGTTTCAGAAGAATATTTTCATCTATTCCTTCAGCATTAATATCTTCTCCAGTTAGATCACCATATAGACTTTTACAGATACTATGTAAAGCTGTTCTTCTAGATTCATGGCTATTTAAAGCTACTATCTCAGTTGGGTATAATTTTTCGTATTGTGTTAGCCATCCTAAGGCTATCCCTTGCCAATATCCGCAAGCTAGTATTACAAATTCTTGATGAGGAATTCCTTCTGGCATTAAGGTATTGGTTCCAACCATTAGTTGTTCCCAATTAAGTATATAATCTCTTAAAGCATTAGTTGGATATTATCAACATTGAATATTAACCCAGAAGTAAGAGTTTGATGTCTCTTTCCTTGTTTATAAATGTAGGAATCTACATAATTTTCTCCTGTATCTCTATGATACATAGTTTCTTCTGTAGTACTAGGATGTGGAGGATTTTGTCTACCTGTAGAAATCATTTGAGTAGATGATTCCCCACGTTCCATATTTATATTAAATAAATACTGCTCCTCGTTAGAGGGTATATTTGATATATGATAGTTCTCGTTAGAGGGTATGTGGTATAATTCCTCAATAAAAGAGGACTCCTCGTTAGAGGGTATTGATAATTCATCAACATCATACTCCTCATTAGAGGGTATTATCTCAACAACATCATTATATTCAGATAATTCATCATCAAAAGAATCAGATGCAGAAATATAACTTTCATTGTCAGAAGAACTTTTTGAAAAATATTTTATAGAAGCAGAGTTTTCTTCATAAAATTTGAAAATCTCTTTAGAAGTAATTTTTCCTTCTATTTCTTCAACTAATAAAGTTTTATATTTTAAATATTTTTGGTAATCAATTTCATCTAAGTTTGTTTCTTTCAAACTTTTTGAAGATGTTTTTACCATTCTAACAGATCCAAGTCTTTCTTTTGAAGATGAAGAGAATTTTGGAAAACTTAAAAAAGTTTGTAAAGCAGTTAGTTTTTGAGAAACTAAATAGATTTGATCACTTAAATAATTAAGCAAACTATTTTGTTGTTCTACTATACCATTACTTGGAAGATGAATACTATGTTCATGAGAATTTAATCTAAAAGGACATTCGTAAGATTCAGGAAGAACCAAAACTCTAGACATTTCTGTAAAGAGGTTCTTATAAACTTAGACACGTTATTTCCTTCCTTTTTTTTTACTAGATTAGATAACAGTATCGCTTTGACCCTGGTCTCTCCGGCATGTAACCTCTAAGGGTGGCTTTATCCCTAGAGTAAGGCCGCAATAACTGAAGCATCCCTTCCGGATATATAGTCAACCACAAACCTATTACAAGCTTCAGAGAGACAGAGCACAGCCATGTTTCGTTTCCTACCTCATGGCGTAAGATACTATTACCTAATTAGCTTAAGAAATTAAGGAAATAACATGCCTAACAAGTTTAGCCAGACATGGCTAAGTTAAAGATACTTACAAAAAAACGAAGAAGGATACTGCACAAGGCTCTGATACCAGTTGCAGCCATCGCCGGAGCTCCGGCCATGTCCGGCGGAGGCCCGGTCAGGCCGGTTTGGGCCGTCTTGCTCGTTTTTGTCGGCCTTGAGGTGCCCGGGTGGCCGGTTCCGCCCGCCGGAGCTCCGGCCATGTCCGGCGGAGGCCCGGGCAGGCTGGTTTGGCCCGTTTTGCTCGATTTTGTCGGCTCTATGGTGCTCGGGTGGCTGGTTTGGCCTGCTTTTCTCGTTTTTGTTGGCTTTTAGGTGCTCGGGAGGCCGTTTTGGCCTGCTTTCCTCGTTTTTGTTGGTTTTTACGTGCTCGGGAGTCCGGTTTGGTTCCTTTCCTTGCTATTTTCGCAGCGGAGCCTGCGGGGTGGCCTAGGGAGGCCAGACCCCCGGGTCTAGCTGGCGCTCTCGGATTTCCCGTGCTCGGTGGAGCTACTTTGCGTGCGCACCGATGTCCCGTTGCGAGTTGCTGCTCGAGCCATCCGCTTGGGCACGGCCGCCACGAGCATTCGGGCCTCGCACGGCAGCTTCCGTGTCGGCATGTGAGTGGTTTCGGTTCAGCATGTCTCGGCGGGCCCCCTGCCTCTGCGCAGCCGACCGCCGGCGCTTTTTTTCTTTTTGCTTGCTTCAATGGTGGTCCATTTGGCTTTTTCAGCCATAGATTTGAGCCTTTTCAGGCGTTCATCGTCCATTGTTAGGACGTGCTGACTTGCTAATGAATCTGCAAAAATAGTCTTCAGTCCTTTATATATCTTTAGACAGAAAACAATCTTTGTTTTTCTTCTTTGCTTATTAGTTATGGTTTGAAATCCTATTTCCTCCTGTATGTTTATGTTAAGCAATATTTTTGCTTCTTGAAGTAAATGGCAATAAATGTTTCTATAGGGAGATGTGTTTTTGGTTTTAAAGTTTTCAAGAATATTTGCATCTCATTATCATACCTTAGATGTCGTATATTGACCAATTTTGGTTGGATTATTTTCCCATTTCCAACTTCAAAAAGTTTAATAAATTGTGTGGGTGTGATAGATCTAAAAGTAGATGTTTCGTTTAGTGCTAAACAATGTTCCCATTGGATTCCCAATACTTGAGATTCAGGAAGCATTTCTATTCCTTTGAGATTGATAGAAAGGGTACAAGCCTTTTCTATATTTGTGTCATATAGGCTGATGCAAAAATCAGGATGTATATTTACTCCAAATATTCTATTTGCTAAGTTGGATTTTGCTCCTCCTAATATACTATTTAGAGGATTATTGATGATTCTTTCATCACAACATATTATCATAATAGGTGTGTCTATTCCGGATCTAAATAGACCAGTAATCTTTATTTGAATTAATCCAATGTGTAAATATTTCTTCTTAGGATATTTTTGCTTCAGGTTTTCTATCTGATGTAAGTTTAGTAATTTTATAGAAGTAAAATCTTCATCTCCTTTTAGTTCTATGTTACCTTGCATTCTTTCAAAGATATAAGTAGGTTTATTTGTCCATATGGATTTGAATTTAGATTGAGGTTTATATACCTCATCTTGTTTAGCATGTGGTATAGAAAGTTTTAGTCTTTCAATATCTTCATCAGTTATCTCATAATGTTCCCCTTGACTATTATCAATGCTTGTATTATGAATTTCTTGAGGTTCTATTTCCGACAATGTATTCATATATATTCTGTATTCGAACATAGATTCTTTTGAAGATTGTCCAGGGGTAAATTTTGGACTAAGAGGTGGAGATGTTGAAAGTAAACTGTCTTGTTCAGCTTTAACCATTGCTAAATCTTCATATTTATGGATTATAAGTATTCCTATAGGAGTACCTAGAGGAATTTGATATGTATTATCATCTAAACTTGTACTTTTCATTATTATACTTATGTTTTGATCTGTCATAGATTCTATTATTCCATAAGTAATGAAAATATTTCTAAGAGTATGATGTCTTAGATTTTTAATTTCTCCATAATAACCATAAGGTGTTCTTATAATCAAGTCTAAATAAATTTCTATAGATTGATATCTTCTTATGCTATAATGATTGTTAGCATATAGAATATGTCCTGGAAATTTTAATGATTCCCTTTTGGGTAATATAGTAGTTTTGGACAAAGGTATAACCTGGATAAAATGATATGTTTTATTCAAGGTTAACATGTTTATATTGAATTCTTCTATTTCAGAAGAATCTGAACTTTCTTCATATATGGTTTTAATTTCATATATAGAAGAATTGTCACTAAGAACTTCTTCTATTGTTCCAGTATGTATATCATACATTTCTAACTCATTTAACCATACTGTTTTAATGTTTACGGTGCATTCAGAAGCATAATGTCCTTCTTTGCCACATTTAAAACATGTACAGTTCTTTTTCATACCCGTTTGATTTGTTTTGATAAACTTTCGTTTTTTATATTTCTTTGAACTTTTATACTTTTCTTTATGTTCAGGTTTCCATTTCTTTCTGGATACCTTGTATTTTTTCTTCTTGAATCTAGGTTTATGGTCTTTAGATTTTTTCCCGTATTTTGTTTTCTTGGGAAAATATGGTTTGTTAAACCCGTATACTGGGGGACATCCAAACTGATAATTGATATCTGGATCATATTTAGGACAACAAGAAGTTTTAATGTCAGATTTGTGTATATATTTGGATAGATGATTATTTGCCTTTTGTAGCTGGCAAGTTTTCTTAACAGTTTCCATACAAGTCTTTTTTAAAGCTCCTGTATTGTGTGGAATACCTCCAGCCCTAAGACTGTTATATTTTTTCTCTATCATGGTATCCCATGGTATAGGTAATTTAGAGAAAAAGGCTGTTAACCAAAAGATTTTCTTCTCTAAAGTGTTCAGTTTAAAAATATAACTGATGTATAGATTAGTGAATTCTTCTAGGTAACATATGTTACACAGTCTTAGTTTCAGAAGAATATTTTCATTTATTCCTTCAGCATTAATATCTTCTCCAGTTAGATCACCATATAGACTTTTACAGATACTATGTAAAGCTGTTCTTCTAGATTCATGGCTATTTAAAGCTACTATCTCAGTTGGGTATAATTTTTCGTATTGTGTTAGCCATCTTAAGGCTATCCCTTGCCAATATCCGCAAGCTAGTATTACAAATTCTTGATGAGGAATTCCTTCTGGCATTAAGGTATTGGTTCCAACCATTAGTTGTTCCCAATTAAGTATATAATCTCTTAAAGCATTAGTTGGTATATTATCAACATTGAATATTAACCCAGAAGTAAGAGTTTGATGTCTCTTTCCTTGTTTATAAATGTAGGAATCTACATAATTTTCTCCTGTATCTCTATGATACATAGTTTCTTCTGTAGTACTAGGATGTGGAGGATTTTGTCTACCTGTAGAAATCATTTGAGTAGATGATTCCCCACGTTCCATATTTATATTAAATAAATACTGCTCCTCGTTAGAGGGTATATTTGATATATGATAGTCCTCGTTAGAGGGTATGTGGTATAATTCCTCAATAAAAGAGAACTCCTCGTTAGATCAGCTAGCATTATCTTATTCATACTTCGAACGGTGGTGATCAGCTAGCTGCAAGCAATCCGTTCGTTGCTTTGCTTCTTTGCGTCGAGATTTATCAATCGAATAGACAACATTCGTCAATCCGGTATTTCGTGCGGTAGTACACCTCTCCTCTCCCCCTTTCTTGTATGGGTTGAGCGGATACCCGGTAGGTTGAGCAGTGAAACCCCCAAACTGGTACGCTTTGACGGAGCAGGTAAATCTCGCCCAAACGTCAGCTGTTGATGCATGCATGTCTAGTCAACATGCCGTAGCTATACCGCGATGCTGGCTCTGGCTCCGTACCTCCACCTGAAAGTCTAAAAGAAATCCATTGCGCTTCCGATCGACGCAACGGATTTTTTACTGCACAAGAGGTCATCCGTTAATGTCTAGTAAATAATTGCATTGGGGAGGAACGGGTATCCATCACAAAGAAGGAATGTGAAAGGCTAATCGCAACGTCGGGAGTATTCTTCCGATTTCCAGAAACATCATCGTCAGAACATTGCAATATCGGTCATATCGCAAAACCGGAATGTCACAGCATTTACCATGAAAATTAGGTATCGCACGTCGACTTTCCTCATCATTCGAATCCCTCTCCATCTGTCAAGGAGAAGGCATGGCACCTCAACCCGGACTGCTCTCCGACGAATGACGAATTCATTGGGTTGCGTTCGACCGAGCTCTATTCGTAAACTTCAACGAGATCCGGTAGCAGGTGCCCCAGACTTCTGCCTTTTCTTCTGATGTAGTTGGTTATTTTTATCCGTGAACTCCCCGTAGCATCGTTGATGAAGACTCCCGAAGAAGACTTTCAGACAAAAAGAAGAATCTAAAGACGATACATTGGGGAACTCTACAGGTACCACCAGTCATTTTCATTTCTGGATTTCAAAATAGAACATCCGGCTATTTCTGTAGATTATTGACCAGATACACACCGGGGAGTCTCTATCAAAGCGATTCTCTTTTGGCGCTTATGATCAACCTTCGTGCAACGAAATTCTGTAATCAGCGCATTACCATATGAATGGAAGAAAGCTCATCAACAACCGTAGGCGCTGCAGTTGTAAAGCCGACGAATGGTTTGGGTGCAGCCCATTGCTGAGATTTATAGAGATCAAACCTCAAACTTCTCAATTTTACATCAAAAGAGAAGATTGGCCCTCCCCATTGGAAAGATGTCTTCCGTCATTTCAGGATATCTATAGACAGATGCCTCTCCAACCCGCCCGGATCAGTCTATTAAGAAAATGATGCCTCACAATTGAAGTTGGTTGGAAAGACTGTTGGGACGTTAGTGGTTATTACATCATCCGAGGATGAAATCTCTTATCATAGATCGGACTGTTCCTTCTTCCTCAAAAAAGCTCTCCGCTGTGCCCGACTCATGACGGAGGCTAACTTGCTGCAAGTGAATAAGTTATTACACTTCCTAATGATCATGATTCGACACGTCAGGCACCCGCTCGATTCGGTTTCGGCAATCAAACCTCGCAAATGGTTCTACTGGATGGGATTTCACCCCCCTAAATGGAATGACGATTCCCACATCGGATATGGAGCTTTGCTTTTTCTTTCTATGGATTTCTTTCTCCCTTCCGCTGATTGCTTACGAACCAGGAGGCTGCTGAGGAAGGATGTCGAATGCATGCTATGTATTGAATTGAGTATTGAATGGAAGCGGTTTAGGTACCAGATGGCAAGAAAATCCGAAATGGAATAACGTAATGGGTTGTGTACCGGTTGAGGAGTAGGACCTAGCCCGTCAGGCCGCGAGGATGAAAGCGTAGTACTTTCGAGATGTCAATAGGACTTTTGCTTTCGAGATGAATAAGCGTGACGTTTTCCTTTTGTCGAATGAGAATGGGATGAACCGCGCGTCGGAAGTATCTTAGGCTAGGTCGTCATGTCCTGATCCGACGCGACATGACACATAGGAAGGAAAGGACCTCATCAGTTGTTTTTGTTCGTTTACCGACGTTCCGCATTGACGGCTTTGCTCGGAAAAAGAGTTATTTCTATCTACCGCTTTCGCCCATTGTAGGAAGCATGTCTCTACTTCTTTTCCAGACAATCAGATCTCGAACATATACTCTATTGAATCCCAGGCCCCCAGGATCACGTCGGTTGCTCTAGAATGAATGTACTAAACCATCCATACTCGAAGAAAGGGCTACTCCCCCGTCAATGGACGGAAGAGGACGCAGAAAAGCATCTTTCTATAGAATCGCCATCCCCGGTCTCACCTGCGACAACCCTTCTTCGACCAATTGAAGTGGCCTGACGCACGTGTATAGGTGTAGGAATTGCTTTTTCTATACCGTTGAACACTGGAGTCTTCATCATATCCCTATCGTCACCACTGGATTGAACCAAAAGAAAGCATCAATATACTCGAATATGTGGAGAACTGATCAAGTCCTTTCGGACGAGCAACCAATGAGTGGGAAACACAAACTATACTATACTCCCTTTCTTCTAGACCAATACATACCCGATGATAAGCAATGAATTGAGGATCCACAATGCCATGATAGAGTTTTCGCATTCATACAAGAGAGACTCGGTAGGCAGTGAAGAGCCATGAGCGGGAGCCCAAACTAGAATAGGTGAATTCTCCACCAACTATTCCACCTCTGACGGATGGAAAGAGCCGATTCGTCTTTGAACATCGCTGACAATAAACCTCGTTGAGAGAGCAGCACGAACCTAGGTTGATTCTACAGGAATGGAATCTCCTACAGAAGCGTCGACGCGACGCCCCGTTGAGACTGACTGATGTAACGGAGCAGCGGCTGCCCTCTGCCTTTCTTTATGATGAGGATTCGAGTGTACGGAATGACGGTGATCTCTTTGACTCTCTTTTTAGTTTATCCATCCCACAGTGAGCAATTCCCGATCACTCGAAAATGTCTCAAGACAAAGGGGTTGGAGTCGTTCTAGAGTGAGAAGTAGAACGACTTTTTTCAAATAAATATATAGAAGAGACTTTCTGATAAGCCCACCCAGCGAAAAGAGTGGTTCTCCGGCGAACAGGAAAGAAAGGGCTGTTCAGGACAAAGCTCGAATCCCATAGGTGGGTCAGGCGGGAATCCAGCCAGTTCAAATCCAATAGCCAGTACCTCACAATTAAAGATGAAAGGAAATTCCACTCGTCTAACGCTTCAGAAAGCATATTGTGAACTATCAATGGTATCAGGGACGATCGACAGAAGAAAGGACTCGTCTGACGCAGACGAAAAATGGCCTTTTTCATGCTTCTGATTCGAATTGATTTGAGATTGACTGCCCTGAGAAAGCAAAGTGAGCCTGTAGGAACTGTTGGAAATCGAATTTTCCTCTGACGAGCAGGATGTTCTTCGATCCCTATCCTCATCAGCCGCGTCAGATCAATACCTACTCCCCCCGATGTGCAATCCCCAGTTTCGAGAAATGCCTACTCTCTTTTTTCAACCGTAGATGGAGCCTTTTCGTCGAAGACCCTTCCTAAGACAAGCTTACCTAAGCGATTGAAACCTATATTTTCGGGGAGAGCTATCTCACAATCTTCCTCGTCTGTAGCCTATACGTCTATCGCATCCTAGCGCTTCTCGCCATATTCCGATTCGTCATGCGGGCTCTTTCGTCGCTCTTTCCCAAATGGATCGAGCAGGGTACACCCATACCCTGAGGAAGGCACGGGAGTACCCCCCAATGAGATATTGGGCTTTCCTCACTTCTTCGTAGTGAGTGATTAGGCTTAACGTCAGTGGATTCAGATTCTGTTTTCTAACGAAATAGTATAGTGTTCATTTTTTGACAAGCAACAATCCCATTTTATTCTTTGTATTTACCGACAGTATGAGCTCAAACTCGTGATCTCGTTAAAACGCCTATGTCTAATGCTTTTTGACGGGCAGAGGAGTGACCCCGCCTCCAACATTGAAATGGATTTCGTAGTCAAAAACTTGACCGTCAGAAAAGAGATTTTGTATTGACTTACAACATTCACATTTCCTTTTTCTACTGAGCCTTCCCGCTATGTCATAGGGTGAGTATGTCACTTCCTTCGGGTGCGCTACGGGATACTAAAAAAATGCTGGAAACGTCAAATTTCCCTAGTCCAGATCGATTCACTCAACAATGGGGAGATTAATTAACCAACTCAGGAATAACCATTCCCTTAACTCTGCTCGTTACCGATGCGAGCGCTGGTCCCTCGCTCCAACTACTGATATGACTTTGAGAATACTGTGCGACGACATCCGTGGCTTCCGAGCCCGCCATTCTCTCTTGCCAATTCTTCCAGTCACGGCGAAAAGGCACTACACGTCACACCCGCCTTCTCAATGAGACTCCCTAGATACCTAACCCGGGAATCGATGTTCAAACCATACAGATAATAAAAAAACAGGAAAAACTGACAATAACAAGGGAAGATCTAGACACGAGAGCCTAGAAGGAGACAACCACAGGAAAAAGAACTATGTTAGTCCTTCCACAAAGGACGACGCACCGTCACACAGGCACAAGCAAAGAGAACCTAAACCAGGAGCACTTACTCAAGACATTCCAGGAGCACTTTCTGACAGCTTCATTCCCTATCTTCAATCCAGCAATTTACTAAACATTCCATCTCGAGATCTCGAAAGTGTCAAGTCCACACATCAAATGGAAAGAGGGAAATTTCAGTGGGACAATCCAACAAAACCAGCTACATTGACATTCTCTTTCTGTCAAATTGCATTTTACACATTCGAAAAGACACGAAACAGATGAAAATTCATTTTTCTCCGAAGACAAAACCAGCTACATTGACATTCTCTTTCTGTCAAATTGCATTTTACACCTTCGAAAAGACACGAAACTTCCTCCGAAGTTGGGCCAATAATACATATGTCAGGGCAGAGCAGAACCTCAAGCCCTACTACCAAAGGACAATATCCGTCGAGCCTTGATACAATCAAACGAGGATTTATATAGCATTCCTACGAAAGAATAGAGATTATGAAATC
Source organism: Dracaena cambodiana (assembly GCA_036321105.1). Classification (NCBI taxonomy): domain Eukaryota; kingdom Viridiplantae; phylum Streptophyta; class Magnoliopsida; order Asparagales; family Asparagaceae; genus Dracaena; species Dracaena cambodiana. The sequence goes on from JAYEPQ010000015.1 coordinate 22,118,999, forward strand.
TGGGATTCCGAGTTAAGGACGAACGAAGGAAGACATATATACCCCTGGAAGGAATGCAAGTCATAGCCTCTCCAGACAATCACTTACTGTCACCGAAGCTACGAACAAACAAGAGGAGGCCAAATACGAAGTTGCAATGGCTACAACGGGGAAGGAGTGCTTCCTCCCAGCAAACACTGCCCTTCCCCTCCAAAGCCTTTTTTCTCAGCCGACGATGGAAGCAAAAGATGACTCGACCAAAGCCGTTCCCAAAGTTATTAGGGAGAAGTTTCCTTTAACTGAATGAAAGTCACAGCTCAGTCGAACTTCCGGAGACAATCCACATGAACTTGGAAAATGTCAACCACGGAGGATTGAAAAATTGCTAAACGGACGACTCCTTAGCGAACGACGAATTTCCTTCTGCTGATGTGATGATTCTATACATGTACTACCTGCAATCATAGCTATCATAGCGAGTTAGCTTTCGACATTGCCCCTCCAACTCGCTCCCGATGCCCTCCGGCATTCCTTCCATGTTGGTCCGCTGAACAGTCACTGAAACTCGTCTATGAAAGAATACGACTTTCGTGTCGGCTTCGATGATGGTCCGACGGGGTGAACTGCTAACGTTGAAATTAGTAAGGCTGTGTTTGGTTTGAAAGAAAATGGAAGAAAGAAAAAGAAAAGGATAGAAAAAAGAAAAGAAAAGAAAATGGAAACTGATTTTTCCTTAATGTTTGGTTAGTAAGAATCTTTTCTTTTAAATTTTCTCGCAAACCAAACAATAGAAAAGATTTTCTTCCTTATTTTCTTTTCTTTTCCTTCATTTTCCCTCAAACCAAACGGAGTCTAAGTGGGGCTTCCAGTGTGGAATTTCACTCGTCTGATTATTCCATGTTTAGGAGTGAGATTTTCTAAAGAATGAAGAAAATCATTCGACAGAGGGGCGGGTGGTGGTAGAGGTTTGCAAAGTCTAAAACTTCAGTATCGTCGGATGCACCCAAATCCCTTCCACCAAAAGGCAAATATTCCGCCGAGGAAGGGCCTGAATAAGCTTTTTGCCCTACCGGACGGAATCAATCGCAACACAATGGGAGATGAGTGGGCATAGGGCCGTCTGTTGTGTTGGGCTCATAGAGGCGATCATCATAATTCAAGCGAAAAAGGAGAGATCTCTTTTCTTTTGGGCCTGAGAGAGGATGACAGATAGACGTAGACGGGGATGGCTTCGACGTGAGTAGGCGACGATATAGAAAGGGAACATCCCCTCGAAGTGCTTGTCCCCCTGTACATGAGCCGTCGGAGCACCGTCGACCCGCTGGGAAGGTGCCTGGCAGGGGGAAAAAAAGAAAGACGCAACCTGGGGAAAAGCCGAGTAGACGTCAGCTGCAGAACGAGATCTTTCATTCGCCAAATCAATAGAAGAATAGCCCTCTGACCACGCATAGCGTAAGCATCTCTCTTTCCTTCCCTTTCGGCTCCTGTGGGGATATAAAGCTACCTGGAATTGATCCCGAAGGATCAAAACGACGAAAACATTGTGCGAAAGCGGTTCCTCTGATTCAGCTTTGACTAGCCCTTCTGCGAAAATAACATCCCCGACTACTCTTGAGAAAGGCAGGAGTTCATACTATGACTGGGAGGGAGGAGTGGAACCACTCGACCTGAAGTAAAGCACTCTGATAGCACTAGCCCCGTTTAAGCTTCGATCAAAGCAATCAGGTATGGTGGCTGTGCACCGTCGAAGGGCTGAGGCAATGAGTGAACCCGATGGAACTTAGGCTTCTTCATATCCTAGTCCGGGAAGAAAGCTGTCAAAACAGCTCATAGATAAAAAGTTTCGCCAAAGCCGCTTCTACCTCTCTCTCATTCCGTCGGTAAATGGAGGACAGAGCCCCCATCACAACAAAATGCGCGCATGAAGCCGCCATCTGAAAGAAGGCCCCAATGTCACAGTGTGAGGTTCTCACTCATCCAGCAAAAGGAGAAGCAGCATAGGAGCATACCGATGGATATCTGTTCTGACGGTTGATGTTTCTCTGGGCAAAACGCGAATCTGGGCTATCATCAGGTCCCAGACGATTGTAATCAGACAAGTCTGCTAAACGATTCACTTTCTTTCTTCGATGTGTGAAATCGTCTAGGCTGGTTGCTTGCCTTTCCGAATACAGCATTTTAAGAAGTCTTACCCAGGGGAGTCAGTTCTTTGCCATAGAGGTAAGCTCGTCTTCCCAATCGTCGATTGAACCTCGCTCCTATGCCGGCCATTCAATCAACGAAGTTAAGCCCCGTTCGGTTCTCCCAATCTGGCTTTCTTGGGTCACTTCAGTCTTCGACAGATGAAAGAAGTGACTTTTCTTTCTTCATCCGTGTCAAAGCAATCGTTCGTCTATGCCAAAAAGACCGGCTTTCATCAATCCGGATTGAAGTCTTCTGACCGGAAATGGTCTTAAGGATCAAAGGAGGTTCTTTCATCTCTCGCCTGTGCGTGCCTTTCTCTATAGAATGAGTCTGGGATCTACTCGGGTCATTCGTCGAGTCCTCAGCTTTCCTCTGGAGGTTCGTTGTCAGAAGGCATTCTTTGATTGCACCTATCTTCATCAAACAAGAGGTTATATCTCAATCAGTTTGGGCTAGTGTGCAATGCCGCTGGATTGAGATCTTTGGTTCACTGTCGAACAACCTATCGTCAGCAGCTTATTCGTCGTGTGAAAATAGGTTGTTCGTGAGAAGTTTTCCGAATAGGTTGCTCCTTGCCTTGCTGAGTTCAACCCATCTTTCGTGTAAACAGGATATGGGGGTACGACTGAGGAAACGGGATAATGTAAGTATCGTGTTTGTAAAAAATGGGAAACAGTGGCGCAGTTTTGATCGGAGCCTATCCCGATCCTCCCAAAACGGGAAGCAGTGGCACAGTTACGTCCAGCCATCTAATTCATATGAACTTTAATTTTTCCTAATTCTCAGTGTATGATGATTCTAGTGTAAATTATTCAGTTTAGTTTAATCGTCAAACCGATCCTCCAAAAATGGAAAACAGTGGCGCAGTTCTGATCGGAGCCTATCCAGATCCTCCCAAAAAAGGAAACAGTGGCACAATTACGTCCAGCCATCTAATTCATATGAACCTTAATTTTTTCCAAATCCCAGTGTATGAACGATTTCAGTGTAAGTTATTCAGTTTAGTTTGCTGCTCTAGAGAATAATTTGTTCCAGATGGGTCTCTTCGATTCTTGCTGACAAACATTTCTTCTTCTTCTTCTTCTTCTTCTGCTTCTGAAAGTTGGCTTACTATATGATTTTGACATTATTCTATATTTTACTGCGCAAACAGTAGTAACCAGGGAAAACTTAGGTTTCTCGAATTTTGAATATATTTTGACTGGAGCCTATGGGATGAAGAACGAGGACATCTTTATAGCGTTAAATTTTTTTGCTTTCTTTATGATATCCAACAAAGCTTGTGTTATCCAACAAAGTTTTATTTGTCAAATTTGTTCCTTTTGTTGTTATAGAGCCGAAACTGATGTTAGACCTAAATTTAACCAATTTTTTTTTTTTTTTTTTGACTATAAATAGTGTGTATTCAGCGGATTTGTTTTTTTTTTTGGCACAAACATCCCTTACTTCAATTTTCCGCATGTGTGGCGTACGACTGACTGTTTTTTTTCTTTTCCCTAATTATGGGATTAAAGTTTTTTTTATATTTTTGACCGATTTCTTCTGTTATTTGAGCACACCACTTTGCTTAGTATGCCCACTTTTGAAATGGAATAATATTTTGCAGCTATTGAAAACTTTGGTCTCCCCAAATGAAACCTTGTACCCAAATTAGGCCATATTCTTAGTAGGCAGCCATTGCAGCCGTTCACAGGTATTGGGAAGTTGTGAATAATTATGCAAGGTTTAAATTTTTTTTTTTTAATGTTGGGAAAATTCTGCTCCAGTAAATTTTACTTCCTTTGTTTTTTTTTTTTTTTTCCAAATGTCGACTTGTCTTGATCATTCAAATGTGCTTTCAGTAACGTAATAAAATTTTTAAAATGTTTTTGTACTGAATGTTTGGATCTGGGTCAGATTATCTGCCTGAAGGTGGCTATGATGATTTGCTTTGAAATTCCTGTTTAAGGGTTTGAAATTCGTGTTTAAGGGTTCTTCTTCTTCTTCTTCTTTTTTTGCTTCTTCTTTTTCTTCTTTTTCTGCTTCTGCTTCTTCTTCTTTTTCTGCTTCTGCTTCTGCTGCTTATTCTGCTTCTCTTTCTTCTTTCTCTGTCTGCTTCTTCTTTTTCTGCTTCTGCTTCTTCTTTTTCTGCTTCTGCTTCTTCTGCTGCTTCTGCTGCTGCTTCTGCTTCTGCTTCTCTTTCTCCTTTCTCTGTTTGGTTGCAATGACAAGGCAACTTTGGAGGCTTGCAACTCTTTGCAGGCAGCCGTTGCAGCCATTCACCGACATTTGAACAAATTCTGCATTTGAAAATAATTACGAGTGGTTTTAAAATTTTTATTTTTCATAGTAACTTACTTCTAAATTGAATGTTTCATGCTCTAACAAAAGAAAGAGGAAAATGAATATTGGAAATCAAATCTGAAAAGACACCGAAAATTATTCTAACATAGGATTGGTGATAGATCATTAATTATTGCATTGTATATTATTATTTATTGTTACTATTGTTGCCACAAAATATTGAAATTTAATGATGATCATCAATCCATTAAACTATACTGAATAACTTACACTGGAATTGTCATACACTGGGATTTGGAAAAAATTAAGATTCATATGAATTAGATGGCTGGATCAATATTACTGCGCCACTGTTTTCCATTTTGGGAGGATCGGGATAGGCTCCGATCAAAACTGCGTCACTGTTTTTCATTTTGGGAAGATCGGGATAGGCTCCGATCAATATTACTGTTCCGTTTTCCCGGGGGTAGACGGGGATACGTTCAGACCAGGTATATTCATATTTTCCTGAATTTTCAAATACCATAATTAAAGGACATCAACTAGAAATAATAATGGGAATAGGATCATTATGATAACCATGTAGAACCTTCTACCTTTTATTTGCATGACTATCCATGATATTGAGTTGTCATTGTTATTTTTTTGTGTTTTACTATTTAATATTAGATCGCTTTACTGACGATCCTGGTTATGCATGACCATATGCAGACATTTATCAAGAAGTAAATTCACCAGAAACAGAACAAGATGTGGCATACTTTAAGAAACAGGCAGATTTGCAGGAGTGATGATTTTTTTAGTTAATTACTTTTATTTTAGGAAACTGTAATAAGTGCATATGACACTTCATTTAGTTTTATGTGAGACAGTTCTTTTATTCAGAAATAAATTATTTGTAGTGACATTTCATTGATTTTATTTAGAGAAAGTTTATTATCACTTTGATTAAAAAAATTATCATTTATTTCTGTATGTTATTCATATTAAATTGCGTCGCAACTGTAATGTTTTGTTTTGAGGCTTGTAGAATTGTCATTCGACGCCGAACGTTTCAACTTTCCACACTACGAAAAGTGGGGCGTTACCGGTGGTATCAGAGCCCTGGCTTCTTTAAGTCTGTTCACGTGATTTGAACAAACTTGAATATCATTACAGTCAGCAAAAAAAAAAAGTTTAATTTTGCTAAACTATTTAAGGTTCAATACGACTATATATATATATATATATATATATATATATATATATATATATATATATATATATATATATATATACATAAATATGATTTTTCTAGATATATCTATTTGCTTTTATTATGTTTATTTAAGTAATATTTACATTATCCTGTTTCCTCACAAGGATGGCTCGTCAGACTAATAGAAATGGAGCAAATTGAAGAAGCAAAAAAAATAAAAATAAATCAAAAGATAAATAGAAATAAAAAAAAGAGTGGAATAGGATCCCAACTGCTTCTGCTTCTTTTTTTTGCTTCTGCTTCTTCTTTTTCTGCTTTTGCTTCTTCTTCTTCTTTTTCTGCTTCTTTTTCTGCTTCTACTTCCTCTTCTTCTTCTTCTTCTTCTTCTTCTGCTTCTTCCTTTTCCATTCTGGAAGGAATGGAAAAAGGAACAAACATCAGCTTCGGCTCTATAACAACAAAAGGAACAAATTTGACAAATAAAACTTTGTTGGATAACACAAACTTTATTGGATATCATAAAGAAAGCAAAAAAAAAAATTAACGCTATAAAGATGTCCTCGTTCTTCATCCCATAGGCTCCAGTCAAAATATATTCAAAATTCGGGAAAGCTAAGTTTTCCCTGGTTGCTACTGTTTGCACAGTAAAATAGAGAATAATCTCAAAATCATATAGTAAGCTAACTTTGAATATTGAGTAATACAATGGTAGTAACTGTGAAGCATCTTTTAGGTATCGTGTTTGCATTTCGTGTTATCCGGAAAAAGCACTATATTAAAACCAAAACCACTGCTAGCACACCATAAATTTTATGAGAGTATCTATCCATAAATCTATATTTTGATTAATTCAAATATAAAGCATAAATATAATAGCATGTTTATGAGAGTTAAAAGAACCCATCTTTGCTCGAATCTCTTCTTTCCTCCTTTCTTTCCTTGCTTCCTTTCTCTCACCTTCCTGTACGTTCTGAAGTTCTCTGTGTTCTAGAAGAGAGGAAGGGACTTATTTTATTCTTATTTAAATTTTAGGAGGTTTGAAGATTGAGATATAATCTTGTAAGTTGAAAATTTAAATAACAAATTCTTGGATAAGGGTAATTTATGAATTTGGTTTAATCTCAACCACTTCTAGATCCTCATCATATTAGATAGGGTTTCATAAGAAAAACAAACCCTCCTTTTTTTCTTTATTTTTTTTCCAGATTTTAATTTATTTTTTATTTTAATTTAATTTATTTTATTTTTTAAACTTTTTTTTAGAAGTGAAATAAATGCAATAAAAGAAAAGTGGTTGTTACATTTTACCTCCCTTAACAAAAATTTCACTTTCGAAATTTCTTTAAACTCAAATAATGTAGAGGAGTTAGAATGTGGAAATACCTTTGCTCAAATAAGTGTGGAAAATGCTCTTGAATGTCTTCCTCTCGCTCCCAGGTTGCCTCCCGGTTAGAATGTCGATTCCAAGAAACCAACACAAGTGGAATTACTTTGTTCTTCAAAGTCTTCTCTATACAGTCAACTATGGCAACCGGTTCTTCTGGATAGGAGAGGTCTGGTCCGATCTCCAGTCCTGAATAGTCTACGATATGCCTCTCATCATGTACATATCGTTTTAATTGTGAGACATGGAAAACATTATGTACTTGTTCCAGTATAGGCGGTAATGCTAGGCGGTAATGCTATTCGTTCCAAGATTTCGAAGGGTCCGATGAATCTCGGGCTTAACTTCCCACGGTTGCTAAAACGAATGACTCCACGCGTGGGCGACACTTTCAAGAAACTTGAGTCTCCTACTTGAAATTCCAGAAACCGCCGTCGGTGGTCTGCCTAGCACTTCTATCGATCTTGGGCTACTCTCAGATGTTGCCGTATTAAGTTAATTTTGTCCACTGTCTGGGTAATTATTTCTGGCCCAAGTAGTTTTCTTTCTCCAATGTCATCCCAATACAACGGTGATCTACATTTTTCTTTTATACAGACCCTCGAATGGTGCCATCTTGATGCTTGCTTGGTAGCTATTATTGTAAGCGAATTCCACCAGATGTAGGAAATCCTCCCATGATCCTTCGAAGTCAAGCATACAAGTCCTCAACATATCCTCCAATGTCTGGATAGTTCTTTCTGATTGACCATCTGTTTCTTGGTGATATGCTGTACTGAACTTTAGTTTTGATCCCAAACTATCTTGCAGTTTCTTCCAAAACTGAGAAGTGAAACGGGCATCTCGATCTGATACAATACTAACCGGCACACCATGTAATTTTACCACTTCACGCATATATTTCTCTGCCAAAATCTCTGTAGACTGTCCTACACGAAATTGTATGAAATGCGCTACTTTAGTGAGGTGGTCCACAATTACCCAAATTATATTATTACCCTTGGAACGCGTGATTATGCTGTAACAAAATCCGTAGTAACTCTTTCCCATTTCCACTCGGGTATGGGTAAAGGTTGAAAAAGTCCCGGCATTCTTTGATGCTTTGCTTTAATTTGCTGATAAGTTAAGCACTTGGATATAAACTTGGCAATTTCATACTTCATTCCATGCCACAAAAGATATTGATTCAAGTCTTGATACGTCTTTTTTCCTCCGGGATGGATAGAATAAACTGAACTATGAGCCTCTGATAATACTTACTGCCAAATTTCTCCTTTGGACACGCACAACCTATTGCCAAATCGAAGAGACCCATCTGCGTGGATACATAAATCTGTCCTCCTTCTACTTGTCTTCGGAATCTTTGCAACTTAGGATCATCTTTATGAGCTTCTTTAATCTTTTCTACCAATGGAGGTTGGAGTTGTAAAGCTAGTATTTGTGCCTCGGCATCGGGTAAGATAATTTCTAATTCTAACTGTATGATTTCTTCAAGTAGTTTCTTCTGCTGAGTTAGAACCATTGCAAAAATCACAGCTGCAACCTCCAAATCATGTTTGGAATAGTTTTTCTCATGTGGTCTCAATTGTCTAGAAGCATAAGTTATTACTCATGCTCGTTGCATCAACACACAACCTAGCCCCCTACCGGACGCATCACTATATATAACCATTCCTTCGGTCCCTTCCGGTACGGCTAATACTGGTGCTGTTGTGAGACTCCTTTTCAACTCATTGAAAACTGCATCACATTCAACTGTCCATTCGTACCTCTCTTCTTTCCTCAGGAGCTTGGTCAGAGGTCCTGCAATTTTAGAAAAGTCTTGGACGAACTTCCGATAATAACCTGCTAATCCCAGAAAGCTCCTCACCTCTGAAATATTTTTCGGGATTGGCCAACTCTTCACTGTTGAGATCTTACCATGGACTTGTTTCATTTCCAAGTTCAATCACATATATTTATATATATTTCTTTTGATTAATTTTCATTTTAATTCCAAGCCCAATCCATCAATTATTTATTTATTTTATTATTATTACTATTATTGTTTTTATTTATTTATTTCAATTACTTCCAATTGAATCCAAGCCCAAGCCTATATATATATATATATATATATATATATATATATATATATATATATATATATATATATATATATGCCTTTCTCTTCTTTCCTTTTCCGGCCCAAGCCTAGCTATATAATGTTTTTTTTTTTCTTTTTGTTTTATTTCTATCCGGCCCAGCCCAATCCAAGCTGCTCTTTTTTTCTTTTCTTCTCTTTTACTAGGCTAGGCCATGCCCAATTCCTTTTTTTTTTTTCTTTTTCTTTCTCTTCTCACGGCCTAGCCCATGCTTTCCTTCTATTTTTTCTCTCTCTCTCTCTCTCTCCCTCCCGTTCTTTCTTCTCTTTTATGCAAAATTAACCCAGAAATAAATGAGCCCATGCAAAATTGATCCATGGGTGCAGAACTGAAGCTTATTGAGCCCTTGCAAAAATTGTTCTATTTTATTTCTTTCCTTTTTCTTTCTAATTTTGCCTGGGTTGTATGGTTGCAGAACTAAAGCTTGCAAAGTTGATTTTGCATGCAACCGAATTATTTTTGCAAAGTAAATTTTTTTCTTAAAATAAAAAATAAATAAATATTACAATATTTATATATATCAAAATTAACACACTAATCTGGTTCAGTTCTCAATATCAATCAATAGCTCAAAATATGAACCAAACATTTTGGAAAATAAAATTTCATACACAAATATAAATTAAAGAAAGAAACAAACAAAAAATAGCAGTATTAATTGTCTCGGATTGATCTCGACATCTTGGTTAGATTAAATTTTCTGTCTTCTTTCTCCTCTCTCTATCTTTTTTTTTCTCTTTTATTTTTCTCTATTTTTCCATTTGGTTCAAGAAAAGAGAGTCAAATTTGTGCTCCAAGAATAGAGAGTGAAATGTGTGCTCTGAGGAAAATGTGATCCCATAACCCAAGAGGGTAATTTGGTAAATTCAACTGAATCCTCGACACACTTTATTTTCTCTAAATGAGACACATAGGTACCCTCTATTGCCACAATTCCTTTTCTTGTGATAGCACATCAAACCCGTCTCTCTCTCTCTACTTAAAATCTAGTACGGTTAATAAATCTTTTTATATATTTATTTAATAATATAATAATTTTAGTTCCGTGAAACGTTCTCTAAATACCAATGTAGGGCATAGTGTTCAACGAGAGAAATGCTATAAAATTATCCGTTTGTCATTCCGACATCCAGAATAAATGAACCAAAGTTTCGAAGTAATTAACAGGATAATTTGAATATTATTAAATTAAAAATTTTGGAAGTATTTTTCGGTCTCGTAAGGAAAATTTCAAAAAATTCTAATTATTAGAAAACTAATTATCGCGAAAACCGAATGTCATTTGGAGTTATAGATTTTAAGTTATGTCCGCCGAAATTTATTTTGGTGTCCAAAATTGACTTCGGTAGTCCTATTTGGCATGATTGGACTTAAAAGAGGGATGGAAGCAGCTAGAATTTTAGAATATTATATCATACCCACCTAATAAAAGAATTTCGTCCTTGAAATTGAATTGGTGTATTTGATCATGTGAAAAGGTATAAGTACTTTATCCTGATGTCATTCTCAAGCTCCCAAGTTAAATCTTTTTGTGATTGTACATCTCATGAAATAAGAACTAATAGTATTATTTGATTCTTCAAGACTTTCTCCCATTGGTTAATGATTGCTACATGTCGCTTCTTATATTTTAAGCCTGATCTCAACTCTACTTTTGATAGATCCATTATTTTGTACTTCCAGCTAAGTGTTTTCTCAATTATGATATATAGAATACATTATGAACGATTTCTGTTTTGATAGGAATGATAATTGATAAACTGGATTTCCAATTTATTCTTGAAATTTTATTTAGGTGAAGGAACACAAAACCAAGATAGAGCTTAATTAGAAATAGCTACTACTTTGGAGTATCACGCCATCCTGATTAAGTAATGTGTAAGATACTTGTGATAAATATTTTTATAGAGTCCATTCCTAAGGTCCTATTACATGTTGTAATCAACTCTAGAAGTGAAAATAAATCTAAACTATTATAGTGCCGATGTAACAAGACTATGAATGGTATGGATACAAGATAAGAACTGAATTTATGACTAGTTACAAAATTCAATCACATACAACGATCTTATTAAGCTACTGCAATTACTGGCTTCAGAGAATATATCTCTACAATTGACTCGCCGACTCAATAAGACTTGTGATGTATAAAGGCTCAAGACATGAATCATATTATGATAATATTTAGATAAAAGATACAAAATGTCAAATGGGAATGATCAACAAAAAGTAATGAAATAGGACAATCATTTGGAAAGATAAATCTAACTTGAGTAATAAGATATAATGCCATATTCTTCTTTGATAAAATGTCTTTTTTTATTTATAGTACATTTTCAATTTCTTGTCATCTACCTTCTACTTGACTAATTCTACAAAATTCTCAGCCTACTAAGATCTTTTTATATTTTTACACTTATTCTTCCATACGTTGTTTTTTTTCTAATTCATTTGACTAGTTAATCTCACCAACTATGCTTACTCTGCCAAGTCTACCAATATTAATTATTGTAATTCATCAACATTTATGTCTCCTCAATCTTCAAGAAAAATACAAGTATAATATTATTTTTCCTTTTCTAAGGAAGCCTAAGGGCAAGTTTCAAGTTCAACCATCCTTCCATTCTCTGTTAATACATCATAATCCCTAATTTTAAACATCACTATAAACCTTCACACATTCAGGGTCATCTGGAAATGGGTAACACTGGCATTGTTATTAACCTTCATTTCAATTCTTCAAATATTTTGTCATACTCTTCCTCTAGAGACATCTCATTTCTTTTCTAGTCTGTTTATTTAAAGTGATACAGTCTTGCAAGGTACATACAAATGTTTAATAATATCCAGTCATCCCAATAAACTTCGTATCTTCGATATTGATTTTGATATATGTCAATCTATCATGGCTCATATCTCCTTAGGATCGGTTAATACACTGTCACCAGAATCTATACGACCAGAAAAAATAAATTTATCCAATCAAATTTCACATTTATTCAATTTTACATATAACTTCTGCTCTATAAAAGTCTGCAAAACTATTTTCAAATACTCATCATGTTCTTCTCTATTCATGGAATAAATTAATATATCACCGATAAATACCACCACAAATTTATTTAGATACTGAGAAAAATCATGGTTCATCAAATTTATAAATATTATTGGAGCTTTAGTCACTGGAAATGGCATCACCAATTATTTATAATGACCATGTCTGGCTCTAAATGCAGTTTTTGAAATATTTTTGTTCGGAACTTTACTTGACAGAATCTCGAGCGAAGATCTATCCTCGAGAATACTTTTGCCCCTCCAATTGATCAAACAAATCAGTTATTCTCGGTAATGGGTATTTATTATAGATTATTACTGCATTTATACCCCTATAGTTTATATACAATCTTTGATTCTCATCCTTCTTTCTTACTAATAACATTGGAACTCCTCAAGACGAAACATTAGGTCTCAAAAATCTAACTTAAATGGCTCATTGATTTATCTCTTAATTCCTAATTCTGCAAACTAGTTCAGCTCCAGAAATAATATCAATGGTAAATTCTAGTGCTCTTACTGGTGATAGTCCAGGTTTCTCCTCAAGAAATATATCTAACAATTCTGATAGCATTGAAATATATATATATATATATATATATATATATATATATATATATATATATATATATATATATATATATATATATATATATATATATCTGTGTGTGTGTGTATATGTATATATGTATGTATGTATACATTCATATATACATGCATACATATATACATGCATCATATATATATATATATGTGTGTGTGTGTGTGTGAAAAGGGTTTCTATAAGTTTGAGTGGAGTTTGAAACTTGACAAGGCTTTTATACAAGCTCACAAGAGTACATAGGAGAGGATAATTGAAAGTAAAAGTATATGTATGATACGATTTAAATGAGCATGATGTATACATAAAGGTATTAGATTGTAAGTGATTAATTAAAGTTAACATTCTAATAGATATCTGTATATGCATATCTAATTGAGCTTGATATGGAAAAGAAGTGAAAAGCAAAAATAATATATATAGTAATAGTATAGATAGTTAATAGGATATTAACATTTTTCATTTTCTTTATTTTGCACTTGTCCTTATTTTTCCTTTTATTTATTTCTTAATCTCAATATTTTGTAAGCCTATAAATAGCCAATATAATCCAAGTTTTGTAATTCTTATGAATCTTTTAATTATTAGAAATTTTTTTGATTTAAGATTTGATTTTTGTACTCATTCATAAAAATCAATAAAAAAAATTCTTTTTCTCATGAGTGGCTAAATTCTTGAGTTGGATCAGATAGAATAAAAAACTCTAGGTGATTTACTGGCATGTATTTTTTTATGCTTATTGGTTTTAATTGTTTTTTGTAGAATTGATATCTTTGATTCTTCATTATCTTTGAAGGCATTTAGATATGATTTTGAGTTTCTGATGTTCTATTATTTGACGATATAATTATTGATTAGTTTTTAATATACCGTTGACTTTTAGGCATGGTATATACTTAGACTTTGAATGTTTATTTTTGTTATTCATATTGCATACTTAGATAAACTCAAAATTCATATGAATTAACTGGGAAAAGTTATTCAAAGTATTAAGTTTGCAACTTTATATGTTTTGAGCTTCATTAATTTATTTTCCGATTGTAGAATGACCACGTGATCTATACAAATGTGAAAAAAAACATAAATATATACAGTAAATTATCCTATGAGAGAGTAACATCCATCTGACTGATAATTTTAATTAAAATAAATTTCTATCTTTAGTTATAATTTTTAGTTATTAAAAATCTGATCTTTATTTTTTTCTTTTTAATTTCGTAATCTGTTCTAAGAGTCACACAATAACAAAATGATCGTCAAGAGAACGACCTTGGATTATGACTCTTATACTACTTGTCGATCACTTGCATTTGGGTGTGTACAATTTAGATCATAGTCAAAGAGCTTCTAAGATGGATGAAGAACCTAGAAACTAGAGTAGCTATCGCTACTAGATTTCTTGAATGTTGTCCATATAACTTGTATGACAAAATAACTAGTAAGCTCTACTTATACACGCTCAAAAACATATCAAATAACCTTGGATATTCCCAAAAGTGTCTTCATAAATCTCTCTTGGTGCCTATTTATAAGCTAATGGTGGTTACTCAACTTGCCTTGTGGATGAGGATGGAAATCCCACTTTCTCTTTAGATTTAAATCCTCTGGTTAATTGTATCTGGCTTTGATTTGATCAAGAATCCAGTTGATAGGCTGAATTTCCTCCTAATTTCTATTTAAATATCTGATTAGATTTAATTTGGATTTGACTGGATTCAAAATCTCAATCTTGATGTGTTTGGATTTGACTCAAATCTAGGTCAAAAACCAATTAGAGATTTTGTTGAGATTCTGCTTGATTTTAGTAGACGTGGGGTTCTCCTCAACAATTTTTCCCATCAACTGTACTATCTGTGATTAGATACGGATGTAGATCGTAAAGCCAAATGAGGTCAATGGTAGATGTCCAATTAGTAAGACAAATAGTGGTGGTGGAGGCCACACCTCGGTGGGCAGTACTGGAACTTGCAAGCAAGCACGCTGGCTTGGGTTGCAACAAAGCACCCGCTGGGAGTACTGAGAATTGATTAAATCTATGAAGGTTGTTTGGTGCTGAATGATTACCTCACAGAAATGACTTCTTTTCGGCATGCTTAGGTTAAAAGGATTGATGGCAAAAATAATTTGATAGCGGCTGCAGATCCAAAACATTTGAAGATTCAAGATTTGATAGCGGTTGTAGACCCAAAACATCTTAAGAATTTGTAATTGTATTAGTCATTCTCCTTAGGCAGTATTATAATTATTATATTGTTCACTCATGAGTGAGAATATATATATATATATATATATATATATATATATATATATATATATATATATATATATATATATATATATATATATATATATATATATATATATATATATATATATAGCAATGGTCTACCTAAGGCAACACCATAGGCGAGTTGCCTATGGAAACGCCCTAAATCTCAACATAAAGAGCATATATGAATGATCTGAACTATTAATTGTAATTCCATGCCTTATTTAGACGGCATATAAATGATTTAGACACTTCGTTATAATCGATCAAGATGTTTTATTTGTTCTATTATTAAAAAACTGTTCATTTTGTATATATCCAATACGCGGTCAAAATATATATATAATGCATGATTTTTTTGTATATTATTATTTTAAAGTGAATATCACAATTAATGGTTTATATCTTCCACAAATACTATCTTGAGATTTATGATGCTTTTATAGGCAACTCTTCCATGGCGTCACCTTAGGTATACTTATATCGATGTACATGTGTGTGTGTGTGTGTGTGTATGAGGAAACTGGAAAACCTGTGCCGAAGGAGGAATACCCTCCTATGATGCTTATGTGGCCCAATAAAACCTTTACATATGGAGCACATCACATGCACTAAAGTGCAATGTTTTCTTCAAAACACCCTCCCCCTGTCATATCTCTTCACTCTTCTTATTCTCTCTCCTCTTACACACACATTCTCTCTCTCTCTCTCTCTCTCTCTCTCTCTCTCTCTTCCATTCTCATGAACTCCTTTCTAATCCACAATTTCCTAGAGAAGAGGATGAAAAAAAATCTCAATCTCTATCCCTAGACAAACCCTTATCTCCTTCTCAATACCTAATCCTTCTGCACCTCCAAAACCCTAAACTTATCCTATCAAAGACCTGGTTCAATGGGGTATGTGCATGCTCCTGATTTTCGGAGCTGGTCTAGAGTTGAGAATTGAAGAAACAAGTTACTGGGTCTGGCTTCTATTGAGTAAGCTCACTTACCATGTTTGCTCTTGATTAGTTAATTTAGTTGGACAGTTATAATTGTCTTCTGTGTATGCCCATGCAAATGTCCACGAACGATAGAAGATTCAGAAGCTGTGGAATTAGGGAAATTGAGGAATTATTTAGTACAAATAGATGATTAGTCATCTTTGTAACCTTGAATCATTTGATCAATAGAATTACTCAATTCTTCTTCTAAACTATCTTCTTCTTCTTCCTCTATCATCTTCCTCACCTAAACTATTATAGGTCTAGCACCATGCTAGCGATAAGATCTAGCAGCGACAATAATTCTGAGAAGGATTGCAACATTAGTATCAGAGTAAGGCATGATCTCTCTGCTATCAAGGATATTGGAAATCATGTGTATCATACTCTCCATTTATAGCTAAATTTGATAGGCTGGACAAGGGAGCCATTGAAGGTCATATTGGAGAAATGAAAGAGTTGAAAATGTTGCTGTAGAAGCGTGATCTTGATATATCTTGTGATAAAGAAGAGCTAAAGAACCTAATCTTGGATTTGAGAGCTGATATTCAGAATCAAACTCCACCTGCAGAATCTAGCAAAGTCTTGACAAAAGTGGTACCAATCCTTCCTAATCCTCCTAAATTTCTTAGTAGTCAATCAAGCACCTCTAAGGACCATGAATGGCAAGAATAAGATAAACACAAAAAAAATCTTTAATTCAAGGCTCGCAAAAGAGTAATTAGATAAAGCCCATACCAGATTTTTTTAAAGTTGGGTGGGAAAGAAATTCATGATTGGTTGTATAGGATTGAGTGACTATTTGAATTTTATATAGTTGGTGAAGAACATAAGATTAGACAAGCTACCTTCCATTTGGAAAATGGTCCTTTACAGTGCTATGGATGGACTATTCATAACAAAGGTCTCTCCTTTCTTGGGATGAATTTGAAAGTGGGTTATTGTCAGTGTATGACCATTCCACAACCGTTAATTATTTAGGGGAATTGTCCAAGTTAAAACAAAAAAAAAAGTCTTATGAAGAATATCTCAGTGAGTTCATGAGATTTTCTCACCACATTCATAGGCTTTCAGAGGATTTCTTGATTAGTTGCTTTATAAGTGGTCTAAAAGAACCTATTAAATATAAAATAATGACCAAATAACCCACTACTATGAAGGCAGTTATGAGAATGGCCAGGATGGTGGAGGAAAAAGCTACTGCAATCAGCAAAAGGCCAAAAAGAAATAGTAGTACAAACTGGAGCAAAATTTTTTACAACCCCTCTTCCACTACAAAGAACAATTTCAATTGCTCCACTTCTACACATAATTCGGTGAGTTATCTAGCCAAGACTACAAAGAAAAAAGAGATAAAGGGTTATGTTTTGTCTACAATGAAAAAAATGAAGCTAACCACAAGTGCAAAAATAGAAGGTTTATAGGTTGGAAATTTCCTTTGAACTCGATGAAGAGAAGGATTGGGGTTTTGAAGGTGTTGAAGAAAAAAATATCAAATAACAAAATTCTTTCACTGATAGCTAATAAAATAGGGGAGCAGTGGGTGTGAGTTCTACTAGATTGGTTGGCAAAATTCATGGAACAAAGTGGGATTTATGGTGGACACTAGGGCAACACATAACTTTATTGATTCCATTACTGAAGCAAGATTAAATTTGGATGTTGTTGAGATATCACCCTTTCTGGTAACTGTGGTAGGTTGTGAGAAATTTGAAGAAAGAGAGAATTGTCCTGGTACTAAAATATCTCTACCAGGGGTTGAAACATTGGCTAATTTGTTGATTATACCCTTGGTGACTCTCAAGTCATTCTGCGAACAGTGTGGCTGCAAAGCTTTAATCCAACTTTGTGGAATTTTTCTAGGAAGACTTTAAAACTTTAGCAAAAGAAAAAACCTATTCTATCGAAGGGTCTATTACATAGTGCTATGGAGTTGATGGTAGAAGAAAAGTTGGCCAAATTATATTAACAAAAGGGATGGTCTATGTTATGCAAGTTTGTGTCAGTTCAACTGATAACACACATAACTAATACGAGATTCACTTTGAGAGCTTTTGGAGGAATTTGAAGATGTATTTTCTATTCCAGAGGGGCTTCCACCTCAACGTGCTAGTGATCATCATATACCTTTAACTGACTCTCATTTTATTGTTAATGCAAGGCCATACTAGTACCCCTTTTACCAAAAAAGTGAGATTGAAAAGCAGATTGTAGAAATGCTCCAATCTGGTGTAATTAGACCAAACATCAGTCCATTTGCCTCTCCAGTGGTCCTTGCGAAGAAATCCGATGGAAGTTGACATGTGTGCATAGATTACAAATCTCTCAATCAACATACTATAAACGATAAGATCCCTATATCCCTTATGTATGATCAATTAGATGAATTGAATGGCGCAACATACTTTTCTAAGTTAGATGCCCATTATGGATAGCATCAGGTGAGGGTTGCAGAGTCCGATATTGCCAAGGCAGCTTTCAAAACACATAATGGCCATTACGATTATGCCTTTTGATTTCACTGATACTCTTTCTACATTCCAGAATCTGATGAATGACATATTCAGACAATACTTAAGGATATTTGTCTTGGTCTTCTTTGGCAACATCCTTGTGTATAGCAAAGACTAGGAGGTTCATCTTCAACCCATGAGTCTAGTTCTTGAAACACTCAGACATAATCAATTATATGCAAAATTCAGCAAAAGCTAGTTTGGTAGTCAGCAAGTGGGCTATCTTAGATATATCATTACTCCAAATGACATAACTATAGACAATAAAAAGATTGAAGTTATAGCCCAATGACCAATACTAGCTACACTGAAGGCTTTAAGAGGGATTTTTGGCCTCACGGGGTATGGTAGCACCTTTGAATGAAATTGTAAAAGTGGAGCCTTTCAAATAGTCTGACAGGTCCTGAAATCTTTTGCCAAACTCAAAGAAGTACTCATGTCACTACCTGTTCTTAAGATGTCCAATTTTGACAAAGAGTTTGTTGTTGAGTATGATACTTCAGCTGTTGGTTTAGGAGCCATTAAAAGGAAATGATGGATATGAAAAGGAAATGATGGCTATACTATTAGCCATTAAGAAATAGAGGCAATACTTGTTGGGAAGAAAGTTTGTGATCAAAACAGATCAAAAGAGCCTTAAATACTACTGGACTAGAGATACAAGCAAGAATCTCAGCTCCCATGGTTACTCAAACTAACTAAATCTGATTATCTGGTTGAATATTAGAAGGGAAGGAGAACTTAGGTGCAGATGCATTATCTAGAAGGAGAAAAGAATTTGCAACAAATCTTACCTCTACTATAGAATTAACTTCAACCTCAATTATTGTTGGCCAACCTTCTTGACTTTCTAAAGTGTAGGAGATGGTACAACAATATTCTTACTTCCACTCCATGCAGAAGAAGTGGCTACAGGTTCTCCCTCTCATCACCACTATAGGCTCTTGAATGGGGTATGGTTTTACAAAGGCAGGGTCAGCATTTTTTCAACTCTGCCAGTGCTGTGCTTAAAGATTTATCCTTTTACTGTTTGTCCCAGGCCAGGATAAAGGAGAGTTGTGCTAGGCCGATGACCGCCAGCGTAAAACATTGTCACATATTATGACATGAGCTAAAATATGAATTTCGTTGGGGCGTTTCCTACTGAGTGACGCACTACATTAGAGCCCGGATGTAGTGAAAAATGTGAGGGTTACTAGGTCGTCGCCCAGAAGTGACGCGCCACGTCGGCGCCCGGATGTGGTGTCAAATATACAAGGGTTCCCACATTTTAATGAGCGCGTGGGGGTAAAGAAGTTAGCTCATAAATATAAACATAAATATAAACATAGATTTTGGTTGGCATCATGGAATATAGGTTTCCATACAGGTGGATTAGCAGAGTTAGTTGATACTATGATTAAAAGGAGGATTAATATTTTGTGTATGCAGGAGACTAAGTGGGTAGGTGAGAAAGCTAAAGTCATAGAGCCTTGGAGTTATAAACTTTAGTATACGGGTAGAGATAGAAATTGTAATGGGGTAGGTGTGATCATAGATAAGTAATTATTTGGAGATGTAGTGGAGGTTAGGAGGAAGGGTGATAGAATTTAATTAGTTAAAATTATTTTAGATAGAGAGATTTTTAATATCATTAGTGCCTATGAACTACAAGTAGGACTTGATGAATCCAGTAAACATCAATTTTGGGAAGATCTTGATGAGATAGTAAAAGAAATACCTGCTAGAGAAAAATTATTTATTGGTGGTGATTTCAATGGGCATGTAGGAACTAGTTGTAATGGGTTTGTTAGTGTACATAGAGGATTTAGTTTTTGAGAAAGAAATAAAGCAGGTAATTCAATTATACATTTTGCTTTGTCTTATGATTTGATTTTATTGAATACTTTATTTAAAAAAAGATTTTCTCACTTGATTACTTTTAAAAGTGGATCGAATGCAAACCAAATAGATTTCTTCTTAACTAGAAGGGTTGATAAAGCTAGTTATATTGATTGTAAGGTAGTACTAGGTGAGAGTGTAGTTACCAACATACACTCTTAATTTTAGATATTTAGATTAGAAAGAGACTTAGAAAAATTAAGTATAAGATAGATCCTATGATTAAGTGGAGGCGATTAGAAGGTAATCAAAAAGTTTTTGTAGATAGAGTAGTACAAGAAGAAGATTGGAGGGACCATGATGATCCTAATGTAACATGGAACAAAATGGCTAGCTGCATTACAAAAATAGCTAAAGATATATTTGGTGAGTCAAGGGGCGGTACTCCACCATGTAAGGATACATCATGGTGGAATGAAGAGGTAAAAAATGCTATTAAGATTAAGCGAGACCTTTATAGAGATTTGAAGAATAATAATAATAATGATGGAATAAGTTTTGAGAAGTATAAACTAACGAAGGAGGCTAAGAAAGCTATTCGGGATGCGAAAACTAAATTATATAAACCAGTGTACGAGAAGTTGGATAATAAAGAGACAGAAAATGATATATATAGAATTGCTCGAATAATAGAGAAAGTCTAGAGACTTATATACTGTAAAGTGTATTAAAAATGAGGATCAGACGGTTCTAATTTGAGACGAAAAGATTAAAGAAAGATGGAAAGATTATTTTGATAGATTATATAATGGTAGTTTTACTCAAGATTTGGGAGATCCATACTATTCAATGTGAGGATATGAATCATAACTTTATGTGCAGAATTAAAAAGTCTGAAGTAAAATAGGCTTTGAAGAGGATGAAATCAAGAAAAACTGTTGGTGCAGATGAGATTCCTATAGAGGTATGGAGATACTTAGGTGGGATTGGTATGAAGTGGCTGACAGATCTTTTTAACAAGATTTGGCAAAATAAGAAAATATCAAATGAATGGAGAAAGAGTACTCTAATACCTCTGTATAAGAACAATAGTGATATTCAGAGTTGTTCAAACTATCGAGGAATAAAACTCATGTGTCACACTATGAAGCTTTGGGAAAGGGTAATTGAGCATAGGTTGTGACAAACTGTTAAAATATAGGAGAACCAGCTTGGATTTATGCCGGGGCGATCGACGACAGAAGCTATTCATTTACTTTGTCAACTTATAAAGTGATTCTGAGAGAAAAATAAGATTTGCATATGGTATTTATTGACTTAGAAAAACCTATGATAAGGTACCACGAGAGATACTTTGGTGGACATTGATGAAGAAAAGAGTTCCCATCAAGTATATCAATATAATTAAGGACATGTATGATAGAGTAGTGGACAAAGTCAGAACATGTGGTGGTTTAACAAGTGATTTTTTTTATCACAATTGGATTGCATTAAGGATCTGCATTGAGCCCGTTCTTATTTGCTATAGTGATAGATGATCTTACTAGAGCTATTTAGAATGAGATACCTTGGTGTATGCTATTTGCTAATGATATTATCTTAGTTGATGAGACAATAGCTGGGGTAAATGCCAAGCAAGAATTATGGAGGCAAATATTAGAATCTAGAGGTTTTAAATTAAGTAGGTCTAAAACAAAGTATATGGAGTGTAAATTTAGTAAACGACGGACCATAAACTATAATGCCATAAAACTGAATGTGCAAGATATACAAATGAGCAGTCAGTTTAGGTGTTTGGGTTCTATTATTCAGAATGATGGAGAGATCGATAATGATATTAATTATAGGATACAAGCTGGCTGGTTAAAATGTAGGAGGGCAATAAGAGTTTTATGCGACCGTAACATTCTGTTAAGATTGAAAGAAAAATTTTATAAGACTGCTATTAGGCCAGCTTTGTTATATGGCACGGAATGTTGGGCTATAAAGAAACATCATTCACAGACGATAAGTGTAGCAGAGATGCACATGCTCCGCTGGATATGTAGCAACACTAGGAGAGATAAAGTGAGAAATGAAGAAATTCGTGCTAAGGTCGGTGTAGCTTTCATCGATGAGAAGATACGAGAAAACCGATTATAATGGTTTGGTCATGTGCAACGTAGGCCTACAAATTCACCAGTTCGATGAGAGGAGTTTATTAATGTAGGACAAGTTAAAAGAATGAAGGAAAGACCGAAGAAAACATGGATGGAGGTGATACGAAAAGATTTGGATTCTAGAGGTTTAAATGAAGAGATATTACTTGATAGAAATGAATGGAGAAGGACTATCAAAATGATCGATCCGGCGTGATTCTTTTTTGGTTCATGTAGCCTGCCCCAAATACTTGGGATGAAAGGCTTAATTGTTGTTGTTGTAGGGTCATCATTTTTCCATAAAATGCATTATGTGAAAAAAATTTCATGATCACCATAGTACACTTGTAGGAGGCCATTCTCGTTATTATTGAACCTTTCAAAGAAACAAGAAAACTTTCGGGTGGGTTGGAATGAAATCAATGATCAAACAAAAAGTGAGATGCTGTGATGTGTGTCAGAGGAAAAAGGTGAATCTATTTCTCTCTCTGAATTATTAGAGCCTCCACCAATGCCTAATCAGGTATGGGAAGAATTTTCCATGGATGTCATTGAGGGGTTACCAATGAGTTATGGAAAAACAACTATCTAGGTAATTATTGATAGAATATCAAAGTTTGCACACTTCATACCTCTCAGGTATCCCTTTACAGCAATACAGATAGCATCTCTCTTTTGTAATGAAATTGTAAAGCTCTACGTCGTTCCTACTTCAGTTACTAGTGACAGAGATAGAATTTTCACTAGTGACTTTTGGAATGAGCTGTTCAAGCTTCAGAGGACCAAATTGCAGCCAAGTATAGCCTACCACCTGCAAACAGATGGAATAACAGAGCGGGTGAACCAATGTATTGAAGCATATCTAAGGTGTTTTTGCAATACTAAGCCAATGGAATGGAGTAAATGGCTATCATGGGAATCTTTCTGGCATAACACCACATGGAACGCTTCTACTACTTATACACCCTATGAAATTGTCTATGGATGACCACCTCCCAAAATTGCCAGTGTATAAGCTGTGGAGGATTCTCTACTTGATTGCGATTAGGTGCTAAAGTTGCTAAAAGATCATTTTCATAAAGCCCTACAAAGAATGAAACTTTAGGGTGATAAAAGAAGGACTAAAAGACAATTTGAAGTAGGTACTCTAGTTCTTCTCAAAGTACAATTTTATAGACAGTCCTCTATTAAGGAGTCAACTCCTCACAGACTTGCTGCAAAATACTATGGTTCATATGAGATCATAGAGAAGATGAGAAAAGTGGCCGATAAGCTCCAACTTCCTTCAAATGCAAAGATCCATAATACATTCCATATGTCTCAGCTGAAGAAATACAATGGACAACCTTTAACCTCTCTAACAGAGCTTCCTATATTCTGGGAGATACAGGAGAAAGAGCCATGGAAAATTTTGTAGCAATGCATTGGAAAGCGAAACAACCAAGCAGTGACCCAACTCCCTAACCACTAGAAAAACAATGACTCATCAAAGACAACTAGGGAAGATTATGCCACCTGTTGCAGAAGAATGAACAAGTGAAGTGGACAAAGATAAGAACTAATATATCATAATATGAGAAGAAATTTTTTTTTTGAGGCACCAAAAAACACTGACATACATGGGATTTAAATAGGCTAGTATGACACTAAGTGGCCAACCAACTACTATCCACTACTAGATCATATAGTATTTACTCCTAAAAACATGGTCAAAGCAAAACTAACAAAGACAACATCCTCCACTACCACTTCTATCCAACTTCCCTAACAACTAAGCTCCATTAATACCTCTATTAACACATGATTATGACCATGTAACAATATGGTTACTTGCATCACACATCATCACTCCCCCTTGATGCAAAACTGGATACACTAAGGAGAGATCAGAACTTCATGAATTTTGGTTGCGAGAGTGCTTTGGTGAAGCTATCAATGACTTGTTCATTGGTTTTCTTTAGCTAATTGGATTCTAATTTGCTTAGATACTAAATATAAATAGAAACCCAATCCAAATCCTAGTTGAGGTAGTAAAATAGACTAGCCTAATTAATGTAGGATTCAATTCTCATCCAATTAATTTGATGTAATTTAATTTGTTTCCTATACCTACTAGGATTCGGATTCAAATTTGGTTTTCATATCGGGATTCCTATTTGGGTTCCATAACTTTTAGAATTCCGTCTTTAATTATGATAGTGAATCCAATTAGAATCCATATTGGTCTTTCCTACTATTAGTAGTAATAGGACTCTTAATTCCCTATAAATAGACCCTAACAAGCCCACTTTTCCTAAACAAAAAAAATGAGAAGTAAGAAAGCAAAATATGGGAGAAAGAAGAGAAGTAGAGAAAGAAAGAGAATAGGGTTCAACCAAGGAGAGTTTTTGAGAACCTTGGAAGATTTCCTCGCTTAGGCCAAAGACTTCAGCCAAAATCAAGGCCAAAGTGAGTCCTTTGACTCACTATAAAACTGTTAATGATTATATTTTATTTTAATATGAGTTTTATAACTCACTATTACATGCTACTGCTTATGTTTTATCTTAAAGTGAGTCTAACTCACTCAAAATCATGCTATTAATTATACTTTATCATTTATGTTCTCAGTTTTATTTTATTAACGATTTAATTATATACGTGGAAATTTAATGAATACCGAACAAGACATGATAAGAAATGATTGCTATAATATATGATAGAATATTAATTACTAGACTATTTCATTATTTATTAATGTTACTACTAATATTACTGAATACTGAATTTTATTAATGATCACAAATCCATATAATGAACTGAATTTACTAAACTGAACAATTGATACCGAAATTTACATGAAATTGACATACACCGAGTTTATGGGGGAAATTGAGGATCCATATGATTTGATGGTTGAACGTAACTGTGCCACTATTTCCCATACGGGAGGATCGGGATAGGCTCCAATCAAAACTGCCACTGTTTTTCTTTTGAGAGGATCGGGATAGGCTCCGATCAACTTACTGTTCTGTCTTTTCGGGGTACACGGAGATGTGTTCAGACCAGCCAATTTAATATTCTCCTAAATTTTAAAATACCGTAATTAAAAGACATTAACAAAAAGACAAATTGATAAGACATATAAAGTGTTAAAATATGAGATTTCCTATTGTTTTAAATTGTACGTCTTAAAATATGTGATTTTCTATTGTTTTAAATTGTACGTCTTTTTATATTATTGAGATATCATTATTTTATATGTTTTATTATATATTATTGGATTGCTTTACTGACGATCCTAGTTATGCATGGCCAGACGTAGATTATTACGTATCGGTTGGCCTGCCAGAAACAGAACATGACTCAATATATTTTTTAGAAGCATGCGAAGCTACAAGATTGACGGCCTTTCTAGTTTATTATTTTCTTATTGAATATTATGTAAGGAAGAAAAATATTATTGTTTTAAATAAGAAATTTATTGTTTATTTTTATATTTTGCCATTATTTCCATTGTAATATGATTGTAATATTTACTAAGGCTTGTCGAGTTATCATTCGATGTCGAACGTTCTAGCTTTCCACACTATGGAAAGTGGGCGTTACAGAAGATCTCCTACCTTATTATCAATGGCTTTTATATCAGTCATGTGCCACGCTATTAGATTAGTTATGCGGACTCACAGCCTCGTTGACTGCTACTTTAGCATTGCCTAAAGATGCTAACAAATGCATAACGGTGGGAAGTAAAGAATTGTTCTATCCGAAGAACGAACTCAAAATGAAGTTAACTTCGGATAAGAAACAAGAAGTACATGAAGTACACGTCCTTGAAAATGAACTCGAACCAAGGGATTGGCAATTTTCTTATATAGATTATGTTCTTTATAGAATATTAGTAGAAGACCCCAAGAAGTGCTAGCAATTCGAAGGAAAACTATTCGATTCTATTATAATGCCGAAGTTCGGACCTTATATAGAAAATCCTATGATGGAAATTGCTTTGCAGCCTTTCTAATAAAGAAGCTCAGGAAGCATTGGAAGAAGCTCATAGTGGCGTTTGTGGAGCACATCAATCAGGACTGAAACTTTAGGATCGACTCTGTAGAATGGGATATTATTGGCCCAAGATGATGTTAGAAGTGGTTACTTAAGCTAGAAAATGCAAAGTATGTCTGATACATGCAGATTTCATATATCAAGCACCCGAATATCTCCATCAAACGGCTACATCATGGTTGTTTGAACAATGGGGAATGGACATTATTGGATTGATCTTGCTACCGTCAACAAAGGGTCACAAGTTCATATTGGCCATAACTGACTACTTTCAAAATGGACTGAACTGTTCCCCTAACAGAAGTGAAGATATTAGATGTGACCAAATTTATCAAACATCACATCACATACCGCTTTCGAGTACATAGGAGAATTGTTCATGATAATAGACCTCAGTTCATGAGTCGGTCATTCTCCAGATCTTGCAACAAATATAGGATTGAAAGTGTGGCTTCGTCTCCACACTATCCTGCGGCCAATGGTTTAGCAGAAGCCTTCAACAAGACCATTGTGAAGCTTCTTTAAAAGTTAACCAACGCGATTGGGACGAAAAACTTGGAGAATGTCTTTGGGCATATCGAACTGCTATCAGAACACCTACGAATGCTACACCTTTTTCTTCGGTGTATGGATCCAAAGTAGTACTTCCTTTAGAAATCCAAATTCCGTTTTATGAGTTGCATTATCAGCCAAGATGATGCAAGAAGAGAAGCATCAGCAAAGACTTCTAGAATTGGAAGCTCTTGATGACAAACACCTTGAAGCTCAACAAAGCATTGAGGTTTATCAAGCATGAATCTCCAAAATTTTTAATAAAAAGGTCAAGCAGAGAACTTAAAAGAAAGGTGATCTAGTCTTTTTAGTAAGAAGACCTATCATAACTAATCAAAAATCTAAAGAGAAGTTCCAGCCAAAGTGGGAAGGTCCTTTTGTCATTAATGTTGTTTATTAAAATGGCGCATACCGATTGGCAAAACCTAATGGCGACAAGATAATGATACCAATCAATAGGATATTTCTAAATAAATATTACTCTTAATTAAAAGCTAAGTTGGTTTTCGATGGAGGTGAAAGACCCCGAACCTTTTAAAGGCGACATGGATATCATGCAAATAGCTTATGTAAAAGTAAGAAGCAATCAAGTCAAAGATTGAGTGGTTTGAGATACATATCTCCTTTTATAACTCTCAATTACAACTCTGACCGATACTGCGAAAAAGAGAATGCAGAAGTATCAAATTATTTAATACACATACTTGAATTTTTCTTCCAATAAAAGAAAAAAATTCAACACTATGACTTAGTTACTGGTCCGTTCAAATGCCTAGCATCCGAAGACTATAAAGAGGTTAATGAATGTGCAAAACAGGATCAATTTGTCCTCCAATCAAATAGAGCTCATCTGCAAGAAGGGGTTCATTTGCAGTCAATATTTGGCAGTCTGCTACTTCATCAATTTCCCCAACGGAGTACAGTGAATGAAGATTTGCTAACTTGCTACAAATACATAACTCTCCACAACAATAGGAGTACTAAATAAATCTAACTTCTCTATGACTAAGGATAGAGGAAAGTTTGGCATGCAAGCTCAGACAAGGTCCTCGACAACCCTAACATGCTGGGGTAAAAAGCATGAAATGCCCAATACCATCAAGGTAATGGAAAGAGAACAAGTTTCTCATTTACTCCACCATGCGGGGGGGGGGGGGGGGGGGAGTATGAACTGCTCCAACTAGGGTTGAGAGAAGAGAAAAATTTGACATTTAAGTCCAAATAAAAATTTTGACAATTCATCATACTGAGGGGTATTAGCATGACTAGCCCAAAGCAAACGGCGATTGGTAAAGGCTAATCAAATCCGTTTATAATTGCTAAAAATTCCATGAAATTGTCATGTTAAGTTCATACCTCTGACAGATTCGAAGTTCTTTTCTTCCAAATTCCACGTTTTAGCGCAAAAAAAGTTTGAAATGTGAATAAACACAAACTTGCATTTCATCTCTAAGGAAGAAGTAAAAAAAAGCAGACCTTCAAAAGCACGGATTTCTCAAAGTCGTGTTGTTCTTCAAAAATGCGGATTCTCATAGAGTCGCATTTCATAAACATATTTCATTTCACCAAATTTTGTCAGTTAAAAATTACCTCTGATAAACAAAATTTCCTTCCACCAAATTTTGTTAAGTTAAAAATTATCTCTGACAAATAAAAGTAATTTTCTTCCACAAAATTTTGTCAAGTTAAAAATTATCTCTAGCACAACAAATTTCATTCCTCCAAATTTGATAAGTTAGATATTACCTCTGGCAAAACAAAATCTCCTTCCACCAAAATTTTGTTAAGTTAAAAATTACCTCTGACAAAAAAAAAAAAAAAATTTCTAAAACCAAATTTGGTAAGTTAAAAAATACCTCTGGCAAAACAAAATTTCATTCCTCAAATTTTTGTCAAGCTAAAAATTATCTCTGACAAACAAATTTTATTCCACCAAATTTTGTCAAGTTAAAAAATTAACTCTAGCAAAAACAAAATTTCTTTTCAGCAAATTTTGTCAAGTTAAAAATTACCTCTAACGAATAAAATTTCATTCCACTAAATTTTGTCAAGTTAAAATTACCTCTGACAAACAAAATTTTATTCCACCAAATTTTTGTAAAATTAAAAATTATCTCTGACAAATAAAATTTCATTCCTCAAAATTTTGTCAAGTTAAAAATTAACTCTGACAAAAAAAATTTCATCCCACCAAATTTTGTCAAGTTAAAAATTATCTCTGACAAACAAAATTTCATTCCACCAAATTTTGTCAAGTTAAAAAAAATTACCTTTGGTAAAACAAAATTTCATTCCACCAAAATTTTGTTAAGTTAAAAATTAGCTCTGGCAAACCAAATTTCATTCCTCAGAATTTGCTAAGTTAAAAATTATCTCTAGCAATTCAAAAATCTGTTATACGATAGGTCACTGAACAGCTGAAATCACAAGTTGTTCGGAAAAGTTAATTGTTACTTCTATCATATTCATGAAAATTATTTATTCGTCACAAATCTACTTGAGCGTATGAATAATGACTCTATATTGTTATGTTAATAATTATTTCTGAACAATATATATTAGAGAGTCAATGATCATCAAGTTAACAGTTATCTCTGATCATCAATACCAAAATCATTCATCAATTTAACAGTTACCCCTAAATGAGTGACAACAGAATTTTCCCACAAGCAAAATATTTCCATTCGATATTAGTTCAACATTACAAAAGCTCTATGAGCAATATCCAGAAAATCATTACAAATTAATGAATCAAGAGAGTTTTGATTTTTCTCTCAGTATCACTCATCTCTAAATGAATAGTCTCATAAGCTTGAACAACTGTCGGTCTTTGCAATTCCTCTTTGCTGACAGTTACATTGGTCATTGGGTCAAATTTAAGGGCTTCCAGTTCCGCTTGTTCTGTCAGAAGAATTCTATTCAAATTATCACATTGCCTAAATAAATCAGTGAGGGTCTACATTGCCTCCTCACTCTCTTTCAATGTGTTTTCAAGATAAGCCTAAATTTTAGCAATGGTTTCCTGAGTTCTTGCAATAACTTGATCCTGACCCTTGACAGAAGCAACAACATTCTCTATTTGTGAACATAAAGATTTGTTAGTTAATTGAGTTTTGTCAATATGGGCTTGATGACCATCAATTTTCCTCTGGACTTCTTTCTGGAGCTTGAACTGTTCCTCCATCAATCTTTTGAAAGTGATCTCAACCATTTATGATTTGTCTGTACTACGGATTTTCAACAAAATATCAGCATAATCTTGGAGCTGAGTCACTATCAATTTGTAAGAAGCTACTTTCTCTTCTCCACTAATGCTTGCTATGCCAATCACATAGAGATTCAAGAGGGTGGCAATTGAGGCAAAAGAATTCCCCTTCAGAACCATGTTAACACAATGGTCTCGTAAATCAAAGAAAACTTTAATGGAATACTAAAGTAAATCATTAGCAAGCGCGTCAACTTCTGTATAGCCTGCTGGTGGCAATGAAGATTTGGTAGATGTAGCAGGTGCGACAAAAGAAATAGATGCAGTTTCAGCAGTTTCAACGATTGGGGGACAAGTGGAGAAGTGGATCTTTCAGAAGTGAAGTAATCTTTGTTGTATCTTGAGCTGAAGAAACAACAACTTCAGCAGGGGCAACAGCTTCAACAGTAGAAACAACTTCAACTGTAGTAGCTTCAACAAAAGAAGTGATTACTTTTGGTATAACAACAGTGGGGTCAACTCCGGATACAAGTTCAGCAGGAACTTCAGCAGAAGAGACTTCAGTGTTAGGCATATATTCGAAAGTAGGAGCCGGAGATGGCATTTCTAAAAATGATGGGAAGGGCCAAAAGAAATTAAAAAATAGATAATGGTTGAAACTATACTATATGAAGTAAAAAAAAGAACACTTGGCGTTGAGCACTTGATTCCCCTGGGCCATATATCTCAGCTCTCTCTTCTGCTGTCGAAAAGGTATACTTGTTATGATCTGATGGAGGAGTGGATGAACGAACATCATCGCCGTTAATATCATCATCATCATCTGGATAATCAACTCTTTCTGAAAAAAATCAAAATATAAGATTAAATCCCAAAGTCATAGATTTGGGAAAGGAAATCAAAATTTGAATTACACAAAGCAAAGATTTACGAGTTTGGTCAGTCTCTGCGGATTGATGATCTGTAGGCACTGTCATTGAAGGAGAAGAGCCTAATGTGCGAACCTCCCCAACAACTTGCACCTCATCATTGTAAACAGTTTGGACTATCAGAGGAGCAGGGATTGCAGTATTCTTTGGGGCAGTTTGAATTGATTCTTCTGAACCTGCCTGCACTCCTATAGGAGGAGGTTCAGTAGCAGACAAGGGCTTAGTCACTGGAAAGCAGAGGGAACCTCTATGATTGGTTTATTGGGAAACTAAGATACTATTTGAGTACCCTCTCCAATTCTGATAATGAGCCCTTGGCTATGGTGCTTCTTAAATGAACGAGGAGCAGCCTCGATTTGTCTTCTTCTTCTTGTTCTTCTTTAGTAGCTTCGACAGTTGAACTTAGAATTGCTGCACCAACCTCAGCTAAAATAGTTCTTGGGATGACTGGCAAGTCACGAGGACGTTTTAGTCGTTTCCATTTAGAAGTAATCTTCTGAGGAGAATAATGATGACTCTTCTTAGAGCATCAAATGGAACTAATTATAATATCACTTTCTCCAGTACTCTTTTTTAAGCAAATAATGATGACTCGTCTTAGAGCATCAAATGGAAACAATTTTTGTCTCTTTGGTGCATCATAATGTGTATTGAACATTCTTTATATTTTACTTTATCTTTTACTTTTCACACATTTATTAATTTCAATGGTAGAAGTTTAAATATTTCTCTTTATTTTTATCTTGTGATCTAACTAATAGAGTGGCTACTAATAATATTGACTAAAATGTATAGTTAGATTTATGGTGGACCTCAGTCGAACATGGAGTCAAAGGTATTATGGTTATAATAGTAGAGTTATCTCATGTGATACCTTGTATAGAGTCGGCATTTTTTTAATTACTACAATGGCATCCCATTCTTTATTCATCTTTTTGAATTCTAAGCTTAATTTATGCCACCGTATAAACAATTGCATAATTGATGCATTCTGATGAAAATATAATTTGAATGTAGTTGTTGTATTTTTAAGTTTTCACTGAATCATGGTCACTTTGTATCAAAAAGACTGATGTTGCATGCATGCATGGACTCACTCCAACTACAGAGCAATTATCAGAAGAAGGTTACGTTTGTTCTGTTTTTTTATTTTTTGACTTTTAATGGTGAAGGTTACATTTGATATATACATATGATTTGCATAAGATAAGAAATTGATTAATTAACGCAAAGGAACACAAGCTTTACGGTTTTAATGGACAAAATGAGATGGTAGCAAGATCCCACGGCAAAGCAATTGGGAAGATTGCACGAGTCAATACATGCGAGCCCAACTACCAAAACTGACAGGAAGAGACGATATATACATCCATATAGGAAACTTATGATATCAAAATAACAGAAGGATGTGCAAGTAGTTGACTACAAGGAAGAAGATGACCTTATAAGGTTACAACTTCATAAAGAGCATACGGCTGTTGTGATGGGTAGAAACAATAAAATCTCACTCTTTTAACAAAACAAATCTCACAACTCAAACTTTTATTAATCAACAACAATCTGTCAAAGCAGAGCACTCTCTCTTCTATCTAATAATACAAACCACACACAAGTAAATCTATTTATATATAAACAAAAGAAACTTTCAGACAATCACATATAGTTGTCCAATGAAATGCATTTGCTTAATCGCCTATAATATCATCATCCAATAAAAACTTTTCCTTCACCTTGTTGCACCGCCATCATTTCTACAGCTCATCAGCATCTGGACATTTCTTCCTTCCTGGCCAAGTTAAACGTTCAACTTTCTCTAGCTTCTAGAGTTTCTTGATACTTCTGGAATTTCCATGGTCAAAGTTTACTTCGTTCAACATCCCTCCTTAAACTTGACCATCCCAAGCATAAATTTATGTTTAGTAAACACGTCATGCTTAAGTGGCTTCGTAAAAATATCTGTTGCTTGATCATTTGTCATGCATGGTAATAGCTCCACTTCCTTAAATTTTATGTGCTCCCGTATGAAATGAAAATGTGTGTCTATATGTTTGCTTCTTTCATGATGGACTGGATTCATTACAAGTGCAATTGATGGTTATCAATATAAATCTCAGTGGGATTTTCTTGAGGAAATCCCAAATATATCAGCATATTTCGCAACCAAAATAGCATGACACAATTGAATTTGCGGCAACATACTCAGCTTCACAACTAAATAAAGTGACAATTGATTGCTTCTTCGATGACCATGTGAATGTCATTTTCTCTGATGAAAAATACGTACCCAGTTGTACTTTTCTTTTCATCCATGTCTCTTTCCCAATCACTGTCTGAATAACCGATGAGTTTAAAATCATCAGTTGATGCATAAAATAAGCCTTCATTGATCGTACATTTCAAATAGCGGAGTATTCTTTTTGCTGCATTAAGATGGTCCTAATCTGGTGTCTCCATGTATCTACTGATCAATCCTACACCATATAGTAATCTAGTCTGGTGCATGTTAGACATCTAAGATTTCCAACGAAGATCTTAAAATATGTAGGATCAATATCACCATGTTCATTTTTGCGTGGTTCCAAACCGCTTTCAACTGGAGTAGTAACCGGATTACATTTCTCCATTACAAATTTCTTTAAAATATTTGCTGCGTAGGTACTCTTAAGAAATAAAAATCCCATCATGTTGTTGCTTAACTTCAATCCTGAGAAAGTGCGCCATCAATCCAATATCGGTCATCTCAAATTCTTTCGTCATACATTATTTGAAGGCTTCAAACAAGGATGGATTGTTGTCTGTAAAAATCAATTTATCTACATATAACTAGACAGGCAATATTCCTCCATCTTGTTCTCATTTTACATACACTGCATGTTCATACGGACATTGTATTATATTTACTGCAAGCGCACAGTATCGTTGTAGCGCTGTACAGGTCGTCTCACAGGGATCTAAGTTGTTTCTGCGTTCCTTACTTTCTCTATAGTTCTATCGGACTAACCAAAGATTCTAGATTGAAGTCGAATTAATCTAAATAGCTTAGGATCTAGAATCCAGTAATTCCAACCATGTTCTTACTTCTATTATTTTCTTCTATAAAAAAAATTCGATCTTTTTAGTTTAATTCTTACTTAAAGTGCCCTAAGTATGAGCTATCAAGTGTTGTGCAAGTATAACTCATCAAAGATGCTACTTCTCATAAAAATAAACTAAATCTTTTAGATAATTCAAAGAGAAAGATAAAACCAGCAACCCCAAATCCTAACTAAGCATAGATTATCAAGAAAACTAATTCAAGTATAATCTATCAAAGTCCTAATCTCCGAGTCCTTGGATTTTAATCTTTTTATTTGAAAAAAATCATGTTTTTATTAATTTTTATTTAAGAAAAAAAATATTAGAAAATAATTACATGGTGGATCTTAGCTTCATCTACATCCTAGAGCTAATCTAATTAGCTGCTCATATTTTTACTAAGGAAGATCAAATTTTTATTCATGGAATGATAAACCCTAATCTAGAAAGCAGTAAACCCTAATCTAGAAAGCAGTAATCCCTAAAATAGAATGCAATTAAATCTATGCAGAAAGAAAATAAAAATCTCAAGAACAATGGGTTACCTCTGGACAAGATGTTGTGGCCGTCGACCTTCAGCAAAAACCCCAACTTTATTAATCAGAAAAACGAATACAAAAATTATAGAATACCGTCAAAATATAAGGGTCGGTCCATAAATAGGCCTCGGAAATCAAACCCTATTTCCAGCAGAATCACAAAAACTACCAATTTACATTTAAGCCCACGACGAAAATTCCTCTGAGAAGGCCACGGTTTGGCCGCTATTTAGCGGCTAAAACCGCTATTTAGCGGCTCAGCTATGATCAATTGAGCTACTGTTTCTTCTACAGAAGTATCTTCTATTGTACTCTTTACTTGCTTGACTGTATTCGACTTCTACTTCCTTCAGTACTTTGATGTTGTAGTCTCGCCCGCTTTAGAAACTTTTCGGCGTTTGATTTCCTAGTCCAACTCTGGTTTCATGCCTTTTCCTTGTATAATTCGGATTACCTACAAAAGACACTAAAAATACCCGAGTAGCATTTATTTATATACAAAAATAGATAAAGTATGAGAGGAAAAATACAATATATGATATTCATCACACCCTCACACCTATCTTTTATTAGTCCTCGAGCAAAACATAAACCTAAAAAGAAAAACAAAAATCCTAACTCACTTTAGCAGGAATCGCGATTGCATTTAGCACGTGCAACAAGCCTTTAAACCCCTAGGTTACCCTAGTGGACGAGTTGTGTCTCGTAAGGGTTTGCAGTGAATATACCCACAAAATTCAAGAAGAAGATAGATTAAGGAATAAAGAAAAGAAAAATAAGGATAACCGAAAATCAAGAAAAATAAAAATTTTATACAAAATAAAGAAAAAATCTCTTTTTTTTTTATAATATTTTCATTAATTGGTCTCACTAATATACAAACTCAAGAACGCATTTAGATTATTGATTTTTAAATCAAGCGTCATATCAGATACACTTATCATTTTAATCAAAAATTTAAATCTTATCTTTCAATACCTACTAACAGATAATCTATTAGCTCCAATACATCTACGTGCATGTGTGATAGTCTACTTTGGTTTTAGACTCCAACTCTAACTCATGATTCATCTCCTCCCTCATAACAAATTTTTTTTTTCTCTTTTTTTTATTTTTTTCTTTTTAAGAATATTTCACCTTTCATGCGAATATTCACGCTTGCTTAAACGCAACATACCCGATTACTCAGTTCATACTCTTTTTTTTTTCTTTTTAAGAATATTTCACCTTTCATGCGAATATTCACGCTTACTTAGACACAAAATACCCGATTACTTGGATCATACTCTTTTTTCACTCTTGAGGCTATTGCCTTAATACCAGGCGCACCCCATTATTTTATTCTCACTTCTTTTTTTTTCTTTGTTTAGAGAGAAAAGACTTACTCATTCGTTATCATCTTTATCCTTAACCTAATAAACTATTGTGAAGTGAAAAATAGATGTATAGTTGCCTCAAAACTACTGTTACCGATATTTATTTTTCGGATTTTAATCTTTTTTTCATAAAATTCAAAGTGTATCGTCCAATCTACTCTCATATCCAATTTCAAATCTAAATATGTTCCTTTATCTGTAATTAATTTGATCTATTGATGAAAACAATTTTTTTTTGTTGGTCACCCTAAAAACTACCCAAAGTGTAAAATAAAGAAACCCAAAAACCTAAAAATAAAAATAAAAATAAAATCCTAAAAATCCTAAAAATAAAAATAAAAATAAAATAAAATTCTCCTAATACACTCCCCCACACCTAAACTTGTGCATGCCCTCA
The DNA here is from genome assembly GCA_036321105.1 of Dracaena cambodiana. Classification (NCBI taxonomy): domain Eukaryota; kingdom Viridiplantae; phylum Streptophyta; class Magnoliopsida; order Asparagales; family Asparagaceae; genus Dracaena; species Dracaena cambodiana. Next base: position 22,155,663 of record JAYEPQ010000015.1, read on the forward strand.
TACACAAATCATTGGTGCCGTCCTCTTTGCCTTCCATTAGACTCACTGGATGCAGGACGTGCTCGTGCTGTAGAAGACTCACCCCTATCAATTTGTTTCAACCGGTGCCAAATTTTTTCAATACCTTGCCAGACAACATTGATTTGCTCAGTGGGATTAGCTGGCAAGTCTTGGTCAAAGAAGACATCATCTTCCTCCTCTTGTGTCAAGTCAGTGGCATATATATTCTCGTTATCAGCATGTCTGTTCCAATCTTCTGAAACAACAGCATAATGTCACTGAAGTATGTTCGGTAGCAATAAACACGCGTGAGGGTGCGTATGCGTCAAATTCGGCACTAGATATAAACTTACGACACAACTGTGTAATTAAACACAGCAGAGGCAAACTAGTCCTCGACCGCATCTTGGCATCAATCATCGTGTCGAGTAGGTGTGTGCAAATGCAGAAGTGAGTGTCTTGACGCATAATACAATCAACAACATAAAGTATAGGCGTGTAAAAAGATGACATATGTGTAATGCCCATAACATTAGTGTTGATCCAGTGGCAAGTTGCGTGAATATTGCGATATAGTGTCTTGCTGCTGATCCCTTTATCACGTGTTATTTTACAGTTTGGGCCCATCCGTGTAAGATAATCCTCAATCTTACCGGGAGTGTGATTCCCGGTGAGAAGGAAGATACCCGTAGAAGCTGAGATGGCCGCTGCGTGCATTTCATATAATTGGCCGCGCCAATAGAGGTTTATGGTTTTGCGATCGTCCGAAATGTCGGATTTCACAAAACTCGCATAAAATTCCTCCACCAACTCTGGGATGTAGAATGCATTAGATGAATAAATGAGGTAATTCCAACCCAGAGTTTCGATTGCAGCGGCAAAATAAACACTAAATGCCGCAAAAATTTCTCCAAAAAACTTCTCACAAACAAATCTACCCATGATATCGTACTGTAATTATCAATTTGAAATCTGATCAACCCAGTAAACAGAGAAGAGAGAAATAGTACCTCCCCTGAAGTTTCAAGGGGAAATCCCGTGGATTGACCGCTGAATGGCGGTAAAGGCCTCTGTTGGCGGCTTTGTGTTCACGGCTGGCCGAGAGCTTCGGGGAGATTATCTACGCTGATGAGGTGGGCCTTTGAAACACCACTGGTAGGAGAAAAGTTGAAGATCCTACACTATCCTGCAAAGAGAGAAGCAAAAACCAAAGGAGGAAGTGGGGAAGGAAGGGGGGCAGCTAGGGTTTTGGAAGAAATGATTTGGGGAAGATGAGAGCTGCTTGGGTTTATATAAGGATGGAAAATTACAGTCAGCTCCTCATCTTTCCCTAATTTTGCTTTAAAACCCTGCATCACGTTAGTAACATAATATACATGCTATTATACACATGACTACATGCCTTTATGCATAGATTGGATCATGAAGTGTCACGACCTCTACATTATCGCTCACTCGAGGTTCTAAAAATGGTTTTAATCGGTGACCATTTACTTTGAATAAATTACCATTTTTAGGATCCTCGAGATCAATTGCACCGTGTTGGTGCACTGTCCGTACTATGTACGGTCCACTCCATCTTGACCTCAATTTTTCTGAGAATAAATGTAGTCTCGAATTATATAAGAGAACTTTTTGTCCAGGTGTAAATGACTTGCGAATTATCGCTTTGTCATGAAACACTTTATTTTTCTCTTTATAAATCTTAGCACTCTCGTATGCATCCCATCTAATCTCATCAAGCTCATTCAGTTGTAGTTTCCACTGCTCGTCAGCTTTTTCGAGCTCAAAATTTAGAAATTTGATTGCCCATAAGGCCTTATGCTCAAACTCCACCGGTAAATGACACGCTTTTCCAAATATCAAACGATATGGAGATATACCTAGATTAGTCTTATAGGCGGTACGGTAGGCCCATAATGCATCCGCTAGTTTACAAGACCAATCTTTTCTATTGTGATTTACTGTCTTCTCCAAAATCAGTTTGATTTGGCGATTGGAAACTTCCACTTGCCCACTAGTTTGCGGATGATACGGTGTAGCTAATTTGTGGGTAATGGAATTTTTTCGCATGAGCGCCTCAAATGACCGGTTGGTAAAATGGGTACCGTTATCACTAATAATAGTTTGAGGAATGCCAAATCGAGAAAAGATATTCTCTTTCAAGAATTTGACAATGACTTTGTTGTCATTCGATTTTGCGGCTATTGCCTCTACCCATTTGGAAACATAATCGACAACGACTAATATTTATTGGTTTCCAAACGAGTTGGGTAACTGTCCTATAAAATCTATACCCCATACATCAAAGATTTCGACCTCAAGGATGGGTTGCAGAGGCATCATATTGCGCCGTGAAATTTTGCCTACGAATTGGCATCGTGTGCATGCTTTGCAATATTCCACGGCGTCTTTGAAAAGAGTTGGCCAATAGAAACCTCTCTGCATTACCTTTTCAGCCATTTTCCTGGGACCAAAGTGTCCTCCACAAGCTAGATCATGACAAAAAGAGAGGACACTTTGTATCTCATCGTTAGGTATGCATCGACGTATGATCTGGTCTGGACAACATTTGAACAGATACGGTTCATCCCAGTAAAAGAATTTTACTTGGGACAAGAATCTATATCGATCTTGCTTGGACCAATGGGACGGAATCTCGTTAGTCACAAGATAGTTCACATGTCAGCAAACCATGGTTCGTGCATCTATGTAAACAGTTGCTCGTCAGGAAATGATTCGTTTATGGGGCACGAATTAGTTGGAGCGTTGGGCAGACGAGACAAGTGATCAGCTACTGAATTATCAACACCTTTCTTGTCTAATATCTCAAGACCAAACTCCTGTAGCAAGAGGATCCATCGAATAAGCCTTACTTTTGCATCTTTCTTGGTTAACAAGTATTTCAAAGCAGCATGATCAGTGTATACTGTAATTCATGATCCAATCAAGTAGGAACGAAACTTCTCAAGTGCAAAGACGACTGCCAGAAGTTCTTTCTCTGTGGTAGAGTAGTTCAACTGGGCGTCATTAATTGTCCTACTTGCATAGTAAATCACATGTGGCTGCTTATTAATACGTTGACCAAGGACGGCACCGATAGCGTAATCGGATGCATCACACATGAGCTCGAAGGGTAAGCTCCAGTCTGGCGCATGAATAATAGGAGTGGTGGTCAGCGTCTTCTTGAGCTGCTCAAATGCTCTTAGACAATCAGGCGTGAAATTGAATGGTACTTCCTTGGCTAGTAGATGTGTCAAAGGTCTAGCAATTGTGCTAAAGTCTTTGATAAATCTTCTATAAAAACCAGCATGACCAAGGAAGTATCGTATATCTTTCACTGATCGCGAAGGTGGCAAATTATTGATGAGGTCTACCTTGGCTTTGTCAGCCTCGATACCATTCTTCGAGATGACATGCCCTAGCACTATGCCATTTTTGACCATAAAATGGCATTTTTCCCAATTGAGTGTCAAATGCTTCTCATTACAACGCGTGAGAACTAACTCTAGATGATGCAGACACTCTTGGAATGAATCTCCGAAGATAGAAAAATCATCCATGAAAATTTCAAGAAATTGTTCAACCATGTTAGAGAAAATACTTACCATGCACCTTTGGAACGTGGCAAGTGCATTGCATAACCCAAAGGGCATGCGTCTGTATGCAAAGGTGCCGAATGGACATGTGAACGTGGTCTTTTCTTAATCCTCCGGAGCGATGGGAATTTGATTGTAGCCAGAGTATCCGTCTAGAAAACAATAGAACTCATGTCCGGCCAACCGTTCCAACATCTGATCAATGAATGGTAAGGGGAAATGGTCCTTCTTAGTTGCAGCATTAAGCTTCCTATAATTAATGCAGACTCGCCATCCCGTCTACAAATGCATCGGGATAAGTTTATTTGCATCGTTCTTGACTACAGTGATTCCGGATTTCTTAGGCACTACTTGAACTGGGCTTACCCATGCGCTATCAGAGATAGGATAGATAATTCCATTGTCAAGACACTTAAGAATATCCTTCCTCACAGCTTCTTTCATTACCGGATTCAACCTACGCTGAGGATCTCTTGTAGGTCGTGCATTGTCTAGTAAATGAATTCTATGCTGCACTATAGAAGGACTTATCCCCTTAATATCGGCCATACTCCAGCCTATGACTTCCCTATGTGCTTTCAACACTGATATGAGTTTTTCCTCCTGAGCGTCAGTCAATTCTGCAGAGATAATGACTGGTAGTGTGTCGTGTTCACCCAATAAAGCGTACTTGAGATGACTCAGAAGGGCCTTCATCTCAAACTCAGGTGGACACTCAAAAGATGGTCGTAACTGAACTCGTGATTCAGTCATCAATGGCTCAGGTGGAAGTTTCCATTGAGTGGAAGACACATAATTAGATGATTCATCGAGCGTCTCCAAGGATACACTCTCATCAACTAAACCATTCAGCTCATCAAAGAGTTTCTCCTCTTGGTGTTCACTGGACAACCCTTGGATCATATTCACTTCTAGGGGCTCGTCATGTGGATCACTTGGTTGGCGCCCTAGATTGAATATATTCAAGTCAAGTGTCATATTTCCAAAGGAAAGTCTCATCGATCCACTCCGGCAATTGATAATAGCATTGGAAGTGGCCAAGAATGGATGTCCCAAAATAACTGGGATACAATGGTGTGGATTCACCACATGTTGAGTTTAGAAAACTATGAAATCATCTGGGAAGATAAACTCCCCAATCTTAATCAAGACTGTTCGCCGCAAAAGTTTCTTTGCTTCCTTCAATCGAATACAACTTAGATTACAAGAAGTGAACAAGATAAAAAGAGAACAAAGAGAGGATTTTATAGTTCAATCTCTCTCTTTTACAATAATTTATGTGGGATCTGTGGCGATGGGATCTATAGTAGTTCCTTTGGACGATCGAACGTCGAACTCTTCTCTCTTGAAGATATCAGCCGACTGTAGACGATCTTTTCTTCTCTTTCCCGAATTCAAGGCTCTGTGCGTAACTTGAATTCTCTAAGATGTCGAAAAGAAGATGATCACCAAAGGCTTCAAGGCTCTCTCGCGTACTTGAATTGCCAAAGGATTAAAATAAGACTTTAGACGCCCAAAAAAAAGAAGACCCCTAGGGTTTTACCGAGAAGGTATTTATAGCCTCAGGAAGATTTGAGAGTTTCTATCTAAATAGAATTTGCTCTCATCAAGGATTCCAATCAAATATTTAATATTGATTTAAATCTCTTGATTTAGAATTCTGATTGGACTTGATTTAGGTATTTGGATAAGCCCAAATCATAATCTCAATCAACTTAAGATTCTGGTTATCTGCTCACGCGGAGCTTTAATTGCATCAAAACGCGGCGCTAAATAACCAGAATGCGGAGCTAACGCGGAGCTATTGATCATCTCCGCGTTTTACTCAACGCGAGGCTAAAATTAGCCAGAAGCGGAGTTATAGATTATCTCCGCGTTCTGTTGTGGAAAATCCTATTTTACTTAGAAATTTTCACCGCCAACAGAACCCCCTCCAAAGTTTTCAAAATGGCTTAGAACTTAGCAAATTTTGAAATACTTTGGATCTTCAATTTGGTGATCAGGTTAAGATCAAGAAATTCGGCAGAGGTGCCTAATCGCACATGCTTGAAAATTTAATGGAGGCGGTTCAAGGCTCATATGCGTAACTTGAACTGCACACCAAGATAATCAGATCATGATCATTAGATTTCGACAGATGCGCCTAATTGCACATGCCTAGTCCAAGTGCCCTCACGCGTAACATGAACGGAGATGGGAATAATCCAAATCATACTGTCAGAGGTAAAAACTTAACATGACAGAGTTTATAGGATTTTTAGCAAACCCCCAGCTATCAACGGATTTGATTAGCCTTTACCAATCGCCGTTTGTGTTGGGCTAGCAATGCTTTTCCCCTCAGCATGATGAGTTGTCGAGGAATTGATTTCCTCTCCCCTTTGCCTTTAATCAGCGTTGGGTAGTTAATTTCATATTTTTATCCCCAGTATGATAGGGTTGGTTAGGAACTTGATCTCCTATTCCCGCCACTTTAACAGCATTGGGCAAAATTTTATTTATTGCACTCAATTAGCCATTCTAAAGGCTATTGAGAATAGCAGAAGCATGATGTTTATTATCATCAATATTTTAGGCACCCCAGCCAAATCTGGCTGTTAACCAATAAGGACGATTCGATCGTAGCTGTGGTTCGGAGCGTATCCAAGGGCTAACTTACAAGTGCGGGTTGCCCATGCTTGGTGTCGATATTGGCTTTCCTACTGGTACAGGAATCGCTCTGGTAGGGAACTTATTGGTTCCAACTACCAAAGTTGCCATATTTGCAGAAACTTTCTTCTGTTCCTCTTTAAGTGTTTGAACTCCAGCTTCTATTAGTGCTTGTATTCTTTTCTTAAGAGGATAGCAATCCTTAGTTGGGTGCCCGACGTTCCGATGGTACAGGCAATAGTTAGGGTCATTGGTTTTACCAGCGTCTTCCGGTTTTCTATTTTTCGGAAGTTTTAGCAAGCCCTTTCTGAGGAGGAGATGCAATAGAGTACCTGTCTGCTCCGTCTTGAATGTATAAGTTCTATCTTGTCGGGGCCTATTTTGACCTGCACCTCTCGGATTCCGAGGTCTTGGCTTTGGATCTGCAACTGACGCCATCACAACTTTCCCTTTATTTTTAGGATTCTGTGGATATGGCATGTTATTGGTAGAGTTTTTCGTGCTACGAAATTTCTTAATCCGGCGAATTATATCTTCCGCCTGCTCTCCCTGTCTCAGCAGATCTTTCCAAGTTTTGGACTCTATAGCTCCCATTCTTATCAGCACGCTAGTCCTGAAGTTATGCTTACAGGTTTCCACCAGGGTTTCCTGGGTCATACCGTGTCGACAATACACGGACTTTTCCCTGAAGCGTTCAATAAATCTTTTAACCGTTTCTTCTTCCCCTTATTTCGTCGCAAGGAGGGAATGAACCGATATTTCGGTATCATCCTCAAAGAAACGTGCCAAGAACTATTTCTCGACATCATACCAAGCATTTATGGTTCCTGGGGGCAACTGCATAAACCATGTAAAGGCAGGCCCTCGCAGGCTGCTCGCAAATACTTTGGTCATTACGGGATCATTTCCCATTAGATGACCTGCCTGCGATAAAAAGTAATATAAGTGCTGGCTTGGGGACCCCTTCCCATCATATGACTCCAACTTGAGCGGTTTATACCTTTCGGGATACGGTGCCAAATCCCACTCAGGCGGGTATGGTCTTGAAACCCCCGATTCTTTCAATTCTTTCTTGTGCATTAAGGCATCCAGTTGGCTTTGCAATTTCTCGATCTTTTCTCCATAAGAATCATGGAAAGAGTATTTGTCATCATCCTCACGTATCGAATGAGCCTTTTCTTCTCTAGTTTCTTCATTTGTCTTAGGTGGCGGTTCCAAAGAAATTTTAGCCTTATCGTCGGCTATCTTCTGGGTATTTTCAACTACTTTTAAAAGCATTAATTTGAGATCATTAATGGCCTTTTGCTGACTTCGAATCATCTGCTCTTGGGCTTCTATCCTCTGGTCGACATCATCGGATTTATCCACCATATGTGATGCGAGCCTTCTTGGTCGGGAAGAAATATATGAATGTGAAGAGGCTATGGCTAAATTCTATGGCTAAATTGTCGGAGTCATCGTCGTAGGAACCTTTTGCAAGTCTCCTATAATCTCGAGGAGCGACAATACCTGATTTGATTCGAGTAAGATGGCGAGGTTGTTCATCATCTGCATCTGACTCGTGTCTTTTTTCCATGGCCTTTGTACCTTTACCGACCATATTTGAAGTCACCGCCTTTACCTCTTTTTCGCTGATTTGATATCTCAGATTATCCTTCCTCCTTTTCGAAGTATGAGACTCAGTTATTCTATTGAATAAAGAAATTCTTTTCTTACCACAGCAGCAACTATTCAGTACAGCTGATATTATTTGCTCGCAATGGCATGTCGAATGTGACTGAGTATGACTCGTTTTCTTTTTACTCGTCAAATAATCTCTGAGATCAAGTATTCTAGAAAATAGAGAATCTTCAGTTATATTTTGGACATGGGGCTCACTTGGCTGATGGAGGAGTCCAGGAGCATGCTGTAACCCCCCATGACTAGTGGCGTTATCTGTACTATACTTATCAACCTTTATTCTGTATAATGGCTGATTTACGCGGGGTTGGGACATAGTCTCGCGTTTTACGCTAGCCTCGCGTTTTACGCTGATTGGGCGTTTTTGCAGAAGTTTAACTTCTGTTTGTTTAGCCTCGCGTAAAGGAGTATCCTCACACGCTGGCATTATTTTGCGACTAGTGCAAGAATCCTTGGCTTTGAGTTTAACGCTTGGCTCAAGTTTTTGTTCAAGTTCAATAGCCTTGCATGGGGAGTTTTTACTACATGCTGGCTTATGCTCGCGTTTTACGCGAGTTTTGGCACTTTGGCCAGTTTTATAACTAAATTCAGTAACCTCGCGTGGAGACAATCCATCACACGCTGGCCTGAAGTTAGCTTCGCGATTTGCTACGCTAGCCTCGCGTCTTACGCTGGCTTGGCGTTTGTTCAGAAGTTTATCTTCTGGAATCTTAGCCCCGCGTGGAAGAAAATTCCTGCATGCTGGCTTACTCTTGTGATTAACACAAGTCACAACTTCGCGTCTAGCGCGATTTTTACGATTAACGACAATTTGCCAATCGTCTTCGCGATTTACGCGGAGATGAGACATCTTGCATTTCTCGCAAGTACTACTGGCTTCGCGTTTCTCGCTAAGCTCAGTATTAGCCTCACGTGGAGAATTACCCGCTGGCTGTAAGGGATTTTTATCCTCGCGTTTCTCGCGAGTGTAAGAAATCTTGCGTTTCTCGCAAGTCGTACTGGCTTCGCATTTATTGCTAAGTCCAGTAATAGCCTCGCGTGGAAAATCACATGTTGGCTTTAAGGAATTTTTATCCTCGCGTTTATCACGAGTGTCAAAAGTCTTGCGTTTCTCGCAAGTCGTACTGGCTTCATGTTTATCGCTAGGCCCAGCAGTAGTCTCGCATAGAAAATCACATGCTGGCTTTAAGGAGATTTTATACTCGCGTTTCTCACGAGTGTCAGAAATTCTGCGACTTGAGCAAATCTTACTGGCTTCGCGTTTCTCGTAAGCTCAGCAATAGCCTCGCGTGGAATATCGCACGTTGGCCTTTCCTTGCTTTTAAGGCAAGTTGTAACTTCGCGTTTAACGCGATAATGACCGGTCTCGCGATTAGCGCGAGCCAGTTTGCGAGGGACCATAGCCTCGCGTCTAAGGTGGGCTTTGAGGGCTTTTCGCCTTACTCTCCGATTTCTATTTCAGAGTTGGGTTCTGGTCAATCCAGTTCCCATGCCTTCTTCGACAGTAGAGAGATCACCCCCTACTAGGATTTCCTGCCCAAACACCGGCTCTATAGCCGTGGTCTCCAAGGATCCCCGTTTCTCGGTGGATACCTTTTTACCCGTTGCTCGGGTATTGGAGCGCACGCGACGATAGCGCCGCGTTTCGGTCAGGTTACCTGACTCAGAGGAGAGGTACTTCTTGTACTTCTGCTGGTCAATTTCAACGACCAGCGTGTCTACTTCGGATCCGATCATGTCAATGTCCGATTGTGCCACAATCTCTTCATCAGTGAAAGAGATGGCTCCCACTGTTGTCGTCAGTTTGTTCGCCGCAAAAGTTTTTTTGCTTCCTTCCATCGAATACAACTTAGATTACAACGAAAGTAAACAAGATAAAAAGAGAATAAACGAGAGGATTTTATAGTTAAATCTCTCTCTTTTACAATAATTTGTGTGGGATCTGTGGCGATGGGATCTATAGTAGTTTCTTTGGACGATCGAACGTCGAACTCTTCTCTCTTGAAGATATCAGCTGACTGTGGACGATCTTTTCTTCTCTTTCCTGAATTCAAGGCTCTGTGCGTAACTTGAATTCTCTAAGATGCCGAAAAGAAGATGATCACCAAAGGCTTCAAGGCTCTCTCGCGTACTTGAATTGCCAAAGGATCAAAAGAAGATTTCAGACGCCCAAAAAAAAGAAGACCCCTAGGGTTTCACCGAGAAGGTATTTATAGCTCCAGGAAGATTTGAGAGTTTCTATCTAAATAGAATTTGCTCTCATCAAGGATTCCAATGAAATATTTAATATTGATTTAGAATTCTGATTGGACTTGATATAGGTATTTGGATGAGCCCAAATCATAATCTCAATCAACTTAAGATTCTGGTTATCTGCTCACGCGGAGCTTTAATCGCATCAAAACGCGGCGCTAAATAACCAGAATGCGGAGCTAATGCAGAGCTATTGATCATCTCCGCGTTTTACTCAACGGGAGGCTAAAAATAGCCAGACGCGGAGTTATAGATTATCTCCGCATTCTGTTGTGGAAAATCCTATTTTACTTAGAAATTTTCACCACCAACAAAGACATCCTCAATCTCTCCCATAGGTGTCTTCACAGATCTATCAGCTAGCTGTAACGTAATCCTTGTAGGTCTCAACTCTCCCAGTCCTAACTGCTGGTACACTGAATAAGGAAGCAAGTTGACACTTGCTCCTAAATCTAGTAAAGCCCTTTCAATCACTGTAGTCCCTATAGTGCAGGAGACAGTAGGGCTTCCAGGGTCTTTATACTTTACAGGTGCTGACTGAGAGAGGATGCTAGATATGTTAGCAGCTAAGAAGACTTTCTTTGGAACATTGGTTGTTCTCTTCTTTGTGGATAAATCCTTTAAGAATTTTGCATAAGCAGGTACTTATTGGATTGCATCAAGAAGAGGAACATTGACCATAACTTGCTTGAATAACTCAAGAATGTGCTCCACCTGAGGAGAATTTTTCTTCAATCGATTTGGATATGGAGCCTTTGGTTTATAAGTATGGTCAATTGGAGGATCAGAATTAGAAGGTTCAGATTCTTCTGTCGTGCTTGTGGGTAGATCGTGGGATGATGATGATGAATCATGAGGTGGTGATGGAATCGTGGTATCAGGGAGTGTAGCTTGCCGTGCAATAGGAGTGGAATCAGGTGGCATGGCTACATGATTGTCAACTAGTTTGCCAGATCGAAGTGTGTGAATGGCATTAATTTGGTTGACATGCGACTGATTCAAATTTGAGGAACTGGCATTAGGATTTGTTATGGGTTGACTTGGAAAATTGCCCTTGCCACGTTCACTCATTTGATTTGCTAGTTGTCCAACCTACTGCTCTACATTCTTAATAGATTGAGAGTTCACGAGCTGGTGCTGATATGTTCTTTGAATGAAATCAGTTGACACTTTCATAAGATTCTGCATGTATGTGTCAAGGTTGGACTGAGACTTGAGAAGATTTTCAACCTTCTTCTCAAGTGATTGAAGTCATTTTTCTTGATCATTATTAGACCCATGTTGTGGATATGAATGGTTTGGTGCAGGTGGTCTATTCTGGTTGTTCCCATGGTTTGAAGCATTTGGGTGTTGATAAGCACCCATATTTGGTCTTGGGAACTGACCAGTGGCTGGAGGCTGCATGTTGGAGTTCGGGGCTCCCTGATATTGCCCTTGACCCCATTAAAGATTTGGATGGCTCCTCCAGCCAGGATTGTATGTCGGAGCGTATAGATTATTAACGGGTCTTTGATACATAGCGTTAGCTTGCTCAAGTGTGGGACCCATAGGATTTACTAACAATGGACACTCCTCCATAACGTGATTGGGAGTTCCGCAATTAAAGCATGTGGGACTTTGGAGTTGATTCACTTGACCCACTGGTGGAGACTGAGCACTAAGAGTTTCCAGTGCCTCAATTCTTCTCATAAGGGCTGCGATCTTTGCTTCAGCAGCTATAGAGCTGTCGACGCTATGGATCCCACTCTTATGAGCAGAAGTTGATATACTGGGCTTCTCAGTGGAACTCTCCCACTGCATAGTCTTTCATGATAAGTCCTCAAGAAAGTCTCATGCTTCATCCTCGTTTTTCCTCATAAACTCCCCTTGACACATAGATTCCAGAAGAGTTTTGGATGTGTAATCAAGTTCGTATATAATTTGACACAACCGCCACTTTTCTATTGCATGGTGGGGGCACTGAGCTAATAAATCCTTAAACCGTTCTAAGTATTTCCAGAAGGGTTCTCCTGGCACTTGACGGAATTGATTGATTTGATTTCTGATTCTTGCCGTCTTGTGCGTAGGATAATACTTCTTGAGAAACACTGTAACGAATTCATTCCAAGTAGTGAATGAATCAGTAGGCATACTGTACAACCACTTCTTGGCATTATCCTTAAGTGCAAAAGGGATGAAGCGGAACTTAATTGGGTCCTCCGATAAATTTTGCAGTTTAATCATTACGCATACTTCTTGAAATTCACTGATAAAGAGATATGCATCTTCTGAATCAGAACCAGTGAATTTGGGAAGCATACTAATGTACTGCGGTTTTAATTCGTAGTGATTACCTGCTACGTGTGGAAGTTTGATGCATGATGGTAATGATGTACGCAACGGGTAACATCGATCCTGAAGGATCGAGATCGGCTGGTCCATCTTGTCTCAATGAACAAATCTGATCTCACAAGTCGACCAAATTGATCACGGGTCCAATGTGGCATGAACCAGCGACTGTGAGTGTAAGCGTGAACTTCCTAAACTAATGCAAGAAGTGGGGTGTGGTGGAGAGATAAAACGGTGGAATAGATATGATCAAATAAAAAAAAATGTGATTTCTACTGTTCCTAAATTTTTTGTTTTTTTTTAAACTTTTCTACACAACCAGGAAACAAAACTACCGAAACAGAGAAAATTCGGGTTCAGAACGTACCTGTTTGGCCGCCAAATAGTGGTTCTAGCCGCTGAATAGCGGCTAACCTGTAGGATTTGACTTGTAATTTTCTTCCACTTGTTCCAGAGGCTCTTCCAATCCTTTAAATCTTCCTGTCTCTGCAATGTCTATTTCCTGCACACTCACACACACTGTTAACCCGTAAAATGCTAGAAAAAGTAAGAAAAACACCGTCGATCCCCGGCAACGGTGCCAAAAACTTGATGTATTATATTTACTGCAAGCGCACAGTATCGTTGTAGCGCTGTACAGATTGTCTCACAGGGATTTAAGGTGTTTTTGCGTTCCTTACTTTCTCTATAGTTCTATCGGATTAACCAAAGGCTCTAGGTTGAAGTCGAATTAATCTAAATAGCCTAGGATTTAGAATCCACTAATTTCCAACCATGTTCTTACTTCTATTATTTTCTTGTATCATAAAAATTCGATCTTTTTAGTTTAATTCTTACTTAAAGTGCCCTAAACATCAGCTATCAAGTGTTGTGCAAGTATAACTCATCAAAAATGCTACTTCTTATAAAAATAAACTAAATCTTTTAGATAATTCAAAGAGAAAGATAAAATCAGCAACCCCAAACCCTAACTAAGTATAGATTATCAAGAAAACTAATTCAAGTATAATCTATCAAAGTCCTAATCTTCGAGTCCTTGGATTTTAATCTTTTTATTTGAAAAAAATCATGTTTTTATTAATTTTTATTTAAGAAGAAAAATATTAGAAAATAATTACATGGTGGTTCTTAGCTTCATCTACATCCTAGAGCTAATCTAATTAGCTGCTCATATTTTTACTAAGGAAGATCAAACTTTTATTCATGAAATTATAAACCCTAATGTAGAAAGCAGTAAACCCTAATCTAGAAAGCAGTAATCCCTAAAATAGAATGCAATTAAATCTATGCAGAAAGAAAATAAGAATCTCAAGAATAATGGGTTACCTCTGGACACGGTGTTGTGGCCGTCGACCTTTAGCAAAAATCCCAATTTTATTAATCAGAAAAACGAATACAAAAATTCCAGAATCCCGTCAAAATACAAGGGGCCCATAAATAGGCCTCGGAAACCAAACCCTATTTCCAGCAGAATCACAAAAACTACCAATTTACATTTAAGCCCACGACGAAAATTCCTCTGAGAAGGCCACGGTTTGGCCGCTATTTAGCGGCTAAAACCGCTATTTAGCAGCTTAGCTATGATCAATTGAGCTACTGTTTCCAGAAGTATCTTCTTTTGTACTCTTTACTTGCTTGACTTTATTCGACTTCTACTTCCTGCAGTACTTTGATGTTGTAGTCTCGCCCACTTTAGAAAACTTTCGGCGTTTGATTTCCTAGTCCAACTCTGGTTTCATGCCTTTTCCTTGTATAATTCGGATTACCTGTAAAAGACACTAAAAATACCCGAGTAGCTTTTATTTATATATAAAAATAGATAAAGTATGAGAGGAAAAATATAATATATGATATTCATCACATTGTATGAACCCATTCTTTCTGAAGTAATTGCCTGTACGGGTATTCCATGCTCGGGGGTCTTGCTTGAGTCTGTAAAGGGCTTTCTTTAGTTTATACACCTTATCTACATGGCCATCTCATACATATCCTGGTGGCTACTAGACATATATATCTTCTTCAAGATAGCCATTTAGAAATGTTGCTTGACATCAAGTTGGTAAATCTTCCATTTGTGTTGTGCAGCCAGTGAAATCAACAATTGAATTGTCTCCATACATGCAACAGGGGCAAATATTTCTCCATAGTCAATTCCCGCTTTTTGAGAGTAACCTTCTGAAACTAGCCTTGTTTTATACCTTTGAACTTCGCCTTGTGCATTCCTTTTGATTTCGTACACCCACTTTACTCCAATGGTCTTTTTCCCTTCAGGTAACTCACTGAGCTTCCATGTGTTTTTCTTTTCAATGGAGTTAATCTCTTTATCCATTGCTTTTCTCCATCTATTATCTGTTGCAGCTTCTTCAAAAGAAAGTGGCTCACTATCAATAAACAAATAGAACAATTCAAAGTGTTCATCTTGTTGTTCAGTCGCATCGTAAATCACATCATAAATTTCCCTTAAATTCCATAGTCTTCTCGGCCTTTCATAAGAAGATGATGCTAATGTAGGTGATGAATCTTTCGATGATGTGGGTGAGCTTTGAGCAGGGCTTTGTGGGTTGCTTGTGTCATTACTTGGCAGTTGATTTTGTTGAGGTACTTTGATGGCGGACGGAAGCAATTTAGGGTTTGTGGTGGATGAATTGGGGAAGAACTTAGGGTTTTGGAGGATAAATTAGGGTTTGGGCCTCATGTTCAGGCGAATCACACACCCACTCTCTCACGAATCAGTCGAAGAAAGATTTGATAAAGCAAATCACATGCTCTAAAAAAAAAATCATATTTCACCCTCTATCAAATTAGGGTTTTACAAGCCATATATATAGAGAATTCTAAAGTAACAAAATACCAAATCTATCCAAATCTCTAATCAGATCCTAATGCAACAAGATAATACCAAATCTAACCAAATTCTAATCAAATCCTAATCAAATCTCTATCAATTCTCCTCCGCTTGGAAACATTCACCACCTGTGAATGGCAACTGGAAGAAGATCAAGTACATCGGATGAAGTCGAACAAGCATTCCGAGATCCGAAAAACCTTTCCACCATACCAAATATGTATAAATCAGACATATCCAAAACCAAATATCAGCTTTCGTGCTTATCCATGGCAGTGGAACTCGTGGATATGGATGAAGTGGAGGGAGCTAAAAATCTGATGTTGTGAAGAATGTCAGGCATAAGGCAGAAGCTCGATGATCTTCTAGAGTAGAGCACCAAGGCACACGTGAATCAATGACGATCGAGTGAATATCAAGGGCTGGTGGAATATTCAACTCCAAAGGAAGCATAACAAATTCCCGCAAAAACCTGAAAGGGTTCATACATTGGGTGTGAAAAGCCTCTACATTCCCAAAAGGGAAACTCGTAGGTGGAACCCTAATCAGCACGGATCCAGCTAGAAACACCTGCACTCTATCAAGTATATCTGCAATAAACTTGTAAGTATCATTGCTAAGTATAATTTGCCTACGGAGATTCACACACAAACGATGAAAAAGTTGTGCAAGTGAATCTATAGGTGGATAAGACTTGTCAAGAAATATGAATTTAGACTCGATAGGCCCTTGGTTTTTATGCACAAAATGGAGCAATTTATCACCTCGAGTTAGTGTTGTTAACCCATTCTTTTTATTTTTAGATGGAATCTTGGGTGGAGAAGGAGTGAATACAATTTTCTTTCCATTACACACAAATGCATAGGTGTTGGATTTTCCATAATTCTTAATATCTAGGTCAAATAACCAGGGTCTACCGAGCAAAATATGTGCAGTATCCATGTGTAAAATATCACACCAAATATGACACTATAACTCGAAAATTGAATAGGCACAAGACAACGCTGAATAATAGCATAAAAACGTTTATCAACCCAAATGACATTGTATGGTTGAGGGTGTGATTCAGTTTTGAGGCCCATATTTTCAACAGCTGATTTAGAAATGATATTGACACAACTACCTCCATCTATTATGACTTTATAACTCTTATCGTTGTGTGTGATATAGGTATGAAACACTTTAGCCCTACATCAATCCTCATTTTTTGATACAGTATGCAAGCACCTAACAACGTGTAAAGGTGTATTTAATAGGTCATCTTCAACATCACTAAAATTTCCTTGAGGTTCATAAATTTCTTCTTCGGTCTCACTATCATCAGTATTATGAACCTCATTTATTAACAAATTTTTTGTAGGACATTGATAAGAAGAGTGACCAAAACCATGGCACTTGAAGCACTTAGTTTGTTTTGTGACTAGTTTTGATGACTCACTAGCGACTGATTTACCTTTTGTATCCTTAGGGACAGTATTAGTATGTGTAGTATTAGTATCAGATTGTCACTTGGGATACTCCGTGGTTCTGAAAGTGGACTTTTTATCAAAGGGTGTGTGCAAATATGCCTCATAGTCAAGAGCGCACTGAAATGCATCATCAACAGAATCTAAAGAGTGTGTAAGCACTTCTCGTTTGAGTTCGGATTTAAGTCCAGTGCGAAATCATGAAAGAGTTAAACGAGTGTCTTCTTGAATATCACATCGCACTAAGAGCTCATCGAATTTGTGCATATATTCAGTCACACTCATGTTTCCCTGCTTTAGATTAGATAGCTGGTCAAGAAAGCGATCCTTAAAAGTTGGAGGAAGATATTTCTTTCTAAGTTCTTCTTTCATTTCAAACCATGTTTCAATTGGTTCTTGTCGCTCTCTTGCTAACCGTCTCTCAACTGACATCCAATATATTTTAGCTGACCCTTGTAATTTTAATTTAGTGAAACGGACTCTTCGGGCTTCAGACATCCCATACCATTCAAAAAGATGGTCCATATCTGCTAACCAATCACAAAAACGTTGGGGGGTCATAAGTACCATCAAAAGAGGGAACATCTACTTTACTTTACATGTGATATCATCGTGTGTATGTTCATCGTCAAAATTATTATTTCTTCCAATATTATGATACCTTCCTTGTCTACTTCCATTCCTCTGATTATTTTCAGCAGGTTTTTGCTCATTGACTTGTGTTTCTAAATTATCTAAACGTGTATTTATTACATCTAAACTAGTTTGAAGTTTTTTATTAGTGTCCATTATTTCATTTAATTTATTTAAAACCTCAGTCATATCCATGACTTCCCTAAAATTTTTGCCACTACGAAGCATGCAATAATTATCTATATACAGTTGCAATAAAGCACACAGATGAATATGCAAAATCCTAGACACAAAACTAAATGCGTGACTATATGATCAAATAAGATATTTTAATGTTCGAAAGTTGCTATATGCGAGGGAATTCCTATTAATGCAATATAATGTAACACATAAATAAATCTCGTGGCAAATTATAAGTAACAATAAAATGTCCAAGTCCACGCAATAACAAGAATGGAGTACAAAATATTACTGACTGAATAACAGCGCGATTAGAAATTACCTCGATGCAGAGTAAATCACACTTAGGCATGAATTCCTTCGAAGATTGTTGGGAATTTTGTACAAACTCTAGATTAGAAATCCCACAAATCAGCTCAAGAATTACCTCAAAATTATCTGGCTCGAACTGGTTGCGATTGGGCTCAAAACGGTTTCAAAATCCCACTTGATCCTTAACGGGTCTGTTTTGTTCGAACGGGTCTGCTCCAAATGACAATGGGTCGGGTTCAGATTCTGCCTTGGTACTGGATCGATCAGTCCCTAGATGCAATCTGGAACAAGAGGTGGTTGTTGTTGTCAAAGGCGGAGTGGAGATGATCGATGATGAGGGGAGGGGCTCTGGTCGGACGTGAGGTCAGAGGAGCGATGGCAGCAACGAGGCGAACGTGGCTTGGCGGGGTCAGACGGGAAGGTCTGTGGTTGGATCGGTAAATATTGCTGGTGGTGGCTGATCGGAGACGAAGGGGAGGTCGCGACGAAGTGGAACCAGAGGAGAGGCAGTTGAAGGGGTTGGGGCAGCTGATATGGGTGTTAGTGGGTCTTGATGATGAGGCAGTGTGGGATGGAGGAGGGGGTTGCTGTTGCGGGGAGAAAGAGAGGGAAACTTTTTTTTTTTTTCTTTCAATCCCTTTCTTCCTTTCTTCTCCTGCTGCTCCTGCTTCTTCTTTTTTTTTTTTTTCTCCTGCTGCCCCTGCTTCTTCTTCTTTTTTTTTTTATTTTTTTTCTTTTTTTCTTTTTTTTTTCTCCTGCTGCTCCTGCTTCTTCTTCATTTTTTTTTCTTTTTTTTTCTCCTGCTGCTCTTGATCGCTTTTTTTTTTGCTGCTCCTGCTCGCTTCTTCTTCTTCTTCTTCTTCTTTTTTTCTTCCTGTTGCTCCTGCTCGCTTCTTCTTCCTTTTTTTTTCTTTTCTTTTTTTTTCTCCTACTGCTCCTACTCACTTTTTTTTTTTGGGTGTTGGGTGGGTTTGGATGAAGGGGCGGTGGGGCGGTGTGGGAAAGGGGATGAGGGCTGCTGTTGCAGGGAGAAAGAGAGGAAAACTTCTTTTTCTTCACTAAAATTTTTTTCTACTCTTTTTTTTTTTATCTGTTTCTCCTTTTTTTCGCTGATTTTTTCCCCTCAAATTTAAAAGAAAATTTAAAAAAAAATGATGGAAAGATAAGAAGATATAGATGGATTTGAATTTTGATACCTGAAGATATGGATCTTGAGCTCTGATACCAATTTGATGGCAGACGGAAGCAATTTAGGGTTTGTGGTGGATGAATTGGGGAAGAACTTAGGGTTTTAGAGGATAAATTAGGGTTTGGACCTCACGTCCAGGCGAATCACACGCCCACTCTCTCACGAATCACTCGAAGAAAGATTTGATAAAGCAAATCACATACTCTAAAAAAAAAAAAATCATATTTCACTCTCTATCAAATTAGGGTTTTACAAGCCATATATATAGATAATTGTAAAGTAACAAAATACCAAATCTATCCAAATCTCTAATCAAATCCTAATGCAACAAGATAATACAAAATCTAACCAAATTCTAATCAAATCCTAATCAAATCTCTATCATACTTCTTCTTCGAGCATCAATCTTACTTTCTCTATATCTTTGGCATTTTCCTAATTCCAAGCTTTATCTTCTTCAAAGATTACATCTCTACTCATGATAACTTATTTTTCTCTGATAGGGTTGTATAACTTATACTCCATCATCCTATCGCCATAGCTAGTGAAGATACACTTTAGCCCTTTGTCATCAAGCCTAGTTCTCCCTGCTTCTAGGATCTTTACAGAGGCTATACAACCAAACACTTGAAGGTGATTTGCCCTAGACATGTATGTGCTTCCAGCCTCTTTAGATGTTACTCCACGAACATTCTTTGTAGGACATCGGTTCAATAAATATACTTCCATTAAAACTGCTTTAGCCCAAAATTTTTTGTGTAGTTTCTTATCTTTCAACATACTTCTTGTCATATCAAGAATTGTGTGGTTCTTTCGTTCAGTTGTGCCATGCAATTGGGGAGTATAAGCTGGTGTGAACTATTGTATGATGCCAATCACATCACAAAAGTTTTTAAATGAGTCAGAAGTATATTCTCCTCCCTGATCTGACCGCAACATCTTTATGCACTAGCCACTTTGTCTTTCAACACTAGCCTTGAATTCTTTGAATGCATTCAAGACCAAAGACTTTCTTTTGAGAAAGTATACTCATGTCTTCCTACAATAATCATCAATAAATGTTAGGAAGTATATATTATGTCCATTTGATACTGATTTCGATGGACCACATATATTTGTATGCGCTAGCTCTAGTGGCGTTTTCACTTGCCAAGTGGTCTCCCTCACAAAATTCGTTCGTGTATGCTTGCTAAGAGCACAACTTTCACAAAACTTCATTAGGATGATCAATATATGGCAGCCTCGTTAACATTCTTTTCTTTGACAATAATCTGAATCCTTCAAAATTCAAATGTCCAAGTCTCATGCGTCACAACTAATTCTTATTATTTATAATGAACCTTAAGCATTCTGGTGAGTCGTGAGGAATGTTTAAAGCAAACATTCTATTTTTGGACAATTCGTACCTGAGAGATTGAATTTCAACGATCATCTCTGATTATCATGTGGGAGTCTTTCAATCTGATGTCATATCCTTTTTCTAGGAGTAGTCCTGGACTTAACAGATTGTGCTTGATATCCACACATAATAAGCATCAGTAATATAACTGTGACCATCATTATTGAGCTTGATTAATATGTTACCTCTTCCTTTTACTAGAACTTCGGAGAGGTCGCTAAAGGACACATGCTCTTACGGAGTTTCATCAAGCATTATGACATTATGAACATATGTTTTCTCCCACACATATGATTGCCTGCTCCTGTATCTAAGAACCATACTTCGTCATTTTTAATTGTTGTATGATGAGCCATCAATGTCAGTAATTTTGGATCACTTGTTTCATCAAGGTTGGCATCCTTACTGACTTCAACTTTGGCAGTCTCTGCATAGCATTCATTGCTATAATGTCCATACTTATGACAGTTATAACATTGCATGTTCCTTTTATCAACAATCTAGTGATTGAAACCTCCTCTTCCTTGTCCTCTGCCTCGTTCTCTGTATTGTCCTCTTTCCCTTTGATAGAATTATTGTTGACTTCCATATCCGCTACTATTGTTAAATCTTCCTCCTCTTCCTCTATTAGTAAAACCTTGTCCTCTTTGATAATGGCCCCTTCCTCAACTTGGTTGTCAATCTCATTTTTCTTCTTTATTTTCTTGAAGAGAGTTTTGATTGTAGTGCTTGATCAAAAGATTTTGATGAGGCTTTCTTATTGATCTGTTACTCATGCATCTCCCGAGTACTGAGGTCTTTGGATTCCTCAATAGCTATGACTACATTATCAAATTTTGAATTCAGAGAATGAAAGAATTTTTTCTAGTACCTACTGATCTTTGATCTTGTCTCCATTGTGCTTGATGTTATTCACTATCGTCAAGACTCAAGTAAAATACTCCGAGATTGACTCACTATCATTCATCTCTAGTGTTTCGAACTCACTTTTAAACATCTATAAATGAATCGCATTGTCTTTTCAATACCTCGAAATGTGTTTCAAAGTATTTCCCATGCTTCCTTTGCATTTGTAATGGAGGAGACTTTTTCAAAATTTCCTTCATCTAGTATCTGATATATTAGGTGCAATGCCTTCTGATCTTCCTTCCTTACTTCTTTGAGTATCGTTTTTTCAGTTGCATTCAATGTGTCTTCTTCATCCTCAGAGGCAGGCTCCGCGTAGCCTTGATTGACAATCTACCCATAGATCATGGGATGCTAGGAGGACCTTCATTTGTATACTCCAATTCTCATAATTTTCTTTCATTAATTTTGGCAGCTGCAGCTAGAAATAAATATTTGAGGAGGCCATATCGAGCTCAAACTATAAATTTGATGGCTTTAGAGGCAAAATCTCACCAAACGGTGGTCACAAATGGATCCGGAACGGTAAAAAATGGTAGAAATAGGTGCAAGTTGGCTAGAAAATGTCACAATAAAATTTCAACAAACTCATCTCGTCGTGTTCTTCAACCTCGCTCTAATTCCATTGATGGGTAGAAAACAATAAAATCTCACTCTTTTAACAAAACAAATCTCACAACTCAAACTTTTATTAATCAAGAACAATCTTTCAAAGCAGAGCACTCTCTTTTCTACCCGATAATACAAACCACACACAAATACATCTATTTATAGAGAAACAAAAGAAACTTTAAAATAATCACATAACCGTCTATGATTTCATTTGTCCAATGAAATGCATTTGCTTAACCGCCTATAATATCATCATCCAATAAAAACTTTTCCTTCACCATGTTGCACTGCCATCATTTCTACAGCTCATCAACATCTGGATATTTCTTCCTTCCGAGCTAAGTTAAATGTTCAACTTCGTCAAGCTTCTAGAGTTTCCGGGCTAAGTTAAGTCTGCTATTAATTTATTAAAAGCAGCAATGTGAAATTTGGATATGACTGTTGAAGATGAAGGTCAGGCTTTATTATTGTTAGCTTCTCTTCCTGATGGGTATGATCACCTTGTCACTACTCTCCTTCGTGTAAGGATAAGGTGACTTTTGATAATGTATACAATGCATTGTACAATTATGAGATTGAAAAGAAAGATCAAAAAGAGCTTGGGTATAATACAGCTGAGGCGTATACTGCCAGAGGCCGATCTCAGAGTCCTAAATCCTTGTTGCAAAAAAAGATATCTTACCCACACAAATAGGCACAAAAAATAGTGCCACACAAGAACTAATGCAAAATCAGAGAAGACACAAAATTTAACGAGGTTTGGTAAATGTTACCTATGTCTTTGTGCGCCAACGATCAATCCACTATCACCAAAGTTTCAAATTACAAAGATCTCTGAAAAGTTCCCCAAGAATAGGAGAATTTTTTCCAAAACCCAAAAATTCAAAATTACAACTTAATATTTTTCAGATTTGAAAACTTTCTAAAATAAAACCTGTTTTCTCAGAAAAGTTTTATATAATAACTAATTATTTTTGGGATACTCAAAACCAAAGACACAAGGCCCTATTTATAGGACCCATGGGTGGTGTCTCTTTAGCGCCCAGCTGATGTGGGACTAAAAGAGCCACACCCAAAATTCAACAGATTGTACACATGAAAAGCGAGAGTTGTCAGCTGTAACCACTGTCAATAATTAGACAAATTGAAAATTGGAAGATGCTCTTTGAATTACTATGTCTTGCATCTGGCTGAAATAACGAAATTAACCTGGTTGCGGAATTCATGAGTTTGGTCAAGGGGGAAAGCATACGAGAGTTCCACACGGATGTGGAGTTGATTCAAATAATTGTTAAATAAGTTAAATTCGTCTTGGAGAGAGTGATGTCATAGTTAGTTGCTTAAATGAACGTCTTGGATAGAATAATGTCATAACTAGTTGCTTTCAAGAACGTCTTGAACAGAATAATGTCATAATTAGTTGCTTAAAAGAAAGTCTTGGAGAGAGTGAAGTCAGTTATTTCCTTTAAGGTCTTTAAGGTGAGCCAAAGCACTCTGTGCTCCATTAAAACAAGATTAATAGAACATACCACCATATGTTACGGTGTCCATACAAGCTACTAGTAAATAAAGTATAGAAATAAAGTGCAAAATACATAAATCTAGTTGTACATTAACAGAGAGTATTTTGTTCCCGAACAATGAGTATACTCCTCGCAATCAATGTCCAATATGCCTTCCTTCTCCTCAGTGTTAGGGGACTTTGGACGCGCTCCAGGCATGGTGTCCTCATTAGTGTAGATGCTCGGAGAGTGGAGTCGTGTTAGGGTATCTGTTGCCTCCACTATCGGCCAATAGCATTGTCCAAGCTTAGATATCAGTAAAGATAAGAAAAATGCAAGTATCAATAATGTGTGTTGTGTTTAAGAAGTTATGTTGCGCGTAGATAATGCAAAATTTACTATTGTAAATGCAAAGTGTTTATTATAGTGCAAACAACTCACATGGATCTAGCGGGTTTTACTATCTTGCTAATTCTCTTATCCTAGTAAGTTAACTATAATAATTTAAAAAAGATGAGTTTTTAATTCCTAAAATTAGTTTAGGATTTCAAATCCATTAAAATAATATCCTAACAGTGAATTATATTTTTCTTCCTAACTTTTTAACATGCACGATCAAGTAACAAATGAAAACTTTGATCATTTTAATTTGCTTTTAATTAGGAGCCCCTTACTATAATCTATCAAGTGGCTTTCAAGCATAGATTATCAAAAATAGCATCTTTCTTAAAATAAAATTATATCGAGCTAATAATTCCATAAATAAAATTAAAGAATAGAAAACCAAATCTCATCTAAGAAAATATTATCAAAATATTAATTAAGCATAATCTATCAAAGAAGTAAGATTTACAAAGTCCTAACATTATTTTATTTATAAATTTTTTTTTAACTCTATTTCTTTTTAGGAAGAAAATGAGAAATATCCAAGTTAAAACAATTAAACTAATTTCATCTGCATTTTAAGACTAAGAAATTTAGTTATGCATGCTTCTAGTTATAAAAACAAATATTTTTATTTACGCAATACTTAATAAAAACCTAAATTCCTAGAAAACATGTAAAACCCTACCTAGAAAGCAAATAAACTATTTAATAAACTAAATAAAATTTACTTACAATATTTCAATAAAGAACATAGGTTGAGAGCTGATGAAGTCTAGTATAGCTAGGGCCAACAACTGGGCAATGCCTGATATGGCACGGGCACGACATGTGCATGTCAAGCCCGTGCCATGCCAGGCACGATCAGTTCCTAAAGGGGACCACACCGTGCCTGAGGCATGCATGGCGTCCCGGGCTTTAGCTTGGGACTCGCCTGGAGGCATGCCTCGCTAGGCACGGGCCATGCCGGCCTGTCCGGGCACATAATGCTATTTTTTTGTTAAATTTTCTTTTGAATGGTAAAAATAGATGATTAACCAAATAATTAATATGAAAATTGAATTTTATTTTACTGAATCTCGTTTAGTGTATAAAATTACTTTCTAAATTTTTTTGGATATCATGCAAAACCCAAAGAGAGGGAAGAGGACGCTAACCGTCACTCTCAATTATTCTTTGCATTACTTCCTTGAGAACTATGAATTATAAGAAAATTACATGGAAAAAAATACAAGTGTAAAGATGAAAAAAGAATATAAGTCTTCAATTTAGTATCATCTTCGGATGAGTTTTCTTATTCCAATTCGTCTGTAAGTCCTTGGTTTGTTTTTTCTATGTCAAGCCAGGCCTTTAGACATGCACACACCACCAATGCGTTTGCCGCTATTGAGCTCCTTTATTTTGTTAGCACTCTTTCACTGCACTAAAAACAGACTTCGATACCACTGTTGACACCGGAGAGAATAGTATATCATGGGCCATATTAAAAAGCACATGATATGTTCTCTCCTGTGATTTCTACCGGCCAAAATATCAAAAGATTCATAATGGTCACATTGATTACTATCTTGTGGCCCTAACTAGATAATAATGAAGTTCATTATGATCAGAATGTGTTGGCATAGGATTTTTGCAGTTGAATAATGTTGCATTTTAAGACTAAGAAATTTAGTTATGCATTCTTCTAGTTATAAAAACAAATATTTTTATTTACGCTAAACTTAAAAAAACCTAAATTCCTAGAAAACAAGTAAAATCCTACCTAGAAAGCAAATAAACTATTTAATAAAGTAAATAAAATTTACTTACAATATTTCAATAAAGAACATAGGTTGAGAGTTGATGAAGTTTGGTATAGTTAGGGCCAACAACTGAGCAATGCCTGACATGGCACGGGCACGACATGTGCATGTCGAGCTCGTGCCATGCCAGGCACGACCCGTTCCTAAAGGGGACCACAACGTGCCTGAGGCATGCATGGCGTCCCGAGCTTTAGCTTGGGGCTGGCCTGGAGGCATGGCTTTCTATGCACGGGCCATGCCCGCCTGTCCGGGCACATAATGCTATTTTTTTTTGTTAAATTTGCTTTTGAATGGTAAAAATAGATGATTAACAAAATAGTTAATATGAAAATTGAATTTTATTTTTTTGAATCTCATTTAGTTTATAAAATTACTTTGTAAATCTTTTTGGATATCATGCGAAGCCCGAAGAGAGGGAAGAGTACTCTAACCGTCACCCTCAATTATTCTTTGCATTACTTCCTTAAGAACAATGAATTATAAAAAAAGTTACATGGAAAAAAATTCAACTGCAAAGAAGAAAAAAGAATATAACTCTTCAATTTTCAATCTTCTTCGGGTGTGTTTTCTTACTCCAATTCGTCTGTAAGTCCTTGGTTTGTTTCTTCTGTGTCAAGTTAGGCCTTTAGACATACACACACCTCCAATGTGTTTGCCTCTATTGAGCCCCTTTATTTTGTTAGCACTCTTTCACTGCACTAAAAACAGACTTCGATACTACTGTGGACACCGAAGAGATTAGTATATCATGGGCCATATTAAAAAGCACATGATATGTTTTTTCATGTGATTTCTACCGGCCAAAGTATCAAAAGATTCATAATGGACACATTGATTACTATCTTGTGGCCCTATCTAGATAATAATGAAGCGCATTAGGATCAGAATGTTATGGCTTAGTATTTTTGCAGTTGAATAAAGTTGCATTATAAGACTAAGAAATTTAGTTATGCATGCTTCTAGTTATAAAAACAAATATTTATATTTATGCAATACTGAAAAAAAACCTAAATTCCTAGAAAACAAGTAAAATCCTACCTAGAAAGCAAATAAACTATTTAATAAACTAAATAAAATTTACTTACAATATTTAAATAAAGAACATAGGTTTAGAACTGATGAGGTCTGGTATAGCTAAGGCCAAAAATTGGGCAATGCCTGACATGGCACGGGCACGACATGTGCGTGTCAAGCCCGTGCCATGCCAGGCACGACCTGTTCCTAAAGGGGACCACGTCGTGCCTGAGGCATGCGTGGCGTCCCGGGCTTTAGCTTGGGACTGGCCTGGAGGCATGGCTCGCTAGGCATGGGCCAAGCCGGCCTGTCCAGGAACATAATGCTATTTTTTTTGTTAAATTAACCTTTGAATGGTAAAAATAGATGATTAACCAAATAATTAATATGAAATTTGAATTTTATTATATTGAATCTCATTTAGTTTATAAAATTACTTTGTAAATCTTTTTGGATATCATGCAAAGCCCGAAGAGAGGGAAGAGGACTAAAACTGTCACTCTCAATTATTTTTTACATTACTTCCTTGAGAACTATGAATTATAAGAAAATTACATGGAAAAAAATACAAGTGTAAAGATGAAAAAAGAATATAAGTCTTCAATTTTCAATCATCTGTGGGTGAGTTTTCTTACTCAAATTCGTCTGTAAGTCCTTGGTTTGTTTCTTCTGTGTCAAGCCAAGCCTTTAGACATACACACACCCCCAATGTGTTTGCCGCTATTGAGCTCCTTTATTCTGTTAGTACTCTTTCAGTGCACTAAAAACAGACTTCGATATCGCTGTGGAGACCGGAGAGATTAGTATATCATGGGCCATATGAAAAAGCACATGATATGTTTTATCCTGTCATTTCTACTGGCCAAAATATCAAAAGATTCATAATGGTCACATTGACTACTATCTTGTGGCCATATCTAGATAATAATGAAGCTCATTATGATCAGAATGTGTTGGCATCGGATTTTTGCTGTTGAATAAAGTTGCATTTTAAGACTAAAAAATTTAGTTATGTATGCTTCTAGTTGTAAAAACAAATATTTTTATGCTTCTAGTTGTAAAAACAAATATTTTTATTTACGCAATACTTAAAAAAACCTAAATTCCTAGAAAACAAGTAAAATCCTACATGGAAAGAAAATAAACTATTTAATAAAGTAAATAAAAGTTACTTACAATATTTCAATAAAGAATATAGGTTGAGTGCTGATGAGGTCTGGTATATCTAGGGCCAACAACTGGGCAATGCCTGACATGGCACGGGCACGACATGTGCGTGTCAAGCCCGTGCCATGCCAGGCATGACCCGTTCCTAAAAGGGACCACACTGTGCCTGAGGCATGCATGGCGTCCCAGGCTTTAGCTTGGGACTGGCCTGGAGGCATGGCTCGCTAGGCACGGGCCTGCCGGCCTGAACGGGCACATAATGCTATTTTTTTTTTGGTTAAATTTGCTTTTGAATGGTAAAAGTAGATGATTAACAAAATAATTAATATGAAAATTGAATTTTATTTTATTGAATCTCATTTAGTTTATAAAATTACTTTGTAAATCTTTTTGGATATCATGCAAAGCCCGAAGAGAGGGAAGAGGACTCTAACCGCGACTCTCAATTATTCTTTGCATTACTTCCTTGAGAACTATGAATTAAATGAAAATTGCATGGAAAAAAATACAAGTGTAAAGATGAAAAAAAAATATAAGTCTTCAATTTTCAATCATCTTCGGGTGAGTTTTCTTACTCCAATTCGTGTGTAAGTCCTTGGTTTGTTTCATCTGTGTCAAGCCAGACCTTTAGACATACACACACCTCCAATGTGTTTGCCGCTATTGAGCTCCTTTATTTTGTTAGCACACTTTCACTGAACTAAAAATAGACTTCGATACCACTGTGGACTCCGGAGAGATTAGTAAATAATGGGCCATATTAAAATGCACATGATATGTTTCCTACTGTGATTTCTACCCGCCAAAATATCAAAAGATTCATAATTGTCACATTGATTACTATCTTGTCGCCCTATCTAGATAATAATGAAGCTCATTAGGATCAGAATGTGTTGGCTTTGGATTTTTGCAGTTGAATAAAGTTGCATTTTAAGACAATGAAATTTTGTTATGCATGCTTCTAGTAATAAAAACAAATATTTTTATTTACGCAATATTAAAAAACCCTAAATTCCTAGAAAACAAGTAAAATCCTACCTATAATGCAAATAAACTATTTAATTAACTAAATAAAAATTACTTACAATATTTCAATAAAGAACATAGGTTGAGAGCTGATGAGGCCTGGTATAGCTAGGGCCAACAACTGGGCAATGCCTGACATGGCACGGGCACGACATGTGTGTGTCAAGCCCGTGCCATGCCAGGCATGACCCGTTCCTAAAGGGGACCACACCATGCCTGTGGCATACATGGCGTCCCGGGCTTTAGCTTGGGACTGGCCTGGAGGCATGGCTCGCTAGGCACGGGCCATTCTGGCCTGTCCGGGCACATAATGTTATTTTTTTGTTAAATTTTCTTTTGAATGGTAAAAATAGATGATTAACCAAATAATTAATATGAAAATTGAATTTTATTTTATTGATTCTCGTTTAGTTTATAAAATTATTTTGTAAATCTTTTTGGATATCATGCAAAGCTCGGAGAGAGGGATGAGGACTCTAACCGTGACTCTCAATTATTCTTTGCATTACTTCCTTGAGAACTATGAATTATAAGAAAATTACATGGAAAAAAATACGAGTGTAAAGAAGAAAAAAGAATATAAGTCTTCAATTTTCAATTATCTTCCGGTCAGTTTTCTTACTCCAATTCGTCTGTAAGTCCTTGGTTTGTTTCTTCTATGTCAAGCCAGGCCATTAGACATACACACACCTCCATTGTGTTTGCCTTTATTGAGCTCCTTTATTTTGTTAGCACTCTTTCACTGCTCTAAAAATAGATTTCGATACCACTGTGGACACCGGAGAGATTAGTATATCATGGGCCATATTAAAAAGCACATGATATGCTTTCTCCTGTGATTTCTACCGGCCAAAATATCAAAAGATTCATAATGGTCACATTGATTACTATTTAGTGGCCCCATCTAGATAATAATGAAGCTCATTAGGATCAGAATGTGTTGGCTTAGGATTTTTGTAGTTGAGTAAAGTTGCATTTTAAGACTAAGAAATTTAGTTATGCATGCTTCTAGTTATGAAAACAAATATTTTTGTTTATGCAATACTTAAAAAAAACCTAAATTCCCAGAAAACAAGTAAAATCCTACCTAGAAAGCAAATAAACTATTTAATAAAGTAAATAAAATTTACTTGCAATATTTCAATAAAGAACATAGGTTGAGAGCTAATGAGGCCTGGTATAGCTAGGGCCAACAACTGGGCAATGCCTGACATGGCACGGGCACGACATGTATGTGTCAAGCCCGTGCCATGCCAGGCACGACCCGTTCGTAAAGGGGACCACGCCGTGCCTGTGGCATGCATGGCGTCCCGGGCTTTAGCTTGGGATTGGCCTGGAGGCATGGCTCGCTAGGCACGGGCCATTCTGGCCTGTCCGGGCACATAATGTTATTTTTTTGTTAAATTTGCTTTTGAATGGTAAAAATAGACGATTAACCAAATAATTAATATGAAAATTGAATTTTATTTTATTGAATCTGATTTAGTTTATAAAATTCCTTTGTAAATCTTTTTGGATATCATGCAAAGCCCGAAGAGAGAGAAGGGGACTCTAATCGTGACTCTCAATTATTCTTTGCATAATTTCCTTGATAACTATGAATTATAAGAAAATTACATGGAAAAACATACAAGTGTAAAGATGAAAAAAGAATATAAGTCTTCAATTTTCAATCATCTTCGGGTGAGTTTTCTTACACTAATTCGTCTGTAAGTCCTTGGTTTGTTTCTTCTATGTCAAGCCAGGCCTTTAGACATACACAAACCTCCAATGTGTTTGCCGCTATTGAGCTCCTTTATTTTGTTAGCACTCTTTCACTGCACTAAAAACGGACTTTGATACCACTGTGGACACCAGAGAGATTAGTATATCTTGGGCCATATTAAAAAGCACATGATATGTTTTCTCCTGTGATTTCTACTGGCCAAAATATCAAAAGATTCATAATGGTCACATTGATTACTATTTTGTAGCCCTATCTAGATAATAATGAAGCTCATTAGGATCAGAATGTGTTTGCTTAGGATTTTTGCAGTTGGATAAAGTTGCATTTTAAGACTAAGAAATTTAGTTATGCATGCTTCTAGTTATAAAACAAATATTTTTATTTACGCAATACTTAAAAAAACTTAAATTCCTAGAAAACAAGTAAAATACTACCTAGAAAGAAAATAAACTATTTAATAAACTAAATAAAATTTACTTACAATATTTCAATAAAGAACATAGGTTGAGAGCTGATGAGGTCTAGTATAGCTAGAGCCAACAACTGGGCAATGCCTGAGATGGCATGGGCACGACATGTGCATGTCAAGCCCGTGCCATGCCAGGCACGACCCGTTCCTAAAGGGGACCACACCGTGCCTGATGCATGCATGGCGTCTCGGGCTTTAGCTTGGGACTGGCCTGGAGGCATGGCTCGCTAGGCATGGGCCATGCCGGCCTGTCCGGGTACATAATGCTATTTTTTTTGTTTAATTTGCTTTTGAATGGTAAAAATAGATGATTAACCTAATAACTAATATGAAAATTGAATTTTATTTTATTGAATGTCATTTAGTTTATAAAATTACTTTGTAAATCTTTTTGGATATCATGCGAAGCCCGAAGAGAGGGAACTGTCAATCCCAATTATTCTTTGCATTACTTCCTTGAGAACTATGAATTATAAAAAAATCACATGGAAAAAATAATAGTGTAAAGAGTAAAAAAGAATATAAGTCTTCAATTTTCAATCTTTTTTGGGTGAGTTTTTTTACTCCAATTCGTCTATATGTCCTTGGTTTGTTTCTTCTGTGTCAAGCCAGGGCTTTAGACATGCACACACCTCCAATGTGTTTGCCGCTATTGAGCTCCTTTATTTTGTTAGCACTCTTTCACTGCACTAAAAACAGACTTCGATACTACTGTGGATACCGGAGAGATTAGTATATCATGGGCCATATTAAAAAGCACATGATATGTTTTCTCCTATGATTTCTACCGGCCAAAATATCAAAAGATTCTTAATGGTCACATAGATTACTATCTTGTGGCCCTATCTAGATAATAATAAAGCTCATTAGGATCAGAATGTGTTGGCTTAAGATTTTTGCAGTTGAATAAAGTTGCATTTTAAGACTAAGAAATTTAGTTATGCATGCTTCTAGTTGTAAAAACAAATATTTTTATTTACGCAATATTTAAAAAAAACCTAAATTCCTAGAAAACAAGTAAAATCCTACCTAGAAAGCAAATAACTATTTAATAAAGTAAATAAAATTTACTTACAATATTTCAATAAAGAACATAGGTTGAGAGCTGATGAGGCTTGGTATAGCTAGGGCCAACAACTGGGCAATGCCTGACATGGCACGGGCACGACATGTGCGTGTCAAGCCCGTGCCATGCCAGGCACGACCCGTTCCTAAAGGGGACCCCAACGTGCCTGAGGCATGCATGGCATCCCGGGCTTTAGCTTGGGACTGGCTTGGAGGCATGGCTCGCTTGGCACGGGCCATGCCGGCCTTTCCGAGCACATAATGCTATTTTTTTTGTTAAATTTTCTTTTGAATAGTAAAAATAGACGATTAACCAAATAATTAATATGAAAATTGAATTTTATTTTATTGAATTTCATTTAGTTTATAAAATTACTTTGTAAATCTGTTTGGATATCAGGCAAAGCCCGAAGAGAGGGAAGAGGACTCTAACTGTCACTCCCAATTGTTTTTTGCATTACTTCCTTGAGAACTATGATTTATAAAAAAACCACATGGAAAAAATGCAAGTGTAAAGATTAAAAAAGAATATAAGTCTTCAATTTCCAATCTTCTTCGGATGAGTTTTCTTACTCCAATTCGTTTCTAAGTCCTTGGTTTGTTTCTTCTATATCAAGCCAGGCCTTTAGACATGCACACACCTCCAATGTGTTTGCCGCTATTGAGCTTCTTTATTTTGTTAGCACTCTTTCACTGCACTAAAAACATACTTCGATACTACTGTGGACACCAGAGAGATTAGTATATCATAGGCCATATAAAAAGCACATGATATGTTTTCTTCTGTGATTTCTACCAGCCAAAATATCTAAAGATTCTTAATGGTCACATTTATTACTATCTTGTGGCCCTATCTAGATAATAATAAAGCTCATTAGGATCTGAATGTCTTGACTTAGGATTTCTGCAGTTGAATAAAGTTGCAATTTAAGACTAAGAAATTTAGTTATGCATACTTCTAGTTATAAAAACAAATATTTTTATTTACGCAATATTTAAAAAAAACCTAAATTCCTAGAGTAAATAAAATTTACTTACAATATTTCAATAAAGAACATAGGTTGAGAGCTGATGCGGCCCGGTATAGCTAGGGCCAACAACTGGGCAATGCCTGACATGGCACGGGCACGACATGTGCGTGTCAAGCCCGTGCCATGCCAGGCACGACCCGTTCCTGAATGGGACCATGTCGTGCCTGAGGCATGCGTGGCATCCCGGGCTTTCGCTTGGGACTGGCCTGGAGGCATGGCTCGCTAGGCATGGGCCATACCGGCTTGTCCGGGCACATATTGCTATTTTTATGTTAAATTTGCCTTTGAATGGTAAAATAGACGATTAATCAAATAATTAATATGGAAATTGAATTTTATTTTATTGAATCTCATTTAGTTTATAAAATTACTTTGTAAATCTTTTTGGATATCATGCAAAGCCCGAAGAGAGGTAAGAGGACTCTAACCGTCACTCTCAATTATTCTTTGCATTACTTCCTTAAGAACTATGAATTATAAAAAAATTACATGTGATGTGATAATTTACTGCAAGCACACAGTATCGGTGTAGCGCTGTACAGGTCGTCCCACAGGGATCTAAGGTGTTTTTGCGATTCTTACTTTCTCTATAGTTCTATCGGACTAACCAAAGGTTCTAGGTTGAAGATGAGAGTTATTCTAATTAGTTTAGGATCTAAAATCTACTAGTTTCCAACCATATTCTTACTTCTATTATCTTCTTCTTTCATAAAAATGTGATCTTTTAGTTTAATTTTTATTTAAAGTGCCCTAAGTATGAGCTATCAAGTGGTGTGAAAGTGTAACTCATCAAAAATACTACTTTTTATAAAGACAAACTAAATCTTTAGATAATTCAATGAAAAAGATAAAATCAACAACCCCAAACCTTAACTAAGTATAGGCTATCAAGAAACCTAATTCAACTATAACCTATCAAAGTCCTAATCTTCGAGTTCTTGTATTTTAATCTTTTTTATAGAAAAATCATGTCTTTATTATTTTATTTAAGAAGAAAAATATTAGAAATCAATTACATAGTAGATCCTAACTTTATGTACATCCTAGAGCTAAACTAATTAGCCACACATGATTCTAGAAAGCAATAAAATCTAATCTAGAAAGCAAATAAATCTATACTAGAAAGCAATTAAATCTATCTAAAAAGCAAATAAAGAATTACAAGCAATGGATTACCTCTGGAGCACGGTATTGTGGCCGCCACCCCTTCAGTAAAACCTTAATTTTATTAATGAAAGACGAGTACAAACTAAATCCTAATCTACATTAACTACTGCATAAAACCCTAGAATATAAGGATACGGCCAATTTATAAGTTTTGAAAATCCAAACACAATTCTAATACAATTGTAAAACTAAAAGATTATAAAGAAACCGTGGAAGAAAAGTCCACATATCAGTCCACTATTGGGCCGCTATGTAGCGGTAATTACCACTATGTAGCGGTAAAAATATTGGAAAAATTCTTGAAAATTTTTCCACGTGAAACTATTATCTTTTAAGTTTAATTTTCCTGACTGTATTCGACTTTGAGTCTCTAAAGCATCGTAATCTCGTAGTCTTGCCCACTTTAGAAACTTTTCGGACTTTGATTTCCTATGCCAACTCTGATTTCATGCCATCTCCTTGTACGAATAAAATTCCTGAAAAACACACTAACAATACCAGAGTAGCATTATTTATATACAATAATAGGTAATATGAATGCTATAAATATGAAATATATGGCACTCATCACAGCCCCACACCTATCTTTTGCTAGTCCTCGAGCAAAAGCTAAACCTAAAACGAAAAATAAAAATTCTAACTCACTTTCGCAGAAATTGCGATTGCACTTAACACGTGCAACAAGCCTTTAAACCCCTAGGTTACCCTAGTGGACGAGTTGTGTCTCGTGAGGGTTTGCAGTGAATATACCTACAAAATTCATGAAGAAAATAGATTAAGGAATAAAGAAAAGAAAAATAAGGATAACCGAAAATCAAGAAAAATAAAAATTTTGTACAAAAGAAAGAATTTTTTTTATGATATTTTCATCAATTAATCTCACTAATATACAAACTCAAGAACGCATTTAGATTATCAACTTTCAAATCGAGCGTCATATCAAATATACTTATCATTTTAATCAAAAATTTAAATCTTATCTTTCAATACCCACTAACAGATAATCCATTGGCTCCTATACATCTACGTGCACGTGTGATAGTCTATTTCGGTTTTGGACTCCAACTCTAACTCATGATTCATCTCCTCCCTCATAACAATTTTTCTTTTTTTTGTCTTCTTTTATTTTTTTTTCTTTTTTTAAATTTTTGTTTAAGAATATTTCACCTTTCTTGCGAATATTTATGCTTACTTAGGCGCAACGTACCCGATTACTCGGTTCATATTCTTTTTTTTTTCTTTTTTTTTAGAATATTTCACCTTTCATGCGAATATTCACGCTTGCTTAGGCGCAAAGTACCCGATTACTTGATCATACTCTTTTTTTTACTCTTGAGGCTATTGCCTTAATACCAGGTGCAACCCATTATTTTATCACTCTCGAGGCTATTGCCTTAATGCCAGGCTGACCCCATTCTTTTATTCTCACTTTTTTCTTTTCTTTTGTTTTCTTTGTTTTTTTTTTTTTTTTGTTTAGAGATAGAAGACTTACTCAATTGTTATCATTTTTGTCCTTAACCTAATAAACTATTGTGAAGTGAAAAATAGATGTATACTTGTCTCAAAAATACTGTTGGCGGTATTTATTTTTCAGATTTTAATCTATTTCATAAAATTCAAAGTGTATCATCCAATCTACTCTCCTATCCAATTTAAAATCTAAATTTATTCTTTTATTTAAAATTAGGTTGATTTATTGATAAAAATACATTAATTTTTTTGATTTATTTTTCTTTTTAGTTTTTTTTAATTTTTTTTCAGTTTTTTTTAAATATTCTTTTTCAGTTAGTTACCCTAAAAACTACCCAAAGTGTAAAATAAAGAAACCCAAAAATCTAAAAAAAATAAAGAATCTAAAAAAAAATAAAAATCCTAGAAAAATATGAAGAAAATATCCTAACCCATTCCCCCACACCTAAACTCGTATATGCCCTCATACACAAATCAAGAGTGGTAAAAAAAAAACTATTATACAAATATTATACACTTATTAGAAAATTCAAACGGTTAAGACCTCTTGATCGCTTTCCACTCTCATAATGTGTCCTTTTATGTTATGATATGGATGAACTTAGCCTTTTTGTCAGTTTTGTATTTAATCTCTCCATCTTGTTTTTGATTTTTCTCAATTTATTTCTACCTTTCTTTTTTTATTCAATAATAAAATTTTGAAGTTGGAAATCGTACCTTTATCGTCGATATTTGACCCACGAGCATCTTTCATAACAGTAAGTATTTTGATTTTATCAACTTGTGAAATAACATATCACTTTGATATTGCGGAATCATGAGCTCGATTTTGGAGGACTCTTTCAAATCATCAGGTATCATGATCTCTTCTTTTTATAGTTCCTTCCATTCTACTAATGTTTTGGGCTCGTCATGCAAATTTTCTTCAAACCTGTCATAAAAATTCTCAAAAGAAAATGCCATACTAGTGGACTATCATTTGTCAAGTTATTATGAAGGGATAAAAATTCTTCTTCACAAATTTCTTCACAATTTCCATCAAAAGAATTAAATGATAATGTGTGACTAGCAAGCTCACCATGAGATAAATCATCAAGCAAAATATTTTCTTTATCACCAGTTTCATCATAATTATTTTAACAATGGTCTAAAATAGGTTGATCACAATGTTGAATTATAGACTCATCATACACAAAACTATTTAATTCATTTTGAATCATATCTACTTCAGAAGATGACTGGAGTGATTGCTCGTTGGAGTTAGATATGTTCAAACTATTAGATGGTTGATCTCCAAAAAATTTAGCTTTGAGAAGATCTTTTATACAAGCTGCAGTTTTAGAGGATGAATTTTGAGAGGATGATTTTAGCAAACCTTCTATACCTTCCCCAATTCTACGCCTTCGTTCCTCAGATTCATGATTGTAAATTTCCTTATTTTCTTCAAATGATTGCATCTCGAGATTATGAGTGAAATTTGAAAGTGGATATGATAGATCTGTATATATATTTGATGACAGATATGAACTGGTTGTAGGTAAATTCTCATGACATGCATATTTTGCTTCTAATCTTTTTAATCTTTCATCTAACATGTTCAATTGAATATTTTGTTCATGACTGAATGTAGAATATGAAGATGAATAGCCCATAAAGAAAGGATAAGACGGAGGACTCTCTTGGTATGACTCTTGATATATGCAAAATTAGAATTATTCATCCATTAATAATTGTAATTTTGTGTATAAGAAGTGCTCGTAGGTTTATTATATGTATTGTGAATTTGATTATGACCTAATCCTAGCGAACTTCCTATCTATGGACACTGATAATAATTATGATATGGATCATGACAATGATAGCAACCAGTTTGATTTTGAAACATTTTAAAAAATTTTTTTTTTTGAAAAAGGTGGAGAGGGAGAGAGATGGAAAAGAAATAAAAATAAAAGATTAATTTTTTTTTGTATTTTTTTACTGAACCAGAGACATGAAATATAGATATCAGGAAAATTTTGTGGCATTTCGTACCTTAAGTACCGCCAAATAGCGGTACATACCGCGAATTAGCATCCCAAAAAGAGAATTTGGTTCTCTACTTTTTGTCGTGAACTCAACACGCTTAGCTCGTCTTGTTTCTTTTCCTGTATCTGTAATTTCTAGTCCCTGCACACTCAACGCACACTGTTAATCCCGTAAAACGTTAGAAAAAGCAAGAAAAATACCGTCCATCCCCGACAACGGCTCCAAAAACTTGATGTGATAATTTACTGCAACCGTACAGTGTCGGTGTAGCGCTGTATAGGTCGTCAGGTGTTTTTACGATTCTTACTTTCTCTATAGTTCTATCGGACTAACCAAAGGTTCTAGGTTGAAGATGAGAGTTATTCTAATTAGCCTAGAATCTAGAATCCACTAGTTTCCAACCATATTCTTACTTCTATTATCTTCTTCTTTCATAAAAATGTGATCTTTTAGTTTAATCTTTATTTAAAGTGCCCTAAGTATGAGCTATCAAGTGGTGTGCAAGTATAACTCATCAAAAATACTACTTTTCATAAAGACAAACTAAATCTTTAGATAATTCAATAAAAAAATAAAATCAACAACTCTAAACCCTAACTAAGTATAGGCTATCAAGAAACCTAATTCAAGTATAACCCATCAAAGTCCTAATCTTCGAGTTCTTGTATTTTAATCTTTTTTATAGAAAAAACATGTCTTTATTATTTTATTTAAGAAGAAAAATATTAGAAAGCAATTACATGGTAGATTCTAGCCTCATCTACATCCTAGAGCTAAACTAATTAGCTACACATGATTCTCGAAAGCAATAAAATCTAATCTAGAAAGCAAATAAATCTATACTAGAAAGCAATTAAATATATCTAAAAAGCAAATAAAGAATTACAAGCAATAACTTACCTCTGGAGCACGGTTTTCTGGCTGCCACTCCTTCAGTAAAACCTTAATTTTATTAATGAAAGACGAGTACAAACTAAATCCTAATGTACATTAACTACTGCATAAAATCCTAGAATACAAGGATACGGCCAATATATAGGCTTCGAAAATCCAAACCCATTTCTAATATAATTGTGAGACTAAAAGAATATAACGATGCCGTGGGAGAAAAATTCACGTGTCAGTCCACTATTTGGCCGCCATGTAGCGGTAACTACCGCTATTTAGCGGTAAAAATATTTGACAAATTCTTGAAAGTTTTTCCACGTGAAATTTTATCTTGTAAGTATAATTTTCCTGACTTTATTCGACTTTGAGTCTTTGAAGCATCGTAATCTCGTAGTCTTGCCCACTTTAGAAACTTTTCGGACTTTGATTTCCTATTCCAACTCTGATTTCATGCCATCTCATTGTACGAATAAAATTCCTGAAAAACACACTAATAATACCCGAGTAGCATTATTTATATACAAAAATAGGTTATGAAGGCTATAAATATGCAATATATGGCACTCATCAACATGGAAGAAAAATACAAGTTTAAATATGAAAAAAGAATATAAGTCGTCAATTTTCAATATTTTTCGGGTGAGTTTTCTTACTCCAATTCGTCTGTAAGTCTTTGGTTTGTTTCTTCTGTGTCAAGCCAGGCCTTTAGACATACACACACCTCCAATGTGTTTGCGGCTATTGAGCTCCTTTATTTTGTTAGCACTCTTTCACTACACTAAAAACAGACTTCGATATTACTGTAGATACCGGTGAGATTAGTATATCATGAGCCATATTAAAAAGCACATGATATGTTTTCTCCTGTGATTTCTACTGGCCTAAATATTCAAAGATTCATAATGGTCACATTGATTTCTATCTTGTGGCCCTATCTAGATAATAATGAAGCTCATTAGGATCAGAATGTGTTGGCTTAGGATTTTTGTTGTTGAATAAAATTGCATTTTAAGACTAAGAAATTTAGTTATGCATGCTTCTAGTTATAAAAACAAATATTTTTATTTACGCAATACTTAAAAAAAAACCTAAATTCCTAGAGAACAAGTAAAATCCTACCTAGAAAGCAAATAAACTATTTATTAGAGTAAATAAAATTTGCTTACAATATTAAAATAAAGAACATAGGTTGAGAGCTGATGAGGCCTGGTATAGCTAGGGCCAACAACTAGGCAATGCCTGACATGGCACGAGCATGACATGTGCGTGTCAAGCCCGTGCCATGCAAGGCACAACCCATTCCTAAAGGGGACCATGCCGCGCTTGAGGCATGCATGGCATCCTAGGCTTTAGCTTGAGACTGGCCTGGAGGCATGGCTCGCTAGGCACGGGCCATGCCGGCATGTCCGAGCACATAATGCTATTTTTTTTTTGTTAAATTTTCTTTTGAGTGGTAAAAATAGATGATTAACTGATTAATTAATATGAAAATTGGATTTTATTTTATTGAATCTCATTTTGTTTAAAAAATTACTTTGTAAATCTTTTTGGGGATCATGCAAAGCCTGACGAGAGGGAAGAGGACTCTAACCGTCACTCTCAATTATTCTTTGCATTACTTCCTTGAGAACAATGAATTATAAAAAAAATTACATGGAAAAAAAGTCAAGTGTAAAGATGAAAAAAGAATATAATTCATCTATTTTCAATCTTCTTCGGGTGAGTTTTCTTACTCCAATTCGTCTGTAAGTCCTTGGTTTGTTTCTTTCGTGTCAAGTCAGGCCTTTAGACATACACACACCTCCAATGTGTTTCCCGCTATTGAGCTCCTTTATTTTGTTAGCACTCTTTCACTGCACTAAAAACAAACTTCGATACTACTGTGGACACCGTAGAGATTAGTATATCATGGGCCATATTAAAAAGCACATGATATGTTTTCGCCTGTGATTTCTGCCGGCCAAAATATCAAAAGATTCATAGTGGTCACATTGATTACTATCTTGTGGCCCTATCTAGCTAATAATGAAGCTCATTAGGATCAGAATGTGTTGGCTTAGGATTTTTACAGTTGAATAAAGTTGATAATATTGTTTTTGAAGCATGTTACACACAAAAAATGACTACCATTTAATCCTTCCCCGCAATAGAAAGTTATGCCAACTCTATAAATTAAATAAGTTAAAATTGCAATTAATACTTGTCTTCTATTATTATATATTTTAATGATGCCGGATTTACATGTTGATCTTTGGACTTCTTTGAATTCGGGGTTATGTGCCTTTCTAAGAAAATTTTCAAATTTAGGGTTTTCAACCATATAAAATGGTTGTTTGGCATGCACTATATAAATAGCTAATTGTTTTTTATCGGTTATAGGATTGTATTTAAATATTCCTAAAGTACCTCTATATGTGTTTAGTTGTATTTGTTGAGGCTCATTTTGTGGGTGTGCTTTTTCTAAATGTCTTTTTGGATTATCCGTTCTACATCTCTTAGGGAAGGAGTTAGGTCTTTGACTAAGTTTACATTTAGTTTTTGTAAAAAGATCAACTATAAATTTTTTCAAAATAATTCTTCCAACAAATTTGGAGAATCTATGTATTCGTGTTAGGCAATGATGTGGATGGTCTTCAATGGTACTTGCAAAAAATGGTATTCTTTTTTTGTTAAAAAAATTGAGTAAACTACCTGGCTTGAGAAGAAAAAGCACCGAATAAGTATAGATCCATAGTAAAAAACCACAAAAATTGCCGAATTAAATTTAGCTTAAAGATAAATGTGTACCTCAACACCGCAAACCGAAAGAGACCTTGAGAGTTGAGATTTGCAGATATGAATAGAGGAGAGAGGGCCATGTATGTTTGCTCTTTGAAGGAGGATGGTATCGAATGATAAAGCTTGCTTTTATTCTTTTAATTCAAGAGTGGAAAGCTTGAATCTTGATAAATTTTGTTGCATGAGCTTTATGTCTGGAGAGATTAGAGAGATGAAGAGAGTTGTAGTTTATTTGAGTGCTGTATAAAAAATTAATTTGGATGAATATAGGAGTATTTATAGGCGAGAAGAGAAGTTTTTTGCAAAATAAAATTGCTTAAACCCCCCCCCCCCCCAATGGCCATTTTGACCGTTGGAGTTTCAGTATGCAAATATTTTTGTAGAAAATCCCTAACGGCTAGTTTACAGCCGTTGGGAGATTTTCTCAAAAAATTGTAGAAAGGACCCCCAATTAAGTTGCAAGGGCTCTAAGAACCGGGACATTGTTTGGTGTGCCAGGTACAGGTGCGGCATAGCACGCCCATGCCGGTTCAGGCCGCAAGTCCATGTGGCATGTCTTGGGTCGGAATGCCGAGCTTTGCCATGCACACCTCCAACAAACTGTGCTGAGCACATGCCCAGAACGTGCAGGGCCGGGCATGCCTGACAAGCCGCCCGGCCTATTTGCCACCCGTATGGCTGCCCGACCTATTTGCCACCCGTATGTATGGGGGTCATCCCTCTATAGATCTCAAACCCTAATTTTTTTAATACTCAAAAAGTGCATCACCCCATTTAACAAGGACACAACCAATAAATAAACCTCTAGCTTTCAAAATCCTAAACCAGTTAAAACCGTAAAACCAAAAAAATTTCAAAAGAGCCCTCAGAAAAATATCGCAGTCAAACTCTTTAACTTTCTACCAATTAGCAATATTGACCGCAAATTAGCGGGAGTCAAAACTTCTCAAAATACTCCTAATCCGTGTCTAAGTCAGCATAAAAATCCCAGCTCAAAAGGGCCCCACATTACTGCCAAATAGTTGCTTTTATCGTCATTTAGCGGCAAAATAAGCTCTCCTGAAGTTGTTGTTTCTGGAACTTGATCATCTAGCTCTGGACTTCTTTTTGACATGACTATATTACACTTTGATAGTTCTAGTTCTGTAATTTTGTAGCTTTCTCCATTTTGCTCCTTTTGGACTCGA
Organism: Dracaena cambodiana; assembly: GCA_036321105.1. NCBI lineage: Eukaryota > Viridiplantae > Streptophyta > Magnoliopsida > Asparagales > Asparagaceae > Dracaena > Dracaena cambodiana. Next base: position 22,198,412 of record JAYEPQ010000015.1, read on the forward strand.
TTTTCTAGTCTTCTCCTAATTTCATACCAATCCATACTGCAATAGACTTAGATTGAAAAAGATAACTAAATATACATGAGTAGCATTATTTATATACAAAAATAGTTAAGGTTAGAGAATATAAATATGCAATATATGGAACTCATCATTAAGCCACACATTCCATCAAATGGTAGCCACGTTGCTCCTTTTGTGTTGCCTATAATCCATCCCAACTCATGTTCGATTGATCTAGTAAAAGGAACGCTTGTCGTGACTTTTGCCCAAATATTTTCGGTGTAGGCATGAGATAACATAAGTGCGAGATAGTTTTGCTCTCCTTTCTGCAAAAACCATAGATATTCAGGTCCATCAACCACCTCCTTGGCAAGTTGTCCTAAGTTAGAAGTGCCCCTTTAGAGAAAAGGTAGAGGGAGACCCTAATTTTTAAAGAATATCTAGTCTCCTAAATATGTCTTGCTTGAGCTAAACACTGACCCCATGATGGAGAAATCTATTTGTTGATCAAACTGAGAAGGTGCCTGATTTCTCTTTTCTTTGATAGGGTAAGTCATTGGAAGCTTCATTTGGGGAGATATGATATAAGATGCCTAGGAGTTCCCAGTGTAGGGTTATGATGTTAGGGTGATCCAGTCTTTATTATCTTCTACTCCGAAATTCCTTCACCACCCCTTCTTTGTTTAGAGCCATATTATCGAGATGTGGATAAAGAAATTTAAGGGCGATGTCAGTCCACCATCCTGCCAAAATGACATGTTATCCTTCTTACCAAGTTTAAAAGAAAGTCCAAGCCAAAGTATCTTCTTACAAACAAGAACTCCCTTCTAAAATCCCAATATGTTAGACATGTTTCGATATTCTGCTCTCCAAATTCCCTTCCTAGGTGTAGGAGAAGAAAAATTTCGAATCAAAAAAAACACGGCCACACAAGGCAAATAGCCTCATGCTCGCGATTTTGCAGGATTTTAAATGCAAGGAAATTGAAGTGTTAAAACATATCTCAAATATCAGTTCAGATCTATGCAAAATCAGGACTGACTGTTGACAGCCATCTACTAGCTGTTGATAACTGTCGACTATAAAGCAAACCCAAGGGTTTCTTTTTCTGGGGATTTTTGAGTAGAATTTAAAGTTTTCATGTAAATAGAATTCCTATTAAGGTTTTTTGTAAGGCTATAAATAGCCAATGTAACCCAAGTTTTGTAACGCTTATGAATATCTTTTAATTATTAGAGAGTTTTTAGATTCAAGATTTATTTTTTGTACTTGTTCATAGAAATCAATAAAATAATTCTATTTCTCTTTATTCATGGCTATGATGAGTATGAATGGCTAAATTCTTGAGTTAAATCAGATGGAATAACACACCCTAGGTGATATACTGGCATGTATTTTTCTATGCTTATTAGTTTTAATTATTTTATGTGGAATTTATATCTTTGATTCTCCTTTATCTTTGAAGGGATATAGATATGATTTTGAGTCTTTGGTATTTTATTATTTGATGAAATATTCATTACTTAGTTTTTTGATATATCATAGACTCTTTAGACACGGTGTATACTTAAATTTTAAACATTTATTTTTGTTATTTATATTGCATACTTAAATAAACTCAAAATTCACATATAGAATTAACTTGGAGAAGTTATTCAAAATATCAAGTTTGCAATCTTATATTATTTATGCTTCATTGATTTTATTTTTGGTTGTAAAAAGGCCACGTGATCTATGCAACTGAGATAAAAAGATTATAAATATATCCAATAAATTATTTTATAGAGGAGTTACATCCATATGACTGATAATTTTAATTAAAGTAAATTTTCATCTTTAGTTTTAGTTTTTAGTTAATAAAAAATTGATTTTTATTTTTCTTTTTTATTTCGTAATTTGTTCTTAGTGTCACACAATAATAAAATGATCCTCGAGAAAATGATCTTGGATTTCTACTCTTGTACTGCTTGTCGATCTCTCGCACTTGAGAGTATACGATTTAGATCACAAACAAGTTTTTGGTACCATTGTCAAGATCATACTATTGTGTTACACTTTAGTATAGATTATGGTTCCTACGTCATTTATTTTTGTGATTCTGAATTTGCATGACCAATTGGAGAACTTCAAATGGTAGACTGATTTGATCGTACTCAAATCCGCACACACTTTAAATCTAGAGTAGTTCAAATTTTTACTAAATTCTATTAGACAGATTCAGCGAGCTTATATTTGCACCATCGAGAATTCGAAGAAGTTTGCTCTGCCAATAATCTTCAGAACATTACTACAGAGCAACTTAAGTTTAAACTCTTTCCATTCTCCCTAAAGGATAACAAAATGAAATGGCTACATTCTTTACGTCCTAGTTTGATAAGAAGATGGGATGAGATGCAAGAGAACTTTAAAAAAATTCTTTCTTCACATTAAACAAATTAAATGCGAAAGAAAATTCTTAACTTTCAACAGAAATATGATGAACCATTGCTCAAATGTTGGGATAGATTTAAAGATTTGCTACTCTCATATCCATATTACGGTTTTGAGATATGAAGGACTGTAAGTACCTTATATCAAAGGTTAAATACTGCCACCATGCAATTTGTATAAACTATTTGCAATGTTGAATTCTTAAATAAAGATGCTGAGGAAATATTGAACTACCTTGATTCACTTGCCAAAAATTCTCAAGCCTAGAAAACTGAGGATATTTTGGATAGATAACAATTGAAAGAGAAACCTCAGAATAGAGGCGGATTTCTTAAATTGGGGGGAACTGAAGATATAACTGCACCATTAATTTCCATCACTAAAAAATTTTTGAAAATTTACTTGCAAAGAAAACTTAAATAGTTAAGGCAATAGAAGAAGTGCTGGAAGTTTGTTGTATTTGCGAATTACAAGGACACATGACTCGTGAATATGCAACACTTCCTACTTGAAGTAATGAATGAACAAACTAATGCCTTTAGCACTATTCCTTAACCAGCAAACAACCTATATTTACAAACATATAATCCTAGTTAGAGGAATCATCTAAATCTTCAGAAGAAGCATAATCCTCAATAATAATTTAATAATCAAAACAAATCACCCACTAATCCATCTCAGCTATACGTCCAACCTACTAATCAATTTTCAGTATACCAACCACCACCGAAGAGAAATTTTAAGGATAATTTCCTGCAGATACAGAAGAGAGTGGATCAAATGATCCAAGCATAATAGCAGTTTATTCAGTTGTAGTAAATGATCAACAGTCAAAATGTAACAGCTTTTAGTGATTGTAGACAACAAAAAAAAAAAAGAGAAAAGAAAAAATTGTCAAAGTCACCCACAGGGTGCTTCCCGCAGGGCGCCACCTGCGGGTGCTAGCCATTGAGCGAACCCGCAGTTGCCACCAGCGGGAGCATCCCGTGGGGTGCAACTATGGAATTCACCCCGCAGTACTTCTGTTACGTGGATTTGACCAGATTTTTAGGGGAACGGTTACCTTGATCTCGGTATTTCTGTTACGTGGATTTGACCTGGATTTGAGAGGAACAATTACTCCTCAATATATAAAAGGAGGGCAAAGTCCAGAGATGGGGGGATCACTCTAAAGAGAGAGTTTCCAGAGCACAGAAATTATGAAGGAGGAGGGTCCTAAACGAAAAGAAATAGGGAGTCGGAAAAATACCAAGAGTGGAGTTCCCTCTCCTTCTCTGGAGAAATCAACCGATGCGACGTTCGGATCGTCAACGGAGTGTATCAATGAGGCTCCACCGCTACCAGACCCATAGAAGTTTAAAAAGGAAATCAAATTAATTTTTTCCATTATTGTTATCATGAATTTTATTCCGTAATTTTCTTTTTTTGCTGTAATTCAAAAATATATTGGCAATGTAAGGAAATCTACAATTTTCGAGTGTACAAGAATTGATGACCACAGTGGGAGTCTCGGCGGCACAATCCAATTGTCAAGTTCCTTTGGCTTGAACCTAGGTGTCATCGCTGGGTGACGGCTGAAAAAAAAAATGAGGCGTCATCGCCCACTAAAATTAACAAGACGTCATTGCTTTTTAAAAAAAATATATGAGGCATAATCGTCCATAATAAAAGACAAGACGTCATCGTCTGTCAAAAAAATTAAGGTGTCATCGCCCACTAAAATTAACAAGGCATCATCGTCCATAATAAAGGACAAGACGTCATCGTCTTCAAAAGAATAAAGGTGAGGCATTATCGCCCACTAAAATTGCATCATTGCCTGTTAAAAATATGAGGCATTATCGCCCATAACAAAAGATAAGATGTTATAATCTATCAAAAAAATAAAAAGGAAAAAAGGCGTTCTCGCTTTTAATCAAGAATACGACGTCATCGCCTATCGCTGAGAAGGCACAAGACCCAACGGGCACGTCTCAACATTACAAAAGAGGCATTCGGAATTACTCTGTATAGAGAACCCAAAGCCCCTGCCTTCGCTCGCAGAGAAGGCATAGCGCACCTGCAGATGTGCATAAAAAAATGCTGTTGCCCGCAGGTGGAGCCTACTTGGGCCCCACATTGAGAGGAGACCTGCAACAGTGCACGGAGAAAGAGAGAAAAAATAATAATAAAAATAAAAATAAAAGAGAGAGAACCATGCGGTGCATGGGGTGCCACTCGCATGCAACCCGCGAGGTGCACCCGCGGGTTGCAACCCACAGGATGCACCCATGGATTGCAACCGCAGATGCACCCGTGGGTTGCAACCCGCAGGGTGCCAAAAAAATATGGATCTGTCTGCATACTAATCTTTCTTGTGCACAGATCTCTCTTATTTTGAAGAAATTTATAAGAAAATTAACAGCCCCCTGCACCCCCGACGAGCTATCTGGGTAGCTCGAAAGGGCATATTTAACTATGTTGGATTAGTTATGTTTACCAACACTCAAAAGGATTCCCAAAAAAATGTCAAAACATCAAACTCAAATATTATACACAAATTCAAATACATCCAATTTAGAGAAAGATGTTTTATCATGGAACAATTATCTTCGATATCAGGAATGTGTTCAGAATAAACATCAATTGAAGATAAATCCAATCAAATTTTCTCTGGTGAGAATTCAAAGCTCATGGTGTATGATGATACTTCACTGTTCATGCAACAGATATGGGTCAAACTCAAACTCAAGTTGAACCCAATGACAGACTCGAGATCGTCAAAGAACACTCATAAATTTTGAAGCCCTAATTGGTTATAAGGCTCAAGCAGTCAGATACGATGCTCAGCTTGGTATGAATCAGATCATGCATAAGCCTCAGCCCAATCTTGACAAAATCAGATGAGGAGTTAAGCCACATGGAAAGACAAAAAGCTACATCTCATTCACATGCAAAGTGAGATAACTTATTCTTATTACAAGGGCTTGATATGATAAGATTGATCAGGGCCATCCATACTATATATAGTCCAATATGAAGAAGGAGCTCTCTTTCCTAACCCTAAAGATGCTCTTATGCGAAGGGAAAGTGAACAAACTCCTACAAAGGAATCCTGGAGTCGGTCCGCTATATGAGGCTATATCCATCATCCAAGCAATAACCAATTTGGTGAACTGCAACAATATTTGGATGTTTCAAAAAAAGGCACAACTATTCTCTCAGTATGAGAAGATCTTCAGTCGGATGTGGGCTAAGCACATCACCAAAGAATTGATTCTTTTCCTCTACATCAAGAATTAATTTAGTATTCAATGGGGGTGGTGAATGAGATCTACAAAGTTTCCAAGGCATCCCCATTTCCTCATATCATTGTGAGGCTTGCAGTATGGCAATTAACCAAGCCAATGGAGCTTTATTTCGAGATAAACATCAGTCTTGAAGATGAAAATGTGCAACTCAAGCGATCTAAGTTTCATAAAAGAGCTCTTCAGCCTCAATTAGAGTTCAAAATGACACTCGCATATTTCAGTTTCCGTGTGAGACTTGCCATGACACTCGCATGTCTTAGATGACATTCGAGATTGTCATGACACTCGCATGTCTCACTCCATAGGAGACTTGGTTGGTATTCATGCATTCAAATCATCACATGAGCACATCTTCGGTGTTGCATCCATGTTGCAACCAAGGCTAAAAGCACAAGCCTTATATTCAAGGTCATTTAGTCCATAAGACACATGAAAGAGGCTTCCTCTCTGAAATTCTCTCTAAATCGAAGTTATGTGATGATAACGTCAGGTCTGAGCCCACTGAAAAATTAAAGTTTCATGTGAGGCTCATGACCGTCGTGTCTGCTTCACTAGGATAATGCTCACATTCTAAAAAAATCATTATTGTGAAATCCAACAACATTTACGATGAAACTGTCTATATTTTGATTGCCTGAGTGGGGGCATAATTCTCTCATGTCGCCTCCAACTCATCAAAGTTGAGGGTCAAATAGCTTGAGACTTAAATAACTCAAAGCTCAATTTCAACCAACTCAACAAAGACAAAGGTTTACCAAGCAGTTATCAGATCGATGGCTATTCATGTCCTGCATCATAAGAACATCATGCGGACTTATTGATATTGGTCGCAGTTATCTATTACTGCTGGTTATATTAACCAACATATCAAAATCCTTGCTCAATTGGTCAATCAAATAAAACTCATTCTCTTTGGAAGGGTTCGACCATATGCAATCCTATTCGATGATATTGAAGATGAAAATCAAGAAGCTCCTAAATTTTTATCATTACGGACCAAAATCATTCCGAATGATGGAGAAAATGAGGGATGACTTTGTCTAAATGCCAGGTTTAAATTTGGGCGTGTGACAAAGCCCGCGACCATGGAGCGCTGTATGTGTGTCTATGTTCGCACCTGCAGGAACGCGGTGTGCGGCCATGGAGCGCACCTGCAAAGCGCTGTGCGTGTGCCCGTGCCCGCGCACCCCCGCGCCTAGGGAGTACTGCACGTAGCAAGTAGCATTGATACCCGCTTCGCTCCTTCGTGTTTGAAAGGAAAGAATTAGATTATCATCACAAAGCCGACAAGGAGTTGCGATATGTCACGACACCTGATACTCCGGTTATAAATGATGGGATCTACCAAAATACATAAAACTACAATAGGGACTCAGATATCAATCTGGGGGTACTATTCAATGGGTTGGCTATGAATATGATGCTTGTCAGCTTTACTCCAAATGAAAATGACGAGCTAACTCTTCTTGAAGATGAAGCATTAGTCAAACATCTTGATGCCAAATGGAGCATACGCTTTGAACAACGCGAACCACCTATCGAAGACAAGGTGGTTCAAGTGAACATGGGTGATGAAACCAACCCCAAACCCACAAGATCCTCAAGTTGTTTTGCATCAACTAAATATTAAGTCAGATGAAAAACCCATAAAGTAGTGTCAAAGAAGACTCCATCCAGAGCTAATGGAGTTGACTAAGGATAAAGTTAAGAAGCTTATATAATCAAGCTTCATAAAAAAGTACTCTAAATGGGTAGCAAATGCTGTTCATATTCTCAAGAAGAATGGGAAGATCCGAATTTGCATTAACATTCGAGATCTAAATGCAGCTTGCTCCAAAGATGAATTTTTGCTTCCAATAACGGATGTCGTGATTGATGATATCTGCAAATTCGAAAGGATATCTTTAATGTATAAATTCTCTGGGTACAATTAAATCAAGATGTACCAGAAGACAAGAAGCACAAGAAGTGCTGAAAGAAGTGCATGATGGAGCCTGCGGTGCTCTCCAGCCGGAACCTAAATTAGAAGATCAGATAAAAAGAATGGGCGTCTACTGGCCAATAATGATGCTAATTAATGAAAAATTCCTGAAGAAATATTATTCTTAAGGGAATGAAGGCATCTGACATCCTCGTCAACACAGCAAATAAAGAAATTTTGGCCACCGCTGAGGTGTAGCTTCGCACCCCAACTTGGGGCACAAAATGAAAATAGATCCTACGTCTCTACGACTATGGATAGAGAGAACATTTGGCATTTAAGTCCAAATGAAGTTCTCGCTAACCCCATCATGGTGGGGTAAAAATATGAACTGCCCAACACCATCAAGATAACAGGAAGAGAACAAGTTTCTTGCAAATCCTATCATGCTGAGGGTAAAAGCATGAACTACCCAATACCGTCAAGGGAAGGGAAGAGAATAAGTTTCTCACTAACCCATCATGTTGGGTTAAAAGTATGAATTCCCAACACCGTCAAGGTAATGGGAAGAGAATAAATTTCTCGCTAACCCTTCATGCTGGGGTAAAAGTAAGAATTGTCCAACACCGTAAAGATAACGGGAAGAGAACAAGTTTCTCATCAACCCCGTCATGTTGGTGGTGAAGGCATGAAATGCCCAACACCGTCAAGCTAACAGGAAGAGAACAAGTTTCTCGTCAACCCAATCATATTGGGGGTAAAAGCAAGAATTGCCCAATGCCACCAAGGCAACAGGAAGAGAACAAGTTTCTCACAAACCCCATTATGCTGGGAGGGTAAAAGCATGAAATGCCCAATGCCATCAAGGCAACGGAAAGAGGCTAAATTTCTCGCCAACCCATCATGCTTGGGTAAAAATATGAATTGTCCAACACCATTAAGGCAATGAGAAGAGAATAAATTTCTCGCCAATCCTTTCATGCTGAGGGTAATAAGCATGAATTGCTCAACACCGTCAAGGTAACGAGAAGGGAACTAGTTTCTTGCCAATCCTATCATACTAGGGGTAAAAGTATGAACTGCCCAATACCATCAAGGTAACGGAAAGAGAACAAGTTTCTCGCCAACCCCATCATGCTGAGGGTAAAGCATGAATTACTCTAAGCTACAAAGACAAAGGGAAGAAGGAACGTTTGGCATATAAGCCCAAACAAAACCTTCGACAGCTCACCATGCTGAGGGGAGTAGCATGGTTAGCCCAACTCAAACGGTAGTTGGTAAAACCTAATCAAATTCGTTGATAGCTGGGGGTTTGCTAAAAATTTCATGATAAATCTATTATAACAGTATCCTTATTCAATTATAATAATACATCATCGCCCTAAGCTACTGAGGCAAAGAGAAGAGGAAACGTTTGGCATGTAAGTCCAAACGAAATCCTCGACAACTCATCATGCTGAGGGGAATAGAATAGGTAGCCCAACTCAAACGTTAGTTGGTAAAGGCTAATCAAATTCATTGATAGCTGGGGGTTTGCTAAAAATCCCATAACAAATCTATACAACAGTATCCTTATTCGATTATAAGGATGCATCATCTCTCTAAGTTACTAAGGCAAAGGAAAGAGCAAAAGTTTGGCTTGTAAGTCCAAATGAAATCCTCGACAACTCACCATGCTGAGAAAAATGCATGGCTAGCCCAACTCAAACGGTACTTAGTAAAAGCTAATCAAATCCGTTGATAGCTGAGGGTTTGCTAAAAAACCTAATCAGATAAATCTCCTGTCACGTTAAGATTTCATCTCTGATAGCAAGACATTTTCTGTCACTTTTCTCCTAGCAAATTTAGTGACTCTCCAAAGTATTTGTCAAGTTAAGATCATACCTCTAATACCAGAATACAAAATCAAATTATTTTTCTCCATGAGATCAATATTTTGTCACGCTAAGATTTCACCTCTGACAGCAAGACTTTTCTCGTCATTTTTCTCCAGCAGAGCAAGTGACACTACAAAGTATTTGTCACGTTGAGATCATACCTCTGACATCAGAGTTCAAAATCAAATCAATTATCTTTATGTAATCAAATCCGATCAAATCTTCTATCGCGTTAAGTTTTCACCTCTGATAGGAAAGAAAACTCACACTTCGTCAAGTCCAACATTACAACCTCTGATGAACTTGTTTTTGACATCGTCAAGTTAAAAAAACTTACCTCTGGCAAAAATCATCTCCCCATCAAGTCAACAGTCACATCTAGTAGGCAAGTTCCAAGACTAAATCTGTTAATTATCACCTCTATTTAGTTAGCTCATTTCTATCATGACCAGATCCTCTGAATAGAATGAACCATAAAACATGTTTAATGATATCTTTGTCTTTTCCTAATTCGTCATACTAGATGTCACTGAACGGTTAGGATTCTAATGAGCACGTTAATATCATACCTCTGCTTATCATCTAATAAGCACGTTAACATCATACCTTTGCTTGTCATCTAATAAGCATATTAACATCACACCTCTGCTTGTCCTCTTAAGAGTACGTTAACATCATACCTCTGCTTATCCTCTAAAAAACACGTTAATATCATACCTCTACTTGTTATCTAATAAGCACGTTAACATCATACATCTGCTTGTCATCAAATGAGCACGTTAACATCATACCTCTTCTTGTCCTCTAATGAGCACGTTGACATCATATCTCTGCTTGTCATCTAATGAGCACGTTAATATCATACCTCTACTTGTCATCTAATGAGCACATTAATATCATATCTCTGCTTGTCATTTAATGAGTACGTTAACATCATACCTATGCTTGTCATCTAATAAGCACATTAACATCATATCTCGGCTTATCATCTAATGAGCACGTTAACATCATACCTTTGCTTGTCATCTAATAAGCACGTTAACATTATACCTCTGCTCATCTTCCATAAGACATGTTAACAAATTACCTCAGTCTATCAAATTCATCACAGGTTGTCTATCATGCCCTCAGCCTCTGAACAAGACATCAAAAATATTTTGCATCCAGATAACAAAATTTCTAAAGCAAAGCTACATGCAAAAGTCTAGCTGGGCCGCACAGGTACAATAGCCAGTATCAAGAAAATTCATTAAAAGTCTAGCTGGGCCGCACAGGTATAATAGCCAGCATCAAGAAAATTTATTAAAAGTCTAGCTCGGTCCCACAGGTACAACAGCCAACATCAAGAAAATTCATTAGAAGCAGCTGGGCCACACAGGTACAATAGCTAGCATCAAGAAAATCCACTGGAAGCAATCTCTGATACATCAGAAAAGTTCAACAGTACACCTCCAACAACAAAAATCCAAGATAGTGATTTCAAGAAGATGGTTCACAGTACACCATAAAATTGCGCTACACAATGAAAACTACAGAGCCAAAATTAAAAGAGTCCAAAGTGTTTAAAAATTTGTTATAAATCAAAACGAAATTTCAAAATCTTTGGAGGGGCTTATGTAGATGACAAAAAGAAAAGAAAAGAAAAAAAGAAGTGCCAGAGTGCACCCGCTGGGTGTTACCCGCGGGTGCTACCCGCGGAACGCACTCGCGAGTGCACCTCGCAGAGCGCACTCGCGAGTGCACCTCGCAGAGCGCACTCGCGGGTGCTTCCCGCGGGGCGCACTCGCGGGTGCTACCCACGGGGCGCCCCCGCGGTTGCCACCTGCGAGAGCATCCCGCGGGGTGCAACTACGAGGTTCACCCCACGGTGCTTCTATTACATGGATTTGATCGGATTTTTAGGGGAACGGTTACCCTGATCTTAGTGTTTCTGTTACGTAGATTTGATCCGGATTTGAGGGGAACAATTACTCCTCAATATATAAAAAGAGGACGGAGTCCAGAGACGGGGGGATCACCTTAAAGGGGGAGTTTCCAGAGTAGAGAAATTTTAAGGCGGAGAGTCCCAAACAAAAAGAAATAGGGAGACAGGAAAATCCCAATAGCAGAGTTCCCTCTCCTTCACTGGAGGAATCAACCAACGCGACATTCGTATCGTCAACGAAGTGCATCAATGAGGCTCCACTGCTACCAGACCTACAGAAATTTAAAATGGAAATCAAATTATTTTTTCCCATTCTTGTAATCTAGAATTTTATTCTGTAATTTTCTTTTATTACTGTAATTCAAAAGTATATTGTCAATATAAGGAAATCTACAATTTTTGAGTGTACAGTGATATCCACCCATAGATAAGCCACCTCAATTTTCCTTTGCAAACGAAGGAAAAATATAAGCTACCATCACAACCGGAAGTCAGTACTTTAGGTAAAGTCAACGGTATAAATGTTATTACTTCTTTTATTAATAATGATATACCTGAAATGTCTGCTACAATAAATTTGAGAAGTGGTAAAGTACTTGATGAGCCCATTTCAAAAAGATACTTGATGAGCCCATTTCAAAAGGAACTATTGAAGAGAATCAGGACAATTATTTAGCTCAAAAATATAAAGATGATAATTCTAAAAAGCCCACTTCCATAGATTATAAACCACCTATATCTTTTCCTCAAAGATTAAAGTCTCAAAATCTTATGCTGATTTTTTGGAGATTTTGAAATAATTACAGATCAATATACCTCTGCTATAAGTGATTAAACAAGTTCCCTCATACACAAAATTCTTGACGGACTTGTACACTATCAAAAGACATCACTACATACAGAATAAAGCATTTTCTACATAGCAGGTAAGTGCACTATTCTGTTATGAAATGCCTCTTAAATATAAGGATCCTAAATATTCTACTATTTCTTGTGTGATAGGTCAACATAATATAGAGAAAGGTTTTCTAGAATTGGGAGCTAATGTAAATCTTTAAGCATTTTCAGTTTACAAGCACCTAGGTCTAGGAGAACTTAAACCTACACCAGTCACACTACAGCTAGCTGATAGATTGGAAAGGCTTCCTAAGGGCACTGTGGAAGACGCTCTAGTGCAGATCGAGAACTTTTATTTCCCTGGAGATTTTATAGTTATCGATACTGCACCCTTGAAGAATTCACATCTTCATATTCCAGTTATCCTCGGAAGATCATTCTTAGCTATGGCTAATGCACTTATAAATTGCAGGAATGGTATGGTGAAATATTTATTCGGAAATATGACTCTTAAACTTAATATTTTTAAAGTTTGCAAACAACTGAATATAGATAATGATGAATTTCAAGACATTAATTACATTGAACAAATCCATGATGAAGGAGACATCGTATCATTGTGCGTGTCTTTTGGAGATGGCATTAATAGTTTATGATGACTTCCTTGAATATCTCAAATTCAAACATATAATTGAATCACAAAAATTTAACGAATGCCCAATGTTCGAATATCACGGGATGGATCCCAACAAAGGAAGTGTATGAAGAGTTATCTCAAATTATAAAGAAATTGATAACATCTGATATCAAAGTACCAATACTTGAGCTAAAACTGCTACCTGAAGATCTAAAGTATGCGCTTTTGGAACCAAAGGAAGCTTTTCTAGTGGTCATCTTAGTGCATTTTGATAAAAATAAAGAAGAGCAACTACTATTGACATTGCGAAAGAATAAAAGAGCTCTTGGATGGAATATGGCGGAAATCAAAGATATGGGCCCCCTCATTTGCACACATTGCATTACTTTGGACGATGGAGCCAAGTTTATTAGGTAAATGCAACGAAAGCTTAACCTTGCCATGAAAGAAGTGGTTTAAAGCCGAAGTATTGAAACTGCTAGATGTTGCTTTCATCTATCCAATTGTTGATAGTAAGTGGGTAAGTCCAATCCAAATTGTTCCAAAAAATAGTGGGGTAACAGTAATTAAAAACGAGGATGGATAGATGATACCTGTATGCCCGAAAATTGGAAATTTCTTCCTATTACAAATTTACTTTGAAATTACATCAATAAAAAGAAAATTACACGAAAAGATCAAAATTACAAGAATGGGGAATGATTGATTTCGATTTTTCTTTTAATTTCTATGGGTTCCGGCAGCGGTGGAGCCTTGTTTCTGCATTTCGTTGACGATCCGAACTTCGCATCGATTGATTTCTCTGATGCCAAATTCTGGCTGGAGGAGAAGGGGAGGGAACTTCGCTCTCGGAATTTTTCCGTCTCCCTATTTATCTTCGTTTGGAAATCTCCTCTCTGAGAATTTCTTCGCTCTAGAAACTTTCTTCTTTGAGAATTTCTTCGCTATGGAAACTTTGTTTTTCTCTAAGAATTTCTCCACCCTGGAAACTTTGTCTTTCTGGAAATTTTCTCGTCTTTTTTTATAGATCGAGGGTAACTGTTCCCCTAAATTCTAGGACAAATCCACATAACAGAAACACCAAGATCGAGGGGTGACTATTCCCTTAAACTCCTTATCATGGGCCAAATCCACGTAACAGAAACACTGAAATTGGATAACATCGCCCTCAGATAACACCGCCCTCAGATAACACCGCAGGGGCGCACCATGAGGGTGGCATCCCGCAGGTGCAACCCCGCGGGTGGCACCCTGCCCCGTGGGTGCCACCCGTGGGTGCACCCCGCCCTGCGGGTGCTGGTCACCCATTTCTACTTCTTCTTTTTTATATTTCTTTATTATTATTTTTTCTTTTTTTTTTGTGTCTACAATACCTACTCGCACTACTACAAGTTGGTGTATGTGCATCAATTATTAGAAGCTAAATCAAGTAACACGTAAAAATTACTTTCCATTACCATATCTTGACAAAGTACTTGAAAAAGTTGCTGGGCATTAATTTTATTGTTTTCTTGATCGTTATTTTGGCTATTATCAAATTGAGACTGGATTAGAGGATCAAGAAACAACAACTTTCACCTGTCCCTCTAGTATATTTACTTTTAGAAGAATGCCATCTGGATTATGTGACGCGCATGCAATATTTCAAAAATGTATGATAAGTATTTTTAGCGATATAGTTGAAGACTATCTACAGGTATTTATGGATGATTTATCTGTATTTAGAAATAATTTTGAATATTATTTAACTAATTTAGAATCTATGCTTTAAAGGTATCAACGGAAAAATCTACTCCTAAGTTGGAAAAAATGTCACTTAATGTTGCAAAAGATATTTTGTTGGGCCATATAGTTTCATCTAAAGAGATGGAAGTAGATAAGTCTAAAGTTGAGTCTATTTATGAAATACTGATACCTAAAATCGTGAAAATCATACATTCATTCTTATGACATGCAAATTTTTATAGAAGATTCATAAATGATTTTAGTACTATTGTTAGATAATTTTCTCACCTTCATGCAATTTGAATAGATACAGGCATGCCAAACAGCTTTCGAAACCCTCAAGGAGATGATCATCACTGCGACAATAATCCAACCTCCAGATTGATCACTTCCATTCGAGATCATGTGCGACACAAGAAATTATGCAATTGGAGTTGTACTAGGACAACAAAGAGTTAAAAAGCCTTACATGGTCTACTATGCAAGCAAGACTCTCAATGACGCTCTGACAAATTATACTACAACAAAGAAGGAAGTTCGAGCTGTAGATTTTGCTTTTGATAAATTTCGTTCATATTTTGGGTTCACATATAGTTGTTTTTACAGATCTTTGATGCTCAAATATCTTTTGTCATAGAAAGATGCAAAGCCACGACTAATTTGATAGATACTGCTAATCCAAGAGTTTGATTTTGAAATTAAGGACAAAAGAGAGTCGAGAATGTAGTTGCAAATCACCTCTCTAGACTAACTTTAAAAAACAATAAGCTACCAATTAGGATCTCATTCCCTGATGAGCAAATATTTTCAATTACAAGAACTCCTTGATATGTAGACATTATTAATTTTTTTTATCGCAGAAGAAATGTCGAATCATTGGAGGCCAAGACAAATGTCAATTTTTATACGAGGTATGCCGTTTCTTTTGTCGAACCTTACTTGTTGAAATATTTCTTAGATCAAATCACTAGGTGTTGTGTGTCTGATAATTAGATTCAAAGCATATTATTTCCTATCATACAGAAGTATGTGGGGACCACTTTTCATCTAAAAAGACGGTAGCCAAAATACTCCAATGTGATTTTTAATGGCCAACTATGTTTTGAGAAGCATATGAATTTTGTAAGAGATGCGAGTCAAATAAGAAACTAGGAGCATTAACCAAAAAGAATGATATATCTCTAACACTCATACTTACAATTGAGAAATTCGATTATGGGGGCATTGACTTCCTGGGATCATTTCCTATTTCTAATGAATATGTTTGTATTCTCATACAGTCAATTATGTCTCTAAATGGGTAGAAGCTGCAGTATATAGAAACAATGATCAACTGACTGTTACTAAATTTTTAAAGAACATATATTATCCAAATTTGGAGTTCCTAAAGCCTTAATAAGTGATGGGGATTCTCACTTCTCTAATAAAGGCTTAGAAAATTTTATGTAAAAGTATCATATCACAAACAAGATTTCCACACATTATCACTCACAGTCAAATGGACAAGTTTCGCTAGCCAATAGGGAAGAGAAAATGGTTAATCTGTCTCACAAAGATGAGTCGTTTAGACTGACTGATACTTTATGGGTTTACCGTACAACATATAAAACACCCTTAGGCATGTCTTCATATAGAATGGTCTATGGGAAGACTTGTCATTTGCCTATAGAGATAGAGTATAAGGCGTATTGGGCAATCAAACTAGTAAATCTTGATCTAAATTCAGCTGACCTATTACGAAAGCTACAAATAAATGAGTTGGAAGAGATAAGACGTGATGCAATAACAATTCACGCATTTCAAAGGAGAAAATGAAAATATGGCATGATCACCATATCACAGGCCATGTTTTTCATCCTTCTGACAAAGTATTATTATATGATTCAAGCCTTCATCTATTTGCGTTCAAGGTGGATAGGACCATTTATAGTTAAAATTGTGTATCCATATGGCACAACTGATATCAAAAATCCAAATAATGGTCATATATTCAAAGTAAATGAGAAACGATTAAAGCAATACTTGGAATTTCTAAATCACTCCAAGGAATCTCACGATCTAGTGAATCGACATCTCATTGATACGAACTAAACAAAGACACTACGTATATTATTGCATATTATGTATTAACAATTTTATTTTGCAGCTGTTACATTATGAGTTCCGGACCGAGGTAATTTCTAAGCTCTTTTCCTTATCAGATGTTTACTTGTTCTTGATTAATTAACTAGATATATCGATTCATTGAGGATAATGTGTATTTTAAGTTGGGGGATGGCTTATAAAGATAGCATAGTTTTGATACTTATGATGAGTTCAACGATTTTGTTTTAAAAAAATTTCATTTTTTCTTTCTTTCGTTAATTTTTCCTACAAAATTTTCAAATTTTCAAAAAACTTCCGTAATTAGGAACTAATTTTTAGTTTAGATTTAATTTTAGAACTAGGAATTAACAACTAGATATTAGGAATAGCATTAGCATAGGAACTAGCATTAGCTAAAAAAATTTAAAAAATTGGCTTGACATTAGTCTCAACAGAGAGCTACTGTCGAAGCCATTGTCAAAGTGCTTGTCAACAGCGGGCCCTATAAAAGCAAAATTTTACTTGGCCGAGAGTGGCTATTAATGCTGCTATCGAAGCGGCTGCCGACAACCATCTATTGAGATGCCCATCTATAAATTGATCTTCGAGTTCTCCACAAACAAAACTCTAACCTTCTTTCTACAGCACCCAATGCCCAAAATCTTTCCTTTTGATAGCCAAAACTATTTCTACATATTTTATTTCAAATTTTCATCAGTCTTCAAGTAAATAAGATTTCTCCTCTTTGATTTCTCTTTGATTTGTTCTTTGTAAAAAATAGTTTTTTG
>JAYEPQ010000015.1:22223422-22473422 GCA_036321105.1 Dracaena cambodiana
AAAGAGTTGAAAATGTTGTTGTAGAAGCGTGATCTTGATATATCTTGGGATAAAGAAGAGCTGAAGAACCTAATCTTGGATTTGAGAGCTGATATTCAGAATCAAACTCCACTGCAGAATCTAGCAAAGTCTTGCATCAAGACAGAGTGGTACCAATCCTTCCTAATCCTCCTAAATTTCTTAATAGTCAATCAAGCAACTCCAAGGACCATGAATGGCAAGAATAAGATAAACTGAAAAAATCTTTAATTCGAGGCTCGCAAAAGAGTAATTAGATAAAGCCCATACCAGATTTTTTAAAGTTGGGTGGGAAAGAAATTCATGAATGGTTGTATAGGATTGAGTAACTATTTGAATTTTATATAGTTGGTGAAGAACAGAAGATTAGACAAGCTACCCTCCATTTGGAAAATGGTCCCTTATAGTGGTATAGATGGACTATTCATAACAAAGGATCACTCCTTTCTTGGGATGAATTTGAAAGTGGGTTATTGTCAGTGTATGACCATTCCACAACCCTTAATTATTTAGGGGAATTGTCCAAGTTAAAACAAAAAAAAAGTCTTATGAAGAATATCTCAGTGAGTTCATGAGATCTTCTCACCATATTCATGGGCTTTCAGAGGATTTCTTGATTAGTTGCTTTATAAATGGTCTAAAAGAACCAATTAGATATGAAATAATAGCCAAATAACCCACTACTATGAACGTAGCTATGAGAATGGCCAGGATGGTGGAGGAAAAAGCTACTGCAATCAGTAAAAGGCCAAAAAGAAATAGCAGTACAAACTAGAGCAAAAATTTTGGCAACCCCTCTTCCACTACAAAGAACAATTTCAATTGCTCCACTTCTACACATAATTCAGCGACAAAGTTATCTAGCCAAGAATACAAAGAAAAAAGAGATAAAGGGTTATGCTTTTTCTGCAATGACAAAAATGATGCTAGCCACAAATGCAAAAATATAAGGTTTATAGGTTGGAAATTTCCTTTGAATTCGAGGAAGAGAAGGATTGGGGTTTTGAAGATGTTGAAGAAAAAATATCAAATAACAAAATTCTTTCACTGACAGCTTATAAAATAGAGGGAACAGTGGGTGTCTATTAGATTAGTTGTAAAAATTCATGGAAAAAAGTGGGATTTATGGTGGACACTAGGGCAACACATAACTTTATTGATTCCATTACTGAAGTAAGATTAAATTTGGAAGTTGTTGAGATATGACCCTTTCTGGTAACTGTGGTAGGTGGTGAGAAATTTGAAGAATGAGAGAATTGTCCTAGTACTAAAATATCTCTACCAGGGGTTGAAACATTGGCTAATTGGTTGACTATACCCTTAGTGACTCTCAAGTCATTCTGCGAACAGTGTGGCTGCAAAGCTTTAATCCAACTTTGTGGCATTTTTCTAGGAAGACTTTAAAACTTTAGCAAAAGAAAAAACCTATTCTATTGAAGGGTCTATTAACTAGTGCTATGGAGTTGATGGGAGAAGAAAAGTTAGCCAAAATTATATTAACAGAAGGGATGGTCTATGCTGTGCAAGTTTGTGTCAGTTCAACTGATGACACACAGAACTAATACCAGATTCACTTGGAGAGCTTTTGGTGGATTTTGAAGATGTATTTTCTATTCCAGAGGAGCTTCCACCTCAACGTGCTTGTGATAATCATATACCTTTAACTGACTCTCATTTTACTGTAAATGCATGGCCATACTAGTACCCTTTTTACTAAAAAAGTGAGATTGAAAAGCAGATTGTACAAATGCTCCAATCTAGTGTAATTCGACCAAGCATCAGTCCATTTGCCTCTCCAGTGGTCCTTGCGAAGAAATCCGATAGAAGTTGACGTGTGTGCATATATTACAAATCTCTCAATCAACATACTATAAATGATAAGATCCCTATATCCCTTATAGATGATCTATTAGATGAATTGAATGGCACAACATACTTTTCTAAGTTAGATGCCCATTCTGGATATCATCAGGTGAGGGTTGCAGAGTCCGATATTGCCAAGGCAGCTTTCAAAACACATAATGGCAATTACGATTATGCCTTTTGATCTCACCAATGCTCTTTCTACATTCCAGAATCTGATGAATGACATATTCAGGCAATACTTAGGGAGATTTGTCTTGGTCTTCTTTGGCAACATTCTTGTGTATAGCAAAGACTTGGAGGTTCATCTTCAACCCTTGAGTCTAGTACTTGAAACACTCAGACATAATCAATTATATGCAAAATTCAGCAAAAGCTAGTTTGGTAGTCAGTAAGTGGGCTATCTTAGATATATCATTGCTCCAAATGACATAACTGTAGACAATTAACAGATTGAAGCTATAGCCCAATGACCAATACCAGCTACACCGAAGGTTTTAAGAGGGATTTTTGGCCTCACGGGGTATGGTAGCACCTTGAATGAAATTGTAAAAGTGGAGGCTTTCAAATAGTCTGACAGGTCCATGAAACCTTTTGCCAAACTCAAAGAAGTACTCATGTCTCTACCTGTTCTTAAGATGTCCAATTTTGACAAAGATTTTGTTGTTGAGTATGATACTTCAGTTGTTGGCTTAGGAGCCATTAAAAGGAAATGATGGATATGAAAAGGAAATGATGGCTATACTATTAGCCATTAAGAAATAGAGGCAATAAGATCAAAACAGATCAAAAGAGCCTTAAATACTACTAAACCATAGATACAAGCAAGAATCTCAGCTCCCATGGTTACTCAAACTAACTAAATATGATTTTCTTGTTGAATATTAGAAGGGAAGGAGAACTTAGGTGCATATGCATTATCTAGAAGGAGAGAAGAATTTGCAACTAATCTTACCTCTACTATAGAATTAACTTCGACCTCAATTATTGTTGGCCAACCTTCTTGACTTTCTAATGTGTAGGAGATGGTACAACAATATTCTTACTTCCACTCCATGCAGAAGAAGTGGCTACAGGTTCTCCCTCTCATCACCACTATAGGCTCTTGAATGGGGTATGGTTTTACAAAGGCAGGATCATCATTTTTCCATAAAATGCATTATTTGAAAAAAAATTCATGATCACCATAGTACACTTGTAGGAGGCCATTCTGCTTATTATTGAACCTTTCAAAGAAACAAGAAAACTTTCGGGTGGGTTGGAATGAAATCAATGATCAAACAAAAAGTGAGATGCTGTGATGTGTGTCAGCGGAAAAAGGTGAATCTATTTCTCTCCCTGAATTATTAGAGCCTCTACCAATGCCTAATCAGGTATGGGAAGAATTTTACATGGATGTCATTGAGGGGTTACCAATGAGTTATGGAAAAACCACTATCTGGGTAACTAGTGATAGAATATCAAAGTTTGCACACTTCATACCTCTCAAGCATCCCTTTACAGCAATACAGATAGCATCTCTCTTTTGTAACGAAAAGCAGATTGTAGAAATGCTCCAATATGGTGTAATTAGACCAAGCATCAGTCCATTCGCCTCTCCAGTGGTCCTTGCGAAGAAATCCGATGGAAGTTGACGTGTATGCATAGATTACAAATCTCTCAATCAACATACTATAAATGATAAGATCCCTATATCCCTTATAGATGATCTATTAGATGAATTGAATGGCGCAACATACTTTTCTAAGTTAGATGCTCATTCTGGATATCATCAGGTGAGGGTTGCAGAGTCCGATATTGCCAAGGCAGCTTTCAAAACACAGAATAGCCATTACAATTATGCCTTTTGATCCCACCAATGATCTTTCTACATTCCAGAATCTGATGAATGACATACTCAGACAATACTTAAGGAGATTTGTCTTGGTTTTCTTTGGCAACATCCTTGTGTATAGCAAAGACTGGGAGGTTCATCTTCAACCCTTGAGTCTAGTTCTTGAAACACTCAGACATAATCAATTATATGCAAAATTCAGCAAAATCCAGTTTGGTAGTCAGCAAGTGGGCTATCATAGATATATCATTACTCCAAATGACATAACTGTAGGCAATAAAAAGATTGAAGCTATAGCCCAATGACCAATACCAGCTACAACGAAGGCTTTAAGAGGGATTTTTGGCCTCACGGGGTATGGTAGCACATTTGAATGAAATTGTAAAATTGGAGGCTTTCAAATAGTCTGACAGGTCCATGAAATCTTTTACCAAACTGATTAGTATCATATTATGTATTTTTCCTCCCATATTTTATCTATTTTTGTATATAAATAATTGCTACTCGGATATATTTAGTTTGTTTTTATAGGTAATAAAATATTCACAATGAAATAAGAAGAAGATGCAAATTTATCAAGAATATGAGTAAAGAAAGTTAATTAAGGTGAAGACAGAAACTCAAGTGCAGCAGCGGAAAGTTCAAGAGCATATCCAGCCAAGATAAAGGTTAAACTGGAAAACTTCATGTAGGAAACATTTGTAGAGCTCGAAACTATCTTCGAAACCAGTCTAAGAATAGATCAATCCGAGTTTGTATACAAAAGTTATAGCTATTTTACTAAAGTACTGCAGAGTGGAAAATCCGATCCAACGGGCTATGGGTGTGCTGAACTTAATTTCTGGTTTTGGACCCAAAAATTAGTATTTTATGTCATCTAATCTCAACCATTGGTTTCTAATACCTATGATTGGATTAAGATTATATATCTTGAGATTAGTTTGTATTGGATTAGAATCATATCTTTTGTATTGAGTTTGAGTAGGAGTAGGATTGTATTTGGATTACAAATACCCCATGAATCCTTATAAATTAGAGATAGGTTTTTAGGTGTAATTTTATATGTACTTTTTTTTTAATAAAATTAGGGTTTTGCTGAAGGGGTGACAGCCACAATACCAAACTCCAGAGGTAATTCTCTTTGTTCTTCAATTTTCCTTAGTTAATTTATTTTAACTGTTTCTAGTTTAGATTTATTTGTTTTCTAGATTAGATTTAATTGATTTCTATTAATAAAAAATTAATTTTTCTTATTCGAAATATGAATAGCTAATTTAGCTTAGCTCTACGATGTAGATGAAACTAGAATCCACCATTTAATTGCTCTCTAGTATTTTCTTCTTAAATAAAATAAATAAAGTCATGATTTTTCTATGAAAAGATTAAAATACAAGAACTTGAAGATTAATACTTTGATAGATTATACTTGAATTAAGTTTCTTGATAGCCTATGCTTAGTTAGAGTTTGGAGTTGTTTGTTTTCATCTTATTCAAAAAATTATCTAATGATTTAGTTTATTTATATGAAAAGTATTATCTTTGATGAGTTATGCTTATACACCACTTGATAGCTCATGCTTAGGGCACTTTCAATAAAGATTAAACTAAAAGATCAAATTTTTATGATAGAAAAGGATAATAGAAGTAAATATATGGTTGGAAACTAGTGGATTCTAGATCATAGACTAATTAGAATAACTCTCAACTGAAACTAAGAATCCTTTGTTAATCCGTTAGACTATAGAATTAGTGAGAATGCAAAAACACCTGAGATCTCTATGGGACAACTTGTATGTGCTATACCGACACTGTATATTTGCAGTTAAATTATCACACCAAGCTTTTGGTGTCATTGTCGGGGATCGATGGTGTTTTTCTTACTTTTTCTAACGTTTTACGGGTTAACAGTGTGTTGAGTGTGTATAGATATGGAACTTCAGATACAGGAAGCAAAAAGAGAAGAAAAGAGTCTCGGAAGCGCACTACAAAAACCAAGGAGGTAAATTCCCTGATTTTGCCTCTAAATAGCGGCAATTACCGCTAATTAGAGGCAAATTTAGAGACGTTCTCCCCCAAATTTTGTCAGATTCTGTATTTAGGGTTCTTGATTCTGTAAACAAATATTAAAAAATATAAAAATAAAATTTCAATTTTTTTTATTTTTTCTTTTCCATCTCTTTCCCACTCCACCTTCTTCAAAAAAATAAAAAAAATTTAAAAAAATGTCTCAAAATCTGACTGGTTGCTATCATAATTATTATCAGTGTCCATGGGTAGGAAGTTCATTAGGACTAGGTAATAATCAATTTCACACCACATATAGTGAACCTACGAGCACTTCCTATATACAAAATTATAATTGTGAATGGATGAATCAATCTAATTTTGCATATAATCAAGAGTCATACCAAGAGAGTCCTCCATTTGATCATTTTTTTATGGGCTATTCATGTTCATGCTCTAAATTCAATTATGAACAAGATATTCAATTGAACATGTTAGATGAAAGATTAAAAAGATAAAAAGCGAGGTATGCATGTTATGAGAATCTACCTTCAGCCACTTCATATCTGTCATCAAATTTGTACATAGATCGATCATATCCACCATCAAATTTTACTCATGATCACGAGATGCAATCATTTGAGAAAAATAAGGAAAATTACAATCATGAGTCTAAGGAACGAAGACGTAGAATAAAGGAAGACATAGAAGTTTTGCTAAAATCATCCTCTCAAATTGAATCTTGTATGGAAGATCTTCTAAATGCAATTTCTCAAACTAAACTTTTTGGAGATCAACCATCTAATAGTTTGAACATATCTTACTCCAATGAGAAACTACTTCAGTCATCTTTCGAAGTAGATATGATTCAAAATGAGTTAAATAATTTTGTGCATGATGAGTCTATACTTCAACATTGATCAACCATTATGAAAATAATTATGAAGAAACTGATAATAAAGAAAAAAAATTTGCTTGGTGATTTACCTCATGATGAACTTGCTAGTGACACATTATCATTTGATTCTTTTGATGGAAATTGTGAAGAAATTTGTGAAGAAGAATTTTTATCCCTTCATAATAATTTGACTGATGATAAGTCCACTAGTATGCCATTTTCTTTTGAGAATTTTGATGACAGGGTTTAAGAAAATTTGCTTGACAAGCCCATAATACTTGAATATTGAAGGAACTACAAAAAGAAGAGATTATGCTACCTAATGATTTGGACGATCTAAAATCGAGTTCATGATTCACCTACATCAAAGTGAGTATGTTATTTCACAAGTTGATAAAACCACAATACTTACTGCTATGAAAGATGCTCGTGGGTCAAATATCGACGATAAAAGTACGATTTCCAACTTCAAAATTTATTATTGAATAATAAAAAGAAAGGTAGAAATAAATTGAGAAAAATAAAAAACAAGATGGAGAGATTAAATGCAAAATTGACTAAGTTCATCCATATCAAAATATAAAAGGACACACTATGAGAGTGGAAAGCAATCAAGATGTCGTATCCGGTTCATGTATGAGGGCATACATGAGTTTAGGTGTGGGGGAGTGGGTTAGGATATTTTCTTCATGTTTTTTCCTAGGGTTTTTAGTTTTTTTTATAATTTTTATTTTAATTTTAGATTTTTGGGTTTCTTTATTTTGCACTTTGGGTATTTTTTAGGATAACTAACTAAAAAAACTGAAAAAAACAGAAAATTTATTTATTTTTATCAATAGATCAACCTAATTACAGATAAAGGGATAAATTTATATTAGAAATTGGATATGAGAGTAGATTGGATGATACACTTTGAATTTGATGAAAAAAGATTAAAATCCGAAAAATAAATACCGCTAACAGTAGTTTTGAGGCAAGTATACATCTATTTTTCACTTCACAATAGTTTATTAGGTTAAGGACAAAAATGATAACGATTGAGTAAGTCTTCTCTCTCTAAACAAAGAAAAGAAAAAGTGAGAATAAAATAATAGGGTGAGCCTGGTATTAAGGCAATAGCCTCGAGAGTGATAAAATAATGGGATGCGCCTGATATTAAAGCAATAGCCTCAAGAGCGAAAAAAAAAAAGTATGATCAGAGTAATCGGGTACTTTGCGCCTAAGCAAGTGTGAATATTCGCATAAAAGGTGAAATATTCCTAAAAAAAAGAAAGAGAGAGAGAGAGAGTATGATCCGAGTAATCGAGTACTTTACGCCTAAGCAAGTGTGAGTATTTGGATGAAAGATGAAATATTCTTAAAAAAAAGAAAAAAAGAAAAAAATTGTTATGAGAGAGGAGATAAATCATGAGTTAGAGTTGGAGTCCAAGGCCAAAATAGACTATCACACATGCACGTAGATATATAGGAGCCAATGAATTATCTGTTAGTAGGTATTAAAAGATAGGATTTAAATTTTTTATTAAAATGATAAGTGTATCTGATATGACACTCGATTTGAAAATTGATAATCTAAATGCATTCTTGAGTTTGTATATTAGTGAGATTAATTGATGAAAATATCATAAAAAAAGATTTTTCTTTTTTTTGTATAAAATTTTTATCTTTCTTAATTTTTGGTTATCCTTTTTTTTCTTTTCTATATTCTTAATCTATTTTCTTCACGAATTTTGTGGGTATATTCACTGCAAACCCTCACGAGACAACACTCGTCCACTAGGGTAACCTAGAGGTTTAAAAGCTTATTGCACGTACTAAGTGCTATCGCGATTCCTGCGAAAGTGAGTTGGAATTTTTCTTTTTCTTTTTAGGTTTTGCTCGAGGACTAGCAAAAGATAAGTTTGGAGGTGTGATTAGTATCATATTTTGTATTTTTTTCTCCCATATTTTATCTATTTATGTATATAAATAATTACTACTCGGATATATTTAGTATGTTTTTATAGGTAATAAAAGATTTGCAAGGAAAATAAGAAGAAAATGCAAATTTATCAAGAATATGAGCAAAGAAAGTTAATTAAGACAGAAACTCAAGTGCAGCAGTAAAAAGTTTAAGAGCATATTCAGACAAGATAAAACTTCGACTGGAAAAATTCATGTAGGAAACATTTGTATATCTCGGAATTATCTTCGAAACGAGTCTCAGAATAGATCAATCCGCTTTTGTATCCAAACGTTATGGTTATTTACTGAAGCACTGCAGAGTGAAAAATCCGATCCAACGGGCTATGGGTGTGCTGAAATTAATTTCGGGTTTAGGACCCAAAAATTACTATTTTATGCCATCTAATCTCAACTATTGGTTTCTAATACGTATGAATTGGATTAAGATTATATATTTTGATATTAGTTTGTATTGGATTAGGATCATATCTTTTGTATTGAGTTTGAGTAGAAGTAGGATTGTATTTGGGTTATAAATACCCATAAATTCTTGTAAATTGAAGAGAGCTTTTTAGATGTAAATTGAAGCATACAGTGTCGGTTGTAGCACTTTACAGGCCGTTCCCATAGGGATCTAAGGTGTGACTTTACAGGTCGTTCTCATAAGGATCTAAACAGGTCGTTCCCACAGGAATCTAAGTTGTGACTTTACAGGTCGTTCTCATGAGGATCTAAAGTGTTTTGCTATCTTACTAATCCTATTATTTAACAAGCTAACTAAGGTTCTAATTTGAATTAGAGTTGTTCTAATTAGCCTAGGATATAGAATCCACTCTTCTATTATCTTCTTTCTATCATAAATATTTGATCTTTTACTTTTAATCTTTATTTAAATTGTTCCAAGCACGAGATATCAAGTGATATGCAAGCATAACTCATCAAAAAAATTACTTTTCATAAAAGTAAACTAAATCATTAGATAATTCTATGAAGACGATGAAAATCAACAGCCCCAAATTCTAATTAAGCATAGGCTATCAAGAAACTTAACTCAAGTACAACCTATCAAAGTATTAATCTACGAGTTGTTATATTTTAATCTTTTCATGAAAAAAAATCATGTCTTTATTATTTTATTTTAGAAAGAAAACAATAATAGGCAATTACATGGTTGATTTCTAGTTTAATCTACATTCTAGAGCTAAACTAATTTAGCTACACATGATTCAAATTAACAAGATCCTATTTTTATTTATGAAAGCAATTAAAAATCCTATTTTTCTTGAAAGCAATTAAAAATCTACACTATAAAGTGATTAAATCTATATAAAAAAACAAAGAAAAGCAATGAAATTACCTCTTGAGCTCGGTATGGAGACCGTCACACATTTGGTAAAACCCTAATATTTATTAATTAAAAAGAGTACAAAATTACATCTAAAAAACTCTTCCCTAATTTAGAAGGATTCATGGGGTATTTATATCCCAAACATAATCCTACTCCTACTCAAACTCAATACAAAAGATATAATCCTAATCCAATATAAACTAATCTCAAGATATATAATCTTAATCCAATCCATAGGTATTAGAAACCAGTGGTTGAGATTAGATGGCATAAAAGACTAATTTTCGGGTTCAAAATCCGAAATTAAGTTCAGCAGACACGTAGCCCGCTGGATTGAATTTTTCACTCTGCAGTGCCTTTGTAAAATGACCATAACTTTTGCATACGAACTTGGATTGCGTTGTTCTTGGACTCATTTCGAAGATAACCCAGAGCTCTACAAATTTACCTTCATGAAAATTTTCAGTTTAAGCTTTTTCTTGGCCGAATATGCTCTTGAAGTTTCTGCTACTGCACTTGAGTGTCGGTCTTCGGCTTAGTTAACTTTCTTTGCATATATTCTTGATAAATTTGTATCTTCTTCTTCTTTTCCTTATGAATCCTTTATTACCTATAAAAACACACTAAATATACATGAGTAGCAATTATTTATATACAACAATAAATAATATATGGGAGAAAATATGCAAAATATGATACTAATCACACCCCGCACCTATCTTTCGCTAGTCCTCGAGCAAAACCTAGAGCTAAAAAGAAAAAAAAAATCTTAACTCACTTTTGCAAGAATCATGATCGCACTTAGCATGTGCAACAAGTCTTTAAACTCCATAGATTACCCTAGGGGATGAGTTGTGTCTCGTGAGGGTTTGAAGTGAATATGCCCACAAAATTCGTGAAGAAATTGTGTCTCGTGAGGGCTTGCAGTGAATATGCCCTGAATATTCGTGAAGAAAATAGATTAAGGAATAAAGAAAAGAAAAAGAAGGATAACTGAAAATCAAGAAAAATAAAAATTTTATACAAAAGTAGAAAGAAATCTTTTTTTAATATTTTCTTCAATTAATCTCACAAATATACAAGCTCAAGAACGCATTTAGATTATCAATTTTCAAAAAAAGCGTCATATCAGATACACTTATTATTTTAATCAAAAATTTAAATTCTATCTTTCAATACCCACTAACAGATAATCCATTGGCTCATATACATCTACGTGCACGTGTGATAGTCTACATCGGCCTTGGACTCCAACTCTAACTCATGATTCATCTCCTCTCATAACATTTTTTTTAAAGAATATTTCACATTTCATGCGAATATTCACACTTTCTTAGGTGCAAAGTATCCGATTACTCGGATCATACTCTTTTTTTTTCACTCTTGAGGCTATTGCTTTAATACCAGGCTCACCCCCTTTTTTTTGTGTTTCTTGAGACTATTGCCTTAATACCTGGCTCACCCTCTTTTTTTTCTTCTCACTTTTTTTTTCACATCTAAGCCTATTGCATTAATACCAGGCTCGCCTCTTTTTTTTCTTTTTTTTTCTTGTTTAGAGAGAGAAGACTTACTCAATCATTATCATATTTGTCCTTAACCTAATAAACTATTGTGAAGTAAAAAATAGATGTATATTTGCCTCGAAATTACTGTTAGCGGTATTTATTTTTTTGGATTTTAATTTTTTTTATAAAATTCTGAGTGTATCAACCAATCTACTCTCCAATCAAATTTCAAATCTAAATTTATTCTTTTATTTGTAATTATATTGATCTAATAATGAAAATAAATAATAAAAATATTTTTTTCAGTTTTTATTTTTTTTAAAAATTTTTTTTAGTTAGTTACCTTAAAAACTACTCGAAGTGTAAAATAAAGAAACCCGAAAATTTAAAAATAAAATAAAAATTCTAAAAAAAACTAAAAATCCTAGAAAAATACAAAGAAAATAC
Source organism: Dracaena cambodiana (assembly GCA_036321105.1). Classification (NCBI taxonomy): domain Eukaryota; kingdom Viridiplantae; phylum Streptophyta; class Magnoliopsida; order Asparagales; family Asparagaceae; genus Dracaena; species Dracaena cambodiana. Next base: position 22,235,284 of record JAYEPQ010000015.1, read on the forward strand.
CCTAACCCACTCCCCCACACCTAAACTCGTGTATGCCCTCATACACGAACCAATATGAAAACTATTATACAAATAATGAGATTCGTAAAACATTACAATCTCAATATCGTCACCCTATTAACGCATGGAAAGCGGTTACGCCCTCTCGATCGCTTCTCACTTTCATAGTGTGTGCATTTTAAACGTGAAGTGGGTGCATTATTATATCTCATCATCCTCATACAAGTCACAAAATTACCTGTCTGTATCTTATGCTACCCTAGCTTTTCTTTGTCCACATGTAAGCATTAATAATTGGGTTAAAAAATTCTTTATTATAAACCTGCCAATCATTGTTAGTAACAAGCATACATATAGAAATATCGTGAGGTGAAAAGAGTACTATATGATCAAGTAAATGCGGTGGTGGCCCTTCTAACTCACGAAGTACTACGATCTCCTCTGCAAACAAATCCTCAAAAGTTTGCTCATAAATCAATAGCACACTTTCGCAAGTATCATCATGCAAAAAATTAGTATGTGCCAATTCATCTAATAATATGAGCACATCTTCAAAAATTTGCTCAAATGAGGGTTCATCATCAGTGCAAGAGGTAGAATAAGAGTGCAAACTGTGAATCATATTTAGCTCAATGAGAGAGCTCGTTATGTGCTTAACCATATTGAATATGTTCAATGCCATAGTCATATTCCCAAACAATAACTTCATGAGGCCACTCCTACAATCAATTAATGCATTTGATGTTGCAAGGAATGGTCTACCCAAGATAACGGGAATTTAATTTCATGGATTAGAAATCGTCTCAGTTTCTAAGATAATGAAGTTTACAGGAAATATGAACTCGCCGACCTTAATGAGCATATCTTCAACCATGCCAAGTGGTCTCATGATCAAACGATCAGCCAGCTGTAATGTGATCTTAGTAGCTTGAAGTTATCCTTACCCAAGCCACTGATAAATAGTGTAAGGAAGCAAGTTGATACTTGTCCCTAAATCAAGCAACGCCTTATCAAATGTAGTGTTTTCAATGGTGCATGAGATTGTAGGGGAACCTGGATCTTTGTACTTGTCAGGCAAGGAGTAAGAGAGGATATGAGATATATTTATAGTAAGAAAAACTTTCTCATGAACGTTTCTTTCTCGCTTCTTAGTACACAAATCATTGAGAAACTTGGTATAAGTAGGAACCTGTTGTATAATGTCAAGGAGTAGAATATTAACTTTCACCTACTGAAATGTTTCAAGAATTTTCTCTACTTGTGGTGAAGGCTTCCTAAACCGATTGGGATATGATGTTTCCCCGGCAACGGCACCAAAAACTTGATGTGAAAAATTTACTGCAAGCATACAGTGTTGATTGTAGCACTTTACATGTCATTCCCATAGGGATCTAAGGTATTTTGCTATCTTTCTAATTCTATTATTTAACATACTAACTAAGGGTTATAATTTGAATTTGAGTTGTTCTAATTAGCCTAGGATATAGAATCCACTAGTTTCCAACCATGAATTACTTCTATTGTCTTCTTTCTATCAAAAAAATTGATCTTTTAGTTTTAATCTTTATTTTAAGTGTTTTAAGCATGAGATATAAAGTGATGTGTAAATATAACTTATCAAAAAAACTACTTTTCATAAAAGTAAACTAAATCGTTAGATAATTCTATGAAGAAGATGGAAATCAACAACCCAAAACCCTAATTAAGCATAAACTATCAAGAAACTTAACTAAAGTATAACCTGTCAAAGCATTAATCAACGAGTTGTTATATTTTAACCTTTTCATAAAAAAAATCATGTCTTTATTATTTTATTTTAGAAAGAAAATAATAATAAGCAATTACATAGTTGATTTCTAGTTTCATCTACATCCTAGAGCTAAACTAATTTAGCTACTCATGGTTCTAATGAACAAGATCCTATTTTTATTTATGAAAACAATTAAAAATCCTATTTTTCTTGAAAGCAATTAATGATATACACTAGATAGCAATTAAATCTATGTAAAAATACAAAGAAAAGCAACGGAATTATCTCTGGAGCTCGGTATGGCGGCCGTCACCCCTTTGGTAAAATGCAAATATTTATTAATTAAAAAGAGTACAAAATTACATCTAAAAAGTTCCTCCCTAATTTACAAGGATTAATGGGGGTATTTATAACCCAAACACAGTCCTGCTCCTACTCAAACTTAATACAAAAGATACAATCCTAATCCAACACTGACTAATCTCAAAATGTATAATCTTAATCTAATCCATAGGTATTAGAAACCAATAGTTGAGATTAGATAGCATAAAATACTAATTTTGGGGTCCAAAACCAGAAATTAAGTTCAGCAGACCCATAGCCCACTGGATTGGATTTTCCACTCTGCAGTGCTTCAGTAAAATAGCCATAATGTTTCTATATGAACTCAGATTGCACTGTTCTTGGACTCATTTCAAAGATAATTCTGAGCTCTACAAATTTTCGCTACATGAAATTTTTCAGTTTAAGATTTTTTTTGGCCAAATAAGCTCTTGAAGTTTCTACTGCTGTAGTTGAGTGTCGGTCTTTGCCTTAGTGAACTTTCTTTGCTCATATTCTTGACAAATTTGCATCTTCTTCTTCTTTTCCTTGCCAATACTTTATTACCTATAAAAACACACTAAATATACCCGAGTAGCAATTATTTATATACAAAAATAGATAATATATGGGAAAAAATATGCAAAATATGATATAAATCAGCCCGCAACGAGAATGTGAGGCTAAACCCACGATGCTAACTTAGTGCGTGAGGCTAAGTCATAGTGTGAAGAAAAAATAGAATGCGAGACTAAATCTCCACCTCACATAGTCTACCACAAAGATGGAAGTAATTTGTTACCATATAACAGACTCCATGAATAGTCAAATAAGTCCCACACTGAGAGTGGGACCCACATCCAAAAAACTTTGTGTATTGCGAGACCAAACCCGTAGCCAGAATGTAAGGCTAAACCTGCAGTCAATACGTGAGGCTAATTTTACAATCAGAATGCAAAGATAAGCCCCGCATATAATGCGAGGCGAAGCCCACGTAAAGCAATCTAGATGCGAGATTTATGCTTTTGATCATGCAGCAAGAAGAGTTGTAGCAAGAGTGGGGGTAATATTGATATCTTTCTACAAATATGTGATTGCCCCCATGGTACTCACTCTTCGAGCCACGTACAGATAACATATTAGACTATAATGCACTCATAATAAACCTAAGGGCAAATGATTGAATATCAATAGGGAATAGAAGATGTTGTTGAGCATATTGACACAGACTTCTTTGGATGGTTTGATTTGGAGGATATTATATGAGGATTGAAATATGGGGGCAAGTTCATATTGCATTATAAGGTCCCCAGCATACGCAAGGATGATAGATGGAAAGTTGTAGATGATGTTAGTGGGGTTACAGAAATGGTTAGGGTGCATCAACCTGCCAGAGAGATTCACAAATATGTTGAGCACTTAGATGGTAAGGCACTTGTAGTGGAAACTCCCAATAATGAAGCTAAGGAGAATGTTAAAAAATATATTGAAGATAGTATGTCAGATGGTGAATAGGTGGAAAGAGGAGGGTGAAAGCATGAGTACCAGTACGACGAAAGAGAGCAGCAGTCATATTAGTTTGTTTGGGGAGTCAGAGTAGGAAAATTTCACAAATTATGATGACTGTTAGGGAGAAATTAGGGTCGATAATGAGACTACATGTAATTTATCTTCACTTTCGAGAGAACTTTATTTTAGATCATAGTGTTTTATTAGAGAGTAGTGTTATATTACATTGATACATATGTTAAACTTGACAAATGATTATTTGTTTACATGTTTCAGTGCACATGACAATTTTGATATAGGAGAAGTTGAGGAGTGCATCTGATTCCTCAAGGGATGAACAACTTCAGCTTTACACTGCATTTACATTTTGGAATTTTCATTTTAAGTGGTTAGGTCAACACTACTTCCACAACCTTCCTATGTACAAATCGAGCTTTGTGTAACGATGGACAAGAGGAAAAACTCAACGTCATCCTCACTCAAATCTAAACATAAAGAAAGAAAACATTAGAATCCAAAATCAACATGAGCAAGGAAAATTCACTTTATCAAACATAAGCAACACTACCTAATTTCTTTCTAAATGCAATGTAAATAAAAACTTAATCATATGACAAATATCAAAAAACAAAACACAGAAAAAAAAAGCATGGGACGCTGGAAGGAGAGGGCGTACCTCCTTGGCCGTTACAAGGAAAAAAGATGCAATCAAGTGGAGACTGAGAGATAGAAAGAGGGAGAGAGGGAGGGAGGGGGTGAGGGAGAGTAAGAGAGACGGAGAGACAGAAAGAGGGAGGGATGGGAGGGAGAGAGAGAGAGTGAGGGAGTGAAACTCTTAAAGAGGGAGATGATTGTAAAAATGGAATTAAATAAAAAGAGTGCAGTTTTATTTAAAAGAGGGTAAAATTATCTAATTGTTGACTAATTTTGGTAACGGTCCAGAAGCTAAATGAGAGTTTTAGACTTCAGAAATAATAAGTTATACACCCTCATATTATAGGGGGTCTGAATATAATTAAACCAATTTATAATTATTTTTATATATCTTTTTGTTTTTTTAATTCTCTATATGACATGATGATGTGAAGATATTGGAACTATTGATAAAGAGATTTTTTTCGTGTTTTTCTTAAATAACTTATAATGAACTATATCACATAAATATTTATTTTATTACGTTTTTAAACCCTGCAAACATTGGGCAAGCACGATAACATTATTGCTATAATTTATTTTTATTAACGAACTGTATCCACATTCTATTACGACTCGGTTTCTTCAAACGGGTGATGCAAATCATCCCATTTCTAGAAATAAAGAAATAAGTTTGTGCATACGCATATATAGTTCCGTTTCTGTAACACCCTATGTCTCGTGCTTGTCCAAATTTTCGGGTTCAGCCCCAATCACGGGGATAAGGGAGCACACCATTTTTTCTTGTGAGCCTACTTTCTAACTGAAAGGCCGAATAAAAAATAACTATCTAGTGGGCTCACTAGAAAAAGTGGTGTGCTCCTTTGGAAACTCCCCAACACGGGGTTATTCAGTTGTTTAGGCTTGCCATCTATTGGAACTGTTGGGACGCTATACTAACCATTTTGAAATTGTTCATTCCTTGGCCCGGTAGTTGCCAAAAGAGTGCACTAGGGCAAACATGCAACACTAGATTTGGATGAATTAACAATGGTGTTATATGCATCCCTCTAAGCTATGCTGAATTGTCTTGATAATCTTCCAAATTCAGTAATAATAAGAAGTGGCTTTTCCGAGGGAACCTGCATCATCAGTATGTGATGTGATCCATCTCTGCATGCATGAAGTGTGAGCATTATCATTTGTACCATTGATCCTACTTGAGTTATGTGCCCAGTGGTTAGAATTAGATCACACTTTTCAAAGTTGACAATTGTTGCATGGCTTGTCCAAAAACATTAATGTCCGTATGGATGCATGGCATAGAGGTGGCAACTGTGGCCTTGGCACGGCCGGCAAAGGCATGGCCGCCTGAGCGCAGTTTGGATATGGCACACCAGGCACGGCCTGCTGGGCACGTGTCGTGCCCGTGCCCACACATACCAGCCCAATTTTTTTATTTTTTATTTTTTTTGTTTCTTAATTCTTACTTCTTAGTTAGTTTAGTTGTTCTAACAATAAAAATAATTATAAAAATAAAATTTTATTCTATAAAAACTTATTACACTAACAAATTAACTCTATAAATCTCTTGAAAATCAAACAAAGGCTGAAAGGAGAGGAGAGGCCCCTAGCCGTTACCTTCAACTTATTTTTAGTATTTTTTTCCAAGAGAATTATGAGTTTTGAAAAAATTACTTGAAAAATAAAATTGTAGAATTCTAAATGAAAAAAATTATAATTGTGAAGAGAAAAAAAAATGAAGACTAAATAGTTTAGAAGCCTTTAATTTTCAATCTTCCTCGGGTGACTCTTGCTCCAAATCTTTTGCAATTTCTTGATTTCTTTGTTCTGCGCCTGACCAATCCTTTAAACAAACACACATCTCGAATATGTTTGCTACCATTAAGCTCCTCTACTTCGTTAGCACTCTCTCACATATACTAAAAACAAACTCCAATGGTACTATAGACACCGGAAGTGTTAGTATATTATAAGCTATGTTGGAAAACACAGGATATGTTTCTCCTATGATTTTTATCTGGTCAAAATATCAAAATCTTCATAATGGCCACGTGGATAAGTATCTACGCTGATCCTATCTAAATAGTAGTGAAGTTCATTGATTTATTACTATACATATTTTCAAATATATAGTAAATAATATCTAAAAATCTTTTAACATCTTTAATTAATTCCTTAACATTATTTGTATAACCCATATTTGTATTACAAGTTCTATTAAAATTTTCATTCCATCTAATTTACATCGTGAATATATAATGGTTACATAATAAAGTATGGAAAATTTTTAAAATATTTGCCAAGTTTAATTTCCATTGGCTTGCAATATCTTCAAGAAATGGGTTATTTCTAATTTTTTTTTTAAAAACTGAACTAATTTTTGTTAAATAATAAAGTGCAATGTGTGTGGTTGGGTAGTAGGTGCCCGAAAGTATTCTAGTTGCATCTTCAAATTTCCTTAAAAAATTACAAATGCAATGTAAATGAATCCATTCATTAACATCCAAGCTATAAGATTGTAATTCTATTCCGTTAAATAAATTTACTATATTTTTATATTTAATTGCCTCATCAAATATTTTGAATTTAGAATCTTATCTAGTTCTTATATCTTGCGATAAAATTCTTGGTGAAATTTTAAAATTATTACATATTTATTTAAAAGTTTGTCTTCTTGGCCTACTTCTTTTACAAATGCTATTGTGTTACTAAGTTTAGTTATTAAATCATTTACTACTCTTAATCAATCTTGCACATACAAAATTATTATCTAGCAAATACATCAAATTTGAAATAATTTATCTTCTAAAATCGGTTTAGTAATATTTTTTAAATTTTAATTGTGGCAGCATTTTCAGAAGCATCATTAAAATAAATAGAACTTTTTTTGTTCATTCCAAATGCCATAAAAACACTTAGTAAATATTGTGAAAGATTATGTGCATTATGTAGAAATTAAAATCTTCTAAACCCTATTTTTGTTTTTTTTGAATTATCCAATCTTGATCTATATAGTGGGTTATTACACACAAATAATGACTACTATTTAACGCCTCCCAACAAGCGATGTTATTGTGATTCTATAAATTATTAAAGTTAAAATTGCAATTAAAATTTGTCTTCTATCTTTATATATTTTTATAATATCCGATTTACAAGTTGATCTCAGTATATTTTAAAAATTTAGGGTTATGTTCCGTTCTTATAAATTTTTCAAATTTAGGATCTTTGGCTACGGAAAGTGGTTTGTTCGGTGTGCATTATATAAGTTGTTGATTGTTCTCTATTGGATATAAGATTATATTTAAAGGTTCGTAAATTTTCTCCGTATATGTTTAATTGTGTTTATTGAGATTCAGTTGGTGGGTGTGCTTTTTCTAAATGTCTTTTAAGATAACCTATTCCACTTCTTTTAGGAAAGGAGTAGGGTCTTTAGTAATGTTTGCACCTATCTTTTCTAATGTCATCTTCTATAAATTTTTCAAAGTGATTCCATATATTGAATTTTGAAGCTCTAGAAGAGATGGTTACTTCGAAAATTGTGATTTGGGTGGGCTTTTCTTGGGGAAAATTAGAAAGTTCTATGTGTTCATATGACAGTGATGCAAATGAAACTTGTGGAATATATTCTAATGGTTCACAAACAAAACTGTATTTTTCATTTGATAAAAAAGGATAAAAACTATCTGCAGCTTGAGAAAAAGAAGTGCCAGACAAGTATGAATCCATTGTAAAAGAATCACAAGAAAACAAAATAAAAATAAGCTGAAAAATAAATATCTTAATGCCGCATGCCGAAAAGAAAGTTTGAGAGTTGTCTTGAGAATTTTGCTTGTTAGGAGAGAGATTGAAGAAAGTTGAAGCCGAAACGAGAGATTGCTTAGGAGAGCGGATCATGATATTTGCTCTTGAGTCTTGAATTTTGATGGATGGAGTTTTGTATATGATTTTTGTATTTGGAAAGATTAGAGAGATATGAAGATTGAAGAGAGTTTGAGTATTGTGAGGAAAAATGAATTTGGATAAATGAGAGGGTATTTATAGAAGTGAGGAGAAGTTTTTTTGCAAAAACATTTATAAAAAAACTCCCAACGGCTATTTTGATTGTTGGGGGATGAAATTTGAAACTTTTTTCAAAAAACTCCCAACAACTAGTTTCATAGCTATTGGGGGCTTTCTGCAAAAACCCCCTAAAACCCCAACTGTTATTTTCAAAAAAAAGTTTGACCTATGCACGTCACGGGCATGCCATCTCAGGCAGAAGGCCCAAGCACATAGGCTCGGGCATGGCCGAGAGCCAGCAGTGTGCCGTGACGGGCACGTGCCAGACGGAGCATGCCCAACAGGCCGCGCGACCTATTTGCCACCCCAAAAATGGCATGTATATTGAGGTCTATATATGCATGTAATAAATTTATCTCTTCTTATTTATGGATAAAAAAAATGCACGAGTCATATTAAATACTCTGTACCATGAATGATGGTATGCTTTTCTAGCACTATTGTCCATTTCTAATGAAAAAGGGAAAAATTTCTCAATTAGGAAAAGTTTAAAAATGGAGTGGATTTTACCACATTTGTTTGCACAAAATAATGCCAGTCATTCAATATTTTCTCATTATACACACTATTATACTTCCAATTTTGGTAACTCGTGTTATATAACAACCAAAACAGTGATATACATAAGCACATGAAAAGTCGGAGACGAAGCATTTTCCTAGTTGGGCTTTTGTTCGAAACAGATTCATCATCAACCTATAGTAAGCTCTATTTTAAATTGCATTAAATTCCTGATTAGGGGAACATGGGGGTGTAAGTTTACGCTTAAAAAATAAAAAACCAAACTATAGTCAGAACAATATTAACAAGCTATATATGAACCTAATGTAGACAAGCTATATGAACCTGCAGGTTTGAGGTCGAGCCAGTGAGGTCACCTTGACACTAGGGTTCACTCATCAGCTCCCATGCGAAAATGGTAGAATCATCATTGTACATGATCCCTTTGAGTGAGTTAACCCTTGTGAGGACAGGCTAAAATGTCCGGTCAAGATTTAACTGTACTAATGGCAAAAAGACCAATTTAGTAAGGAAATGAATAAAAAATGCACATGTCATATATAAAACTTGATATGGTTTTGTAGAATTGCTTGGTGAGCCAATCCCTAAAGAAATTATCTTCAGAGTTCCACCACTGCGCCTGATCTTTGGCCCACTGTGCGTACTAGCTGCTTTTTGCCCACATATGTAGACATCCCAGTTATTCAACAGACTAAGAATCAAATAAATACCATTCTTCTTGGCCTAAGAAATCACAATGTCCCATGTCTAGCATAAAACATGCAAAAGAAAAATTACTTGGACTAGCAGTTCTTTTCATACATGCAGAGATGTTTTTGGTTTTCGCCATGTATTTATATTACCTTGAACAAGTCCTCAATGTAAATAGGGATGCGAATGGTTATGGACCAACTTGAAATCCAATCTCCTCAGTCCAAAAGGGTCCAGCCCAGATCTGCCGATTTAAAGTTTGGATTGGATTGGACTCAACCAATTAGAGTTCATTAGTTTAATTGGACAGGCCCGGATCTGCCGACTTAAGACTCTTATGGTCCATATAAATCTCCACTTTGTTGCCCAATAAATAATGCATCCAAATCTTTAATGCAAAAATTACAGCTGCAAGCTCCAAATCATGTGTGGGATAGTTTTTCTCATGCGGTATCAATTGTCGAGAAGCATAATCTATCACTCAATCTTGTTGCATCAACACACAACTTAGTCCGCTATCGGATGCATCACTGAACACAACCATTCCTTTAGTTCCCTCCAATATGGCTAACACATGTGCTGTTGTTAGCCTCTTTTCAACTTATTGAAAACTGTATCACATTTAACTGTTCAGTCATACATCTCTCCTTTCCTCAGGAGTTTGGTCAAAGGTCCTGCAATCTTAAAAAAGTTTTGGACGAACTTCCAATAATAACCTGCTAATCAAAGAAAGCTCATCACCTCTGAAACATTCTTCGGGATCAGCCAATCTTTCACTGTTGAGATCTTACTAGGATCGACTGAGATTCCATCTTTGGAAATAATGTGTCCCAAAAATGAAATACCTTTCAGCCAAAATTCACACTTGCTGAGCTTTCCATATAGTTTCTCATTTCCTAATGTTTCCAAAACTACCCTTAAGTGCTTAGTGTGATCCTCTTCAGTTCTGGAATACACTAATATGTCATCTATGAACACCACAATGAATTTATCCAAATATGGAAGAAAAATTCAATTCATTAAGTTCATAAAAATTGCAAGTGTATTCGTCACTCCAAATAGCATCACTAAGAATTCAAAATGCCCATATCAAGTTTGGAACACTTTTTAGGAATGTCTGACATATTCACTTTCACTTGGTGATATCCAAACATAAGGTCCAACTTGAAAAATATCCTAGCACCACTAAGTTGATCGAACAAATCATTAATCCTCGGTAGTGGGTATCAATTCTCAATAGTGCCTCTGCTTAATTTCCTATAGTCAATACATAATTTTTTGCCTCCATCCTTCTCAGTTAACAGTACTGGTGCACCCCAAGGGGAAGTACTTGTCCTAATGAAGCCTTTAGCTTCTAATTTTTCTAATTGTACCTTCACTTCTTTTAGCTCTATTGGACCTATTCGATATGGTACTTGAGAGATTGGTGCAGTGTAGGAAGAAGGTCAATAGAAAACCCCACTGCCCTGTTTGGTGGTAATCCCGAGAAATCCTTGAAAATGTCCCGGAACTCCAAACCACTAGAATATTAACTGGAATGGAATCCAAATGGACTATTACTCCCTCCGTAGGTTAGACTCTAAATTTTGCAGGTTCCTTGGTACTGTTGCACCCAATAAACTCGAACTCTGGGTGATTCGGTATCTTAAAGATAACGCTTCTCTTTCGACAATCAATAATTGTATGAAAGGTACTCAACCAATCTCTCCCCAATATCACGTCAAATCCGTGAGTATTGATAATTAGGAAATTAGCATAGAATTCCATTTTACAAATTATTACATGACACAATCTACACATTTGAATAGAAGAGATACCCCGTTACTTGTACTTATCCTCCATTTAATGTTCAGGTCCTCATAAGGTGTCGTGTCAGAAATGTAAAAGAAATAAAGTAATGTGATGCTCCTGAGTCAAATAAAACTGATGAAGGTACATGATAGACTAGAATCATACCTGCCATCATGTCATGTGACTTCTCTACTTGCTCTGTGGTTACATTATATTCTTGTCAATATCCTTTGTCCACTGCCTTATTCTTCTTAGCCTGCTCATAAGCTCTATTTTGAGGTGGAAGTGGTCACCTATTCTGATTGTCATTCTAATTCTTTTGTGACTGCTGTTCTTGTTAAGATACTAAAGGGCGAGGCATTGGTCCCGTGTTTCTCCTTTGTGGACAATCTCCAATCCTGTGTTCACTTGACTCAAATTCTAGGCATAAGTTGTTGGCATATCAACAATTCTTAATAGTATGTCTTGACTTCTGACAAGGTGTGCAAGTGACTTTTTGTTGTGAAGAAATGACTAAATGCTTCTCAACATTCCTAGATGAAGTTCCTCCCAACATTTGACTCACTGACCTCATAGGTGCAGAAGACTGAATCCTGCTTTACTTAATCACCACTTGCTCTATATCCCGAATCGCATCTATAACTTCAACATAGGTCTCCATTCTGGAGGACACTAAATATTTTTGGATATCTAATCTCAATCCCTATTGGAAATGATGTGCGCGGACAGGCTAACCTCTTAGGTGTAGAAAACTGAATCTTCCTTTCCTTAATCACCACTTGCTCTATATCCTGAGCCGCATCTATAACTTCAACATAGGTCTCCATTCTGGAGGATAGTAAATACTTCTGGATATCTAATCTCAATCCCTGCTGGAAATGATGTGCACGGTCTGTCTCATCTGATACCATATATGGTGCAAATAGACTCAAACAAACGAACTCTGATGCATACTCTTTACTATCATTCCGGCTATCTCAAGTTAATGAATTGTTGCTCCATCTCTCTTTTCGCCGCTCTAAGAAAGAACCTTGCAAGGAAACTCATTGAGAAAGCATACAACAAGATCTGTTGGGAAAGTCTGTTCTCATCTAATTGCCACCAAGTCCTTCCTATATTTGTCAATTGAATTTTGACGACATCTACTTCGTCAACATCTAGAATCTGAGGTGCTCTTAATAAGTCTTCAATCTCTATGAACCACTATTCAGTTTCCAATGCTCCTACAGCCCCTAAGAAAGTAGATGGATGAAGGCAGTTGAAGTCAGATATACCTCCAGGACGCTAATCCCTCAATTCTACCACACGATCTAAGGCCACCATCACACCACTCGAAAAAGCTTCGGCCTGCTGTTGTTGCGTGTTGGCCATCCTACCAAGCAATCCCAACATTTTATTGCCATAAATAGTGTTCGAGGTCAAACTAGAATTTGCTTCATTCCTATTAGCCCGATGAGCCATCTTTCTAAGAAAACAGGATAAGGTAAATATCATTTAAATAATAATAATGAGAGTAAATACATATACATAGAAAAATCATATTTATATATATAGCCCTATTGAACCCTAAATAGTATAACAAAATTAAACCAGTTTCATTTTTGTTGACTATAATGATATCCAAGTCCGTTCAAATTACTTGGACCAACTTAAGTAGCTTGGGCTCTAATACCACCTGTAATGCCCGGCTTTTCGTATTGTGGATAGGTGGGATGTTCAGCGTCAAATGATAACTCAACAAATCTCAATAACATTACAATCACAACAAGTGGAAATATGAATAACAAATAACCATAACAATATTTTTTTAACCAACATAATAGTAATAAGTTTTTTTTGCTTAAATAAATCCAATAAAATATCTCTACGATAAAATTTTTCTAAACAATGGGAATATTTCAAATAAAACTAAGCTACGTGCTATATGCACTTATTACATTTTTCTAATGCGAAAGTAATCAACTAAAAGAATCATTTACTCCTGTAGTTCCGCATGCTCTTTAAAATATGTCATGTCAAGCTTTATTTCTGACGGATCTACTTCTTGGTCAATATTTGCATCTGGTAATACATAACCAAGATCGTTAGTAAAGTGATCCAATAATAAATACTAAAAAAATGATAATGTCTCAATATCATGAAAAGTCATATGAAAATATATGGTAGAAATTCTCATATTTGAACGTTTTATGCGGTTATCATTAGTTTTTTTTTTAACGTCTTTTAATTATGGTATTTGAAAATTTCAGAAACTATAAACTTAGCTGGTCTTAATGCATCCCTGTCTATCTTCAAAAAAAATGGAACAGTAATATTGATCAGAACCTATTCCAATCCTTCCTAGAAGGGAAACAGTAGGAAATTTTGATCGGAGTCTATCCTGATTCTCCTAAAATAGGAAACGTTGACAATTGTAATCGGAACCTATCCCCATCCTCTTAAAACGGGAAACAGTGGCACAGTTATGTCTAGCCATCAAATTTATATATGTCTAGCCAGCAAATTTATATGAACCCTAGTTTTCCCCCAATCCCAGTGTACGACGATTCCAGTGTCAGTTATTCGGTTTAGTTTAATGGATTAGTGATCAACATTAAATTACAGTATTCTATAATAATAATAGTAATAATTAAGAGCAATATATAAATAGGAGTTAATGATCTACCGCCAATCCCATATTAGAATAGTTTCCGGTGTCTTTTCGGATTTCCTTACAATATTCATTTTCTCAGTTTTTTTTCACTTTTCGACTTGGCTTACTTCTTCTTTGTTCAATTTATGACATGAATAAACCCTTTGAACACCATAGTTATAATTCAATTTTAGCCACCTTTACACTGTTTGGTGCCTTGATGCCTTGTAAATAAAGCACCCAAAAACCTTATTTATATAATTAAGAAATACTATAGTAGCTCCATAACTAACTAGCAAGCTAGGTTTGTGCTGAACCCAAGCCCAACTGGCTTTAGTTCATATAAACATTTCAGGTCAAAATCCAACTTGAGTATAAACGCCAGTAATATCCAAAACTCAAATCCAAACCCATCTTTGTATCGGACGCAGGTCAAGTATTACTAACAGCTTGCAGCTGGACCCACATAATATGGAGCACCTCAACTAGGACTACGATCGGTTTATTGAAAAGTTATAGGCAGGTTTGGGGCCCAGATTGACACCTAGAGCTCATCTAATCGAAGTTGCATGAAGGGAGTCTCCAGGCCAGCATTCACAATTCACATTATTCGCGCCGCATCGTGGGTACTTCCTCTATGTTCATACCTTCCAACACCTCAGATCTAGTATGCCCATCGTCATAGTATAACCACTTTCTTCATTATCAGCCATCATTCTATGCAATTAATTGTTTGATTCCAAATGTGTCCTACAGAAGTTTCCAGTCAATGACCAATTATAACAAAGAAGATTACTATGCCAAGATATTGTACTATAGACCATCGAACATATACAACTGCTATGCTATGCTATGATGCTAAAGACCTAACAAAGGATCTTCACCATCTTCATCCACGTTGTCCATCTTCCCAGATTACCGACCCTTCTGCTTATACACCATTCCTTCTCCAGAACCTCAGCTATCTCTAGATAGACAGGACTGTACTCCAGAATCCAAATACATTAACATGCCATTTAGAACTGCAAACACAAGGACAATGCCATAGACTTTTCTAAAAGATGCCTTTTGACACTCTTGACAGTCCAACTTCCAAAGGTGTACATCACCGGTACAAATTTATATTTTTAATTGGATAAAACAGGAAGTATAGAAATAAATATAATTGATAGCATGTTGCAGTGAGTTGAAGAACTCATCTTTGCCTAGCTGAATGTAACATCCTAAAATTTGTGCTGCTTGCATCCCTCTTTTGAGTCCAATCGTGCCGAATATGGCTACTGAAGTCGATTTTGGACACCGAAATAAACATCGGTGGGCATAACTTAAAATTCGTAACTCCAAATGACATTCGTGATAATTAATTTTCTAATATTTAAAATTGTTAGAAATTTTTCTTGCGAGACCGAAAAATGCTTCTAAAATTGCTAATTTAATAATATTAAAATTATCCTGTTAATTCTTCGAAATTTCGGTTCATTTATTCTGGATATCGGAATGACAAATGGATAATTTTGTGGCGTTTCTCTTGTTGAACACTATGCCCTGCATTGGTATTTAGAGAATGTTACACATAACCAAAATTATTATATTATTAAATATATATATATAAAATAATTTATTAACCTTACTGGAATTTAAGTAGAGAGAGAGAGAGACGGGTTTGATGTGTTGTCACAAGAAAAGGAATTGTGGCAATAGAGGGTACCTAGGTGTCTCGTTTAGAAAAAAATTAGAGAAAATAAAGTGTGACGAGGATTTAGTTGAATTTACCAAATTACCCTCTTGGGCTATGGGATCACATTTTCCTCGCTGAGCACACATTTCATTCTCTAACCCTGAACCAAACAGAAAAACAGAGAAAAATTAAAGAGAAAAGAAAGAGAGAGAGAGAGAGAGGAGAAAAAGAAGAAAGAAAATTTAATCTAACCAAGAAGTCGAGATCAATCCGAGACAAGTAACACTACTATTTTTTGTTTGTTTCTTTCTTTAATTTATATTTGTTCATGAAATTTTATTTTGAAAAAAATGTTTGGTTCACATTTTAAACTATTGATTGATATTGAGAACTGAACCAGATTAGTGCGTTAATTTTGATATATAAAAATATTGAGATATTTGTTTATTTTTGATTTTAAGAAAAAATATTTACTTTGCAAAAATAATTCTGTTGCATGCAAAATAAACTTTGCAAACTTCAGTTCTGCACCCATGCAAAAAAAGAAAGAAAAAAAATATAACAATTTTTGCATGGACTTACGAAGCTTCAGTTCTGCACCCATGCAACCCATGCAACCCATGCAAAAATAGAAAGAAAAAAAGAAAGAAAAAAATATAACAATTTTTGCATGGACTTACGAAGCTTCAGTTCTGCACCCATGGATCAAGTTTGCATGGGCTCATTTATTCCTGGGTCAATTTTTCATAAGAGAGAAGAAGGAAAGGGAGAGAGAGAAAAAGAAAAAAAAAAGAAGGAGAGCTTGGGCTGGGCCGAGATAAGAGAAAGAAAATGAAAAGAAAAAAAATGGGAATTGGGCCTGGCCTAGCCTAGTAAAAGAGAAGAAAAGACAAAAGAGCAGCTTGGATCAGATAAAAATAAAACAAAATGAAAAAAATAATATATATATATATATATATATATATATATATATATATATATATATATATATATATATATATATATATATATATATATATATATATATATATATATATATATATATGTGTGTAGCTATGCTTGGGCCGGGAAAGGAAAGAAGAGGAGGGAAAAAAGAATAAAAAATAATATATATATATATATATATATATATATATATATATATATATATATATATATATATGGACTTGGGCTTCGATTCAATTGGAAGTAATTGAAATAAATAAATAAATAAAAACAATAATAGTAATAATAATAAAATAAATAAATAATTGATGGATTTGGCTTAGAATTTAAATGAAAATTAATCAAATCATGTGTTATGATACCACATGTCACGTCACGTGCAGTCATTGAAATGCAAGTCTTTTATCATGAATTCAAAAACAATTGAAAAGGGAAATGAAAAATAAACAAATAAATGTAAAATAAAATTATCATGTTTATAATGTATGAACCCAGAGATGGGAGAAACTATACGATAGATAACATGATGCGTGGTGTGTGATAATTGTTAATGATATAGTGTACTATATGATTCTTGCATGAATGGTGCAGTTTATGTGATACATGACACGTAATTCATGGTATATATACACTCGAATCCAATACATGACATGTTTACATGAATTAATTGAATACTTGATACACAATGAGCATGACCATTCATGGGAACATAATAACAAGTTTCTTGTATCTTGATTACATGACATAAAGTATCTTTGTGATATGTGTGTACATGATCTTGAATTTGAATCCTGAATTCTTGTTTCTCTTGATAAAGACATGTACACAGTTTGACTTGACAAGTTATGTGTTCTTATTAATTCATGTATATTGTGTGTAATTGACATGGGAATTGGGGAAGCTACATTATTGATAAGAACTGCATTGTGCAAGGATCTTGTTGGCCAACTTATTGATTAGGGTCGGGATTCTTTTACTGCAGCAGTCTGGGTGATTACTGGATCACAAATTGATAATTGATACCCTGAGTGGTATGTCCGTTACTATAATACAGTACGAAAATTGATTGTATTGCCTAGCGGCATGTCATGGTTCAGTGCCATGAATATTGAGGCCGGGTCCCGAGTATATACGGGCACTTGTACAATATGAAAAACTGCGCACTATCTTATCTGTCATTTAGTTTCAAATGCTAACAATAATTTGACCTAAACTTGACATCTTTAAGATATTTACCTGCTATTGCAAATGACAAGCATAGTCTTATTTATTCTGTTTTTTATTATTCACGTGACATGTTTAACACTACAACGATTTAATTGCATACTTTATCCTAGTATTGTGGTAGTACATATATATTTTTCTTGTGTTACTTACTGGGTTTAATCCCCCGAGTTTCGAACCCAGGTTTAGAAAGCGAAGAAGGAGAACCAGCCCCAACTAAAAACCCGCACTTTATTGACCAGACCGATGCACAGTATGCAAGTAAAATACCTTCTAGAGATCTTTTGTATATATTTGTTTATATTTCTTTTATTTGGACATTGTTTTTCTCTTGTGTTCATATTCAGAATAGTGTGTCATCTTATGTACCTAACTTTTTTGTATCAATGAGATCTTTTCAGTTTCAGACGTATTATTTATTCATTTGATTGTGGCAGTAGTTACGGTTATTCTAAAATCCTATGACTGTTGGGTTGTCTAGTCCAATTTTAAGTAGCGTCCTCCGTTTTGGGAAGCAGCTGAAAAACGGGGGCGTTGCAGGGTGGTATCAGAGCTTAGGTTTAGGTGGAAGACCATAAGACTATTGCCACATCAGAACACGTCTGTAATTTATCCTTGATAATTGTTAATTATTCTTTAACATCCATCTAATCTAGTATCGTGTGATCCTATTGTTTCCTATTTGTTTGAGATATATATCTGCTCTAGTATTGTACCTATCCTACCATATCATATTTGTTTGAAATATCTATCTTTGGAATTTCATTATTGATTTCTATCTTATCCATTGCAAAATAATATCAATCCAATATTCCACGAATATGTCCCTTAATGATTAATGGTAGGAAATTTTATGTCAACTTGCTAATTATGGATGGAAGGGGATATGATGACATCCTAAGTATAGATTGTCATGCGGTGATAAATTATGATAGAAGAAAAGTAATGTTTCCTATTTGTGACTGTCCAGGGTAGATTTTGTTGGTGAAAATTAATCCTTAGAATCAGTAGAATTTAAGGTATTCCCAAAGGGAGGAGTTTTAGAAGTTGCGGAAGTAGGGAAAAAGAAGAAGAAGACGAAGAGATCTCAATGGTATCAGAATTGTTAGATATATTTCTTGAGGAGAAACCCAGACTACCACCAGTAAGAGCAGTAGAATTTACCATTGATATTATTTCTGGAGCTGAACTAGTTTGTAAGTCATCTTATTAAATAGGAATTGTAGAATTAGGAGTTAAGAGATAAATGGATGAGCAATTGAAGTTAGATTTTTGAGACCTAATGTTTCGTCTTGGGGAGTTCTAATGTTATTAGTAAGAAAGAAGGATGAGAATCAAAGATTGTATATGAACTATAGGGGTATAAGTGCAGTAATAATCCAGAATAAATACCCATTACAGAGAATAACTGATTTGTTTGATCAATTGGAGGGGCAAAAGTATTTTCGAGGATATATCTTTGGTCATGATTTTGTCAAGTAAAGTTTCGAACAGAGAATATTTCAAAAACTGCATTTAGAACCAGACATGGTTACTATAAATAATTGGTGATGCCGTTTCCAGTGACTAATGCTCCAATAGTATTTATAAATTTGATGAACCATGATTTTGCTCAGTATCTAAATAAATTTGTGGTAGCATTTATCGGTGATATATTAATTTATTCCAAGAATAGAGAAGAACATGCTGAGTATTTGAAAATAGTTTTGCAGACTTATAGAGAGCAGAAGTTATATGGAAAATTGAACAAATGTGAAATTTGATTGGATAAATTTGTTTTTTTCTGGTTGTATAGATTCTGGTGACAGTGTATAAGCCGATCGTAAGGAGATATGAGCCATGATAGATTGATATATATCAAAATCAATATCGAAGATACAAAATTTATTGGGATGACTAGATATTATTGACCATTTGTATAGTACCTTGCAAGACTATATCACTTTAAATAAACATACTAGAAAAGAAATGAGATGTCTTTGGAGGAATAGTATGACAAAATATTTGAAGAATTGAAATGAAGGTCAATAACAATGCCAGTGTTACCCATTTCCAGATAACCCTGAATGCGTGAAGGTTTATAGTGATGTTTCAAATTAGAGATTATGATGTATTGACATAGAATGGAATGATGGTTGAATTTGGAACTTGCCCTTAGGCTTCCTAAGAAAAGGAAAAATAATATTATACTTGTATTTTTCTTGAGGATTGAGGAGACTTAAATATTGACAAATTACAATAATTAATATTGGTAGACGTGGCAGAGTAAGTATAGTTAGCGAGATTAACTAGTTAAATAAATTAGGGAAAAAAAACAACCTATGGAAGAATAAGTGTAAAAATATAAAAAGATCTTAGAAGGCTGAGAATTTTGTAGAATTAGTCAAGTAGAAGGTAGATGACAAGAAATTGATAATGAACTATAAATAAAAAAAAGACATTTTATCAAAGCGGAATATAGCATTATTTCTTGTTACTCAAGTTAAGTTTATCTTTCCAAATTATTGTCCTATTCCATTACTTTTTGTTGATCATTCACATTTTACATTTTGTATCTTTTATCTGAATATTATCATAATATGATTTATGTCTTGAGCCTTTATACATCACAAGTCTTATTGAGTCGGCGAGGCAATTGTTGAGATATATTCTCTGGCGCCAGTAATTGCAGTCGCTTGATAAGATCGTTGTATGTGATTGAATTTTGTAACTAGTCATGAATTTATTTCTTATCTTGTATCCATACCATTCATAGTCTTGTTACATCGGTATTATAATAGTTCAGATTTATTTTCAATTCTAGAGTCGATTACAACATTTAATAGGACCATGGGAATGGACTCTATAAAAATATTTATCAACTGTATCTTACTCATTACTTAATCAGGATAGCGTGATACTCCAAATTGGTAGTAGCTATTTCTAATTAAACTCTATCTTGGCTTTGTATTCCTTCACCTAAATAATGTTTCAAGAATAAATTGGAAATCCTGTCTATCCATTATCATTCCTATCAAAAATAAAAATCGTTCATAATGTATTCTATATATTATAATTGAGAAAGCGCTTAGCTGGAAGTACAAAATAATGGATCTATTAAAAGTAGAGTTGAGATTAGGCTTAAAATATGAGAAGCGACATGTAGCAATTGTTAACCAACGGGAGAAAGTCTTGAAGAATCCAATAATACTATTACTTCTTATTTCATGAGATTTACAATCACCAAGAGATTTAACTTGGGAGCTTGAGAATGACATCAGGATAAAGTACTTATACCTTTTCTCATGATCAAATACACCAATTGAATTTCGAGGATGAAATTCTTTTATTAGGTGGGTAGAATGTAATATCCAAAAATTTGAGTTGCTTGCATCCCTCTTTTGAGTCCAATCGTGCCGAATAGGGCTACCGAAGTCAATTTTGAACACCAAAATAAACTTCGGGGGGGGGGCATAAGTTAAAATCTGTAACTCCAAATGACATTCGGTTTTCACGATAATTAGCTTTCTAATTTTAGAATTTTTTAAAATTTTCCTTACGAGACCAAAAAATTCTTCTAAAATTGCTAATTTAATAATATTAAAATTATCCTGCTAATTATTTTGGAATTTCGGTTCATTTATTCTGAATGTCGGAATGACAAACGGATAATTTTATAGCATTTCTCTCATTGAACACTATACCCTTCATTGGTATTTTGAGAACATTACATGGAGCTAAAATTATTATATTATTAAATAAATATATAAAATGATTTATTAACCTTACTGGAATTTAAGTAGAGAGAGACGGGTTTGATGTGCTGTCACAAGAAAAGGAATTGTGGCAATAGAGGGTACCTAGGTGTCTCATTTAGAGAAAATAAAGTGTGATGAGGATTCAGTTGAATTTACGAAATTACTCTCTTGGGTTATGCGATCACATTTTCCTCGGAGCACACATTTCACTCTCTATTCTTGGAGCACACATTTCACTCTCTGTTCTTGAACCAAACAGAAAAATAGAGAAAAGTAAAAGAGAAGAGAGAGAGAGAGAGAGAGAGGGGGGGAGAGAGAGAGAGGAGAAAGAAGAAAGAAAATTTAATCTAATCAAGAAGTCAAGATCAATCCGAGGCAAGTAATACTGGTATTTTTTGTTTGTTTCTTTCTTTAATTTATATTTGTGTATGAAATTTTATTTTGCAAAAATGCTTGGTTCACATTTTGAACTATTGATTGATAGTTGAACTGTTAATTTTGATATATATAAATATTGTGATATTTGTTTATTTTTATTTTAAGAAAAAAATTTACTTTGCAAAAATAATTTGGTTGCATACAAAAACAACTTTGCAAGCTTCAATTCTGCACCCATGCAACCCATGCAAAAATAGAAAGAAAAATGAAAAAAAAAAATTGAACAATTTTTGTGTGGGCTTACGAAGCTTCAGTTCTGCACCCATGGATCAACTTTGCATGGGCTCATTTATTCCTAGGTCAATTTTGCATATGAGATAAGAAGGAACGGGAGAGAGAGGAAAAGAAAAAAAAATAGAAGGAGAGTGTGGGCTGGGCCGGGAGAAGAGAAAGAAAAAAAAAGGGAATTGGGCTAGGTTTAGCCCAGTAAAAGAGAAGAAAAGAAAAAATGAGCAGCTTGGATTGGACTGGGCCGGATAGAAGTAAAACAAAATGAAAAAAAACTTATGTAGCTGGGCTTGGGCAGGAAAAGGAAAGAAGAGGAAGGAAAAAAATAAAAAAATAATTTATATATATATATGGACTTGGGCTTGGATTCAATTGGAAGTAATTGAAATAAATAAATAAATAAAAACAATAATAGTAATAGTAATAAAATAAATAAATAATTGATGGATTGGGCTCATAATTTAAATGAAAATTAATCAAAAGAAAAATATATAAATATATGTGATTGAACCTGGAAATGAAACAAGTCCATAAGTTTCGGTTTAGAAATAATACACTATTATTACATGGTTCACTTGGTTCATGAAGTGGGCATTGATTGGTGTTGAGAACTGGAGCATATTATTGGATCAATTTTAATAAATTATATTGTGATATAATTAAGCCCTAAAATTTTTAAGATGACAAGGATATTTAATTCATCGTGCTACAAGTTATGTGATTTTACATTACAAATCATGTGCTATGATACTACATGTCACGTGCAGTCATGGAAATGCAAGTCCGTTATCAAGAATTGAAAAACAATTGAAGAAGAGAAAGGAAAAATAAACAAATAAATGTAAAATAAAATTATCATATTCATAATGTATGAACCCAGAGATGGGAGAAACTGTACAATATATAATATGATGCGTGGCGTGTGATAATTGTTAATGATATAGTGTATATGATTCGTGCATGAATGGTGTAGTTTATGTGATACATGACACGTAAATCATGGTATATATACACTCAAATCCAATACATGACATGTTTACATGAATTAATTTAATAATTAATACACAATGAGCATGACCATTCATGGGAACATGATAACAAGTTTCTTGTATCTTGATTACATGACATAAAGTATCTTTGTGATATGTATGTACATGATCTTGAATTTGATTCCTGAATTCTTGTTTCTCGTGATAAAGACATATACACAGTTTGACTTGACAAGTTACGTGTTCCCATTAATTCATGTATATCGTGTGTTATTGACATGGGGATTGGGGAAGCTACATAATGGATAAGAACTGCATTGTACAAGGATTTTTTGGCCAACTTATTGATCAGGGTCGGGATTCTTTTACTGCAGCAGCCTGGATGATTACCGGATCACCAATTGATAATTGATACCCCGAGTGGTATGTCCATTACTATAATACAGTACGAAAATTGATTGTAGTGCCTAGCGGCATGTCATGGTTCAGTGCCATGAATATTGAGGTCGGGTCCTAGGTATGCACGGGCACTTATACAATACGAAAAAACTACGTGCTATCTTATCCATTATTTAGTTTCAAATGCTAGCTAGCACTTGACCTAAACTTGACATCTTTACAAGATATTTACCTGCTATTGCAAATGACATGCACAATCTTATTTATTCTATTTTTCATTATTCAAGAGACATGTTTAACACTGTTACGATTTAATTGCATACTTTATCTCCAGTACTGTGGTAGTACATATATATTTTTCTTGTGTTACTTATTGGGTTTAATCCCCTGGGTTTCGAACCCAGGTTTAGAAAGCGAATAAGGAGAAGCAGCCCCAACTAAAGATCCGTACTTCATTGACCAGACCGAGCCACAGTATGCAAGTAAAATACCTTCTAGAGATCCTTTGTATATATTTGTTTATATTTCTTTTATTTGGACACTATTTTTCTCTTGTGTTCATATTCAGAACAGTGTGCCACCTTATGTACTTAACTTTTTATATAAATGAGATCCTTTCAGTTTAAGACGTATTATTTATTCATCTGATTATTGCAGTAGTTATGGTTATTCCAGGATCATGTGACTGTTGGGTTGTCTAGTCCAATTTTACGTAGCGTCTGCCATTTTGGGAAGCAGCTGAAAAATGGGGGCATTACACTGAATTTCCATCTTCTCTTTTTTTTCCTTCTTTTTATCTTCATCACGCGCGTTCTGCAAATTTCTTTTCCTCTATGTTTGAGAAGAGGGGAGAGGATTTCCTTTCTATTTAGTTAAATGAGATTAAATACTTAAAGATAAAATTCTATTGATTAAGCGAATTTAAATAACTAATTTCTAGATAAGAGCCAATCTAAGGATTTGGTTTCCATTTAATTCAATCTCTATTTAAATTCATATCCCATCAAATAAAAATCATTTTTTAACAAAATATTATTATTTTCTAAAAAATTAAAAATTAATGCATAATAAAAAGTGGTTGTCACATAAACCATATAAATGCAACCCCTCTCAAGTTACTTACAAAGATCTTAGTCATTATAGGATCACTCCCATGAGATGACCTTTTGTGATAATAAGTAATATAGGTGTTGGTTGGGAGAACTTTTTCCTTTGAAAGATTATAACTTTAAAGATTTGTACTTATTAGGGAAAGGAGCCGATTCTCATTCCATTGGATATGATCTAGTAACTGCAACTTCTTGTTGGTCATTTCTGTGCATTAGGGCTTCCAGCAGATCTTGCATCCTTTGCATGTTTTCTACATGTGAGTCTATAACAAAGTCAAACTCCTCTTCTCTTTCTAGATTTCTACCATCATTCTTTGGTAGTTTATTAGGGGGTTTCTTCATCATGTCTTCTGAATTATTTTATGTATTCTCTACCACCTTTAGAAGCAGTGTCCGGAGTTTGTCAAGACCCTTTTGTTGTTCTTGAATCAAGCATTCTTGAACTTTCAGCCGCTGGTTTATTTCACTGAAGTTGCCTATCATATGGACCATTGTTTCTTTAAATCGGGAAGACTCATATGACCGAGGTGTTGTAATGGCTGAATGATCGCAATCTCCCAACCAACCTCTTGTAATTCTATAGAGCTAATATCCCTAACTTGAGCCGCATATAATGACATGCTTCCGCATCAAATGAATGCCTATCGCCACATGATTTTTTTCCTTTATTCACCATGTTTGAAGTCATAAAAAGAGATTCTTTATTGGTGGTGACACTTTGTCTTTGAACATGCCTTCTTTTAGGTGTATTATTTTTTGGTTTGGTTATTCGACTAAAAATCGAAGGTCTAGGCAGACCACAATAGTAATTGGTAAGTAGTGCGGAGATTATTTGTTCATATCAGAACAGTGGATGGGATTACGCCATCCTCCTCTTATTAGTGAGGAATTCTCTTAAATCGATTTCTTGATGAGTTTCTTTTTTATTCCAGCCTCTACAAGACTCCGTGTTGTATTTATGAAAATTTGTGTGCGTAGAAAATTGGAATCCCTGCCTTAAATGACGTTTTGTTCTGGTCTTTGTGCTTATTACACAAAGCTGAGGCTTAATCTTATGTTCTGGACTTTTTATATGGGGCTGAATAGCTTTGCGTTGTGCTCTTTGTGTTTGGGGCTAAGTAGCCTCGCATTTAGAACCTTCTGCACGGTGCTAATTAGCCTCGCGTTGGAATCTTTGTATGCTAGATTGATTAGCCTTGCGTTTAGAAATAACCTCGCATAGAGCCATGTTGGACTGATTAGCCTGGAATTTTAAAATATTCTCGCATAAAGCTACAATGTGCTGATTAGCTTGTTATTTTGAAATAGTCTTGCATAAAGTTACACTAGGCTGATTAGCTTTGCGTTTTGATATAGCTCGCGTAAGGCTACACTGGCCTGATTAGCCCGGCGTTTGAGATCAGATTCGTCTTGAACTTGACTTTTAAGAATTCACCGCCGTGCTCGATGGTTGTGGTTCTGAATCTAAGTTCTGGTCAAACCAGATCTTGGCTTCTATTTGGTGCCTTGTTTAGTCATGATAGGATGAGAGTTTTTTCTTACCCAAAATTTTGGAATCCAATGATCTAAAGGTGTCCTGCTTAACAGGAGTTCCTTTGTCATTCGAATTTATCGTTTGAATTTCTTCCTGTTTTGAACTAAAAAATCCGAGAAGTTCATATTCAATGGGAATTATCTCGTCATTCAAATCCATCGCTTGGTCTCCTTCCTATTCTGAAATCAAAGATCCAAGGAGTTTCTATTCAACGAGAGTCCCCTTGTCATTCGAATTCATACTTGGGATTTCCAAGCGATGATAGAGCTATGTTTTGGCTGGACTTACCGATCTAGAGGATAAGTATTCCTCATATCTTTTTTGATTGACTTCTACGATCAACATCTCCACAGACTTACTAATTTACTTAGCATCAGATTGGGCCATGATCTTCTTCTTTATGTAGAAGACTTCTCCGACTATTGTTGCCAGCTTGTTTACAGCAAAAATCACTCTTCCTTTCATTGCCATGGATTTAAGGAATTATAATGATCTCCAAAATACAATGAAAAGAAAATAGAAAACAAACAAGAGGGCTTATATCATGTCTCTCTTTTTTATAAAAGGTTTGGGTTCTTGACGTAGCTATGGAGCATCGACCTCATATTTCGTTGACAATCTGATACTTGGATTTGTTTTAAACATGAATAATGATGATTAAAACTTCTAGCCGGTGGCTTCTTGCTGCTGGTCGGCATGCCTTCATGTAAAAAATTAACTCAAAGGTCACTCAGGATCTCCAAAAATATCCTTAAAACTCCTCTTCTCCTACACCTAGGAAGCGTACTTGGAGAGCAGAATATCGAAACATGTCTAACATATTTGGATTCTAGAAGGGAGTTTTTGTTTGCAAGAAGATACTTTGGCATGGACTTTCTTCAAAACTTGGTAAGAGGGATAACATGATGTGATATTTACTGCAAGCGCACAGTATCGGTGTAGTGCTGTACAGGTCGTTCCACAGGGATCTAAGGTATTTTTGCGATTCTTACTTTTTCTATAGTTCTATCGGACTAACCAAAGGTTCTAGGTTGAAGATGAGAGTTATTCTAATTAGCCTAGAATTTAGAATCCACTAGTTTCCAATCATGTTCTCACTTCTATTATCTTCTTCTTTCATAAAAAGGTGATCTTTTAGTTTAATCTTTATTTAAAGTACCCTAAGCATGAGCTATCAAGTGGATTGCAAGTATAACTCATCAAAGATACTACTTTTCATAAAAATAAACTAAATCTTTAGATAATTCAATGAAAAAGATAAAATCAACAACCCCAAACCCTAACTAAGTATAGGCTATAAAGAAAACTAATTCAAGTATAACCTATCAAAGCCTTAATCTTCGAGTTCTTGTATTTTAATCTTTTTATAGAAAAATCATGTCTTTATTATTTTATTTAGGAAGAAAATACTAGAGAGCAATTACATGGTGGATTCTAGTTTCATCTACATCCTAGAGCTAAACTAAATTAGCTACACATGATTCTAGTAAGCAAAATTAAATTTCTATTCATGAAAGCAATTAAATCTAATCTAGAACGCAAATAAATCTAAACTAGAAAACAATTAACTCTATCTAGAAGAAAATAAAGATTAGAAAACAATGGCTTACCTCTGGAGCACGGTGTTGTGGCCGCCACCCCTTCAGCAAAATCCTAATTTTATTAAATTAAAAACGAGTACAAAACTTTAGGATTCTCTTTAGAGTACAAGAATACGGTCAATATATAGGCTTCGGAAATCAAACCCTAATTCTAGCAGAACTAAAAAACTACAAAATTACAACAAAGCCATTGGAGAAAACTCGGGTTGTGGGGCCCGTATTGGGTCACTATTTGGCGGGTAAAACCGCCAATTAGCGGCTCAATAATGTGAAAAAATCTTGAAACTTTTTCCACTTGAAACTCTTGTCTTGTTGGCTTAAGTTTCCTGACTGTATTCGACTTTGAGTCTCTGCAGTATCGTAGTCTCATAGTTTTGCTCAGTTTGGAAACTTTTTGGGCTTTGATTTCCTACTCCAACTCTGATTTCATGCCATCTCCTTGTATGAATAAAATTCCTAAAAAACACACTAACAATACCCGAGTAGCATTATTTATATACAAAAATAGGTAATATGAAGGCGATAAATATGAAATATATGGAACTTATCACACCCCCACACCTATATTTTGCTAGTTCTCAAGCAAAACCTAAACCTAAGAAGAAGAAAAAAAATCCTAACTCACTTTCGCAGGAATCGCGATTGCACTTAGCATGTGCAACAAGCTTTTAAACCCCTAAGTTACCCTAGTGGATGAGTGTTGTCTCGTGAGGGTTTGCAGTGAATATACCCACAAAATTCATGAAGAAAATAGATTAGGGAATAAAGAAAAGAAAAATAAGAATAACCGAAAATAAAGAAAAATAAAAAAAATTATACAAAAGAATTTTTTTTTTATTTTTGATATTTTCATTAATTAATCTCACTAATATAAAAACTCAAGAATGCATTTAGATTATCAATTTTCAAATCGAGCGTCATATCAGATACACTTATCATTTTAATCAAAAATTTAAATCCTATCTTTCAATACCTACTAACAGATAATCCATTTGCTCCTATACATCGTGCACGTGTGATAATCTACTTCGTCCTTGGACTCCAACTCTAACTCATGATTCATCTCCTCTCTCATAACAATTTTTTTTCTTTTTTTTCTCTTTTTTTAAGAATATTTCACCTTTCATGCGAATATTCATGCTTGCTTAGGTGCAACGTACCCGATTACTCGGTTCATACTCTTTTCTTTTTTTTCTTTTTTTCAGAATATTTCATCTTTCATGCGAATATTCACACTCACTTAGGTGCAAAGTACCCAATTACTTGGATCATACTCTTTTTTCACTCTTGAGGCTATTGCCTTAATATCAGGTGCACCCCATTATTTTATCACTCTCGAGGCTATTGCCTTAATACCAGGCTCACCCTATTATTTTATTCTCACTTTTTTTCTTTTTTTTGTTTAGAGAGAGAAGACTTACTAAATCATTATCATCTTTATCCTTAACCTAATAAACTATTGTGAAGTGAAAAATAGATGTATACTTGCCTCAAAACTACTGTTAGCGCTATTTATTTTTCGGATTTTAATATTTTCATAGAATTCAAAGTGTATCGTCCAATCTACTCTCCTATCCAATTTCAAACCTAAATTTGTTCCTTTATCTGTAGTAAGGTTGATCTATTGATAAAAATACAAAAATTTGTTGTTAAATTTATTTTTTATTATTTTTTTTCAGTTTTTTTTTAAAAAAAATTTCAGTTAGTTACCCTATAAACTACCCAAAATGTAAAATAATGAAACCCAAAAATCTAAAAAAAATAAAATCCTAAAAAATAAAAGTAAAATCCTAAAAATCATAAAAAAAATAAAAATCTCCTAATCCACTCCCCCACAGCTAAACTTGTGTATGCCCTCATACACAAACCAAGTGTGGTAAAATAAATATAAAAATGATTATACAAATACTATATAAATAATGAGAGTCGTAAAAGTTACGATCTCAATATCATCACCCTATTAATGCATGGAAAGCGGTTATGAGCTCTCGATTACTTCCCACTTTCATAGTGTGTGTGTTTTAAACGTGAAGTGGGTGCATTATTATATCTCATCAATCTCCTACAAATAATGAAATTACCTGTCAATAGCTTATGCCTTCCTCGCTTTTCTTTGTCCACATGTAAGCATTAACAATTTGGTTAAAGAATTATTTATTATAAACCTGCCAATCATCGTTAGTAACAAGCATACATGTAGAAATATTGTGAGGTGAGAAGAATGCTATAGGATCACGTGAATGTGGTGGTGGCTCTTCTAACTCACGAAGTATTGCGAGCTCCTCTGCAAACAAATCCTCAGAAGTTTGCTCGTAAATCAATGGCACACTTGCACGAGTATCATCATTTATAGAATCAATATGTGCTAATTCATCTAATAATATGAGCTCATCTTTGAACAATTGCTCAAATAAGGGTTCATCATTAGTGCAAGAGGTCGAATGAGAGTGTAAATTATGAACCATGTTGACCTCAATGAGGGAGCTCGTTGCGTGCTCATCCATATTAAATATGTTCAATGCCACAGTCATATTCCCAAATGATAACTTCATGAGGCCACTCCTACAATCAATTAATGCATTTGATGTTGTAAGGAATGGTCTACCCAGGATAACGGGAATTTGATTCCGTGGATTGGAGGTCGGCTTAGTTTCTAAGACAATAAAGTTTATAGGAAAGATAAACTCGCCGATCTTAATGAGCACATCTTCAACCATACCAAGTGGTCACTTGATCGAACGATCAGTTAGCTGTAATGTGACCTTGGTAGGTTGAAGTTTTCCTAACCCCAGTTTCTGATAAATAGTGTAAGGAAGCAAGTTGACACTTGGTTCTAAATCAAGCAACATCCTATCAAATACAGTGTTCCCATTAGTGCATGAGATTGTAGGTGAACCTGGATCTTTGTACTTGATAGGTAAGGAGTTAGAGAGGATATGTGATATATTTGCAGCAAGAAAAACTTTCTCAAGAACGTTTCTTGCTTGTTTCTTAGCACACAAATCCTTGAGGAACTTAGTATAAATAGGAGCCTGTTGTATAATGTCAAGGAGTGGAATATTAATCTTCACTTGTTCAAATGTCTAAAGAGTCTTTTCTACCTGCAGTGAAGGCTTCCTAAGCCGATTGGGATATGGTACTTTTGGCTTAGGAACAGGTTCTTCCAAATGATCATGTGACGATGATGGAGGTGATGGAGATGGTCGTGGAGAAGGGGGTGGAAGAGATGATGTAGCCTGCGAGATAGTAGGAATGGGATCAGGGGGCATGGCTACATTATTGCCCACTTGCTTGCCAGATCTAAGTGTGTGAATGGCATTGCATTGGTGGACATGCGACTGATTAGAGTTTGAGGAACTGGCATTAGGGTTCATTATGGATTGACTTGGAAAAGTACCCTGGCCACGTTCACTCATCTGACTCGCTAATTGTCCAACTTGCTGCTCTATATTCTTTATAGATTGAGAGTTCACGAGCAGTTGCTGACTTGTACTTTGAATAAAGTCAGTTGACACTTTCATAAGATTTTGTATATATGTGTCAAGGTTGGACTGAGACCTGAGAAGATTTTCAATGTTCTTCTTAAGTGACTGTTGTCGCTTTTCTTGATCAATATTCAACCCTCGTTGTGGATGAGAGTGATTTTGTGCAGGTGGTCTATTCTAGTTGTTCCCATAATTTGAAGCGTTTGGGTGTTGGTAGGCACCCACATTTGGTCTTGGGAACTGACCAGTAGCTGGCGGCTGTATGTTAGGGTTAGGGCCCCCCTGATATTGCCCTTGACCCCATGATAGATTTGGATGGTTCCTCCAGCCAGGATTGTATGTAGGAGCGTAAGGATTATTCATAGGTCCTTGATACAAGACGTTAGCCTGCTCAAGTGTGGGACCCATGGAATTCATTAATAATGAACACTCCTCCATAACATGATTCGGAGTTCCGCAATTAAAGCATGTGGAAACTTGAATTTGATTTACCTAACCCACCGGTGGAGCACTAGAAGTCTCCAATGCCTCAATTCTCCTCATAAGGTCTGCAATCTTAGCTTCGGCAGCTATAGAGCTGTCGACGCTATGGATCCCACCCTTATGTGCAGAAGTTGATGCACTGGCTTCTCAGTGGGACTCTCCCACTACAAAATATTCCACGATAGGTCCTCAAGAAAGTCTCACGCTTCATCCTCATTCTTTCTCATAAACTCCCCTGACACATGGACTCAAGAAGAGTTTTGGATGTGTAATCGAGTCCTTCGTACACGATTTGACACAACCGCCACTTTTATATCGCATGGTGAGGGCACTGAGCTAATAAGTCCTTGAACCGTTCCAAATATTTCCAGAAGGGTTCTCCCGGCACTTGACGGAATTGATTAATTTGATTTCGTATCCTTGCCGTCTTATGCGTGGGATAATACTTCTTAAGAAACACCGTAATGAATTCATCCCAAGTAGTGATTGAATAAGTAGGCATACTGTACAACTCCTTCTTAGCATTATCCTTAAGTGCTAAGGGGATGAAGTGGAGCTTAATTGTGTCCTCCGATAAGTGCTGCAGTTTTATCATCACACATACTTCCTGAAATTCACTGATAAAGAGATATGCATTATCTAAATCAGAACCAGTGAATTTAGGAAGCATACTGATGTACTGCGACTTCAATTCATAGTGATTACCCGCTGCATGTGGAAGTTTGATGCATGATGGTAATGATGTACGCAACGAGTAATATCGATCCTGAAGGATCAGGATCAGTTGGTCCATCATGTCATCCACGAACAAATCTAATCTCACTAGTCGACTAAATTGATCACGGGTCCAATTGGCATGAACCAGTGACCGTGAGTGTATGCGTGAATTTTCTAAACTAATGCAAGAAGTGGGTTGTGGTGGAGAGATAAAACGGTGGAATAGATATGATCAAATAACAAATGTGATTCCTACAGTGCCTAATAATGTTTTTTCTTTGATTTTGTTACAAAACCAGGGACCCAAAATACATAACAGGAGAAAATTAGGGCTTAGAACTAACCAGATTAACCGCTAAATAGCAGTTTTTTCCGCTGAATGGCGGTCAAACCAGAGACTTTGACTCTCTGGTTTCTGCTGTGCATATATGAGGCTTCGCTAATTCTTTTTGTCTTCCTGTATCTACACTTTATGGTCCCTGCATATTGAATATTCACTGTTAACCTGTAAAACGTCCGAAAAAGCAAGAAAAGTATCGTCGATCCCCGGCAACGACGCCAAAAACGTGATGTGATATTTACTGCAAGCGCACAGTATCGGTGTAGTGCTGTACAGGTCGTCCCACAGGGATCTAAGGTATTTTTGTGATTCTTACATTTTCTATAGTTCTATTGGACTAACCAAAGGTTCTAGGTTGAAGATGAGAGTTATTCTAATTAGCCTAGGATTTAGAATCCACTAGTTTCCAATCATGTTCTTACTTCTATTATCTTCTTCTTTCATAAAAAGGTGATTTTTTAGTTTAGTCTTTATTTAAAGTGCCCTAAGTATGAGCTATCAAGTGGTGTGCAAGTATAACTCATCAAAAATACTACTTTTCATAAAAACAAACTAAATCTTTAGAAAATTCAATGAAAAAGATAAAATCAACAACCCCAAACCCTAACTAAGCATAGGCTATCAAGAAACCTAATTCAGGTATAACCTATCAAAGCCTTAATCTTCGAGTTCTTATATTTTAATCTTTTTTATAGAAAAATCATGTCTTTATTATTTTATTTAAGAAGAAAATACTAGGGAGCAATTAAATGGTGGATTCTAGTTTCATCTACATCCTAGAGCTAAACTAAATTAGCTACACATGATTCTAGTGCGCAAAATTAAATTTCTATTAATGAAAACAATAAAATCTAATATAGAAAGCAAATAAATCTAAACTAGAAAACAATTAACTCTATCTAGAAAGCAAATAAAGATTAGAAAACAATGGCTTACCTCTGGAGCATGGTGTTGTGGCCGCCACCCCTTCAGCAAAACCCTAATTTTATTAAATTAAAAACGAGTACAAAACTTTAGGATTCTCTTTAGAATACAAGAATACGGCCAATGTATAGGTTTCGGAAATCAAACCCTAATTCTAGCAGAACTGAAAAACTACAAAATTACAACGAAGCCATGGTAGAAAACTCGGGTTGTGGGGCCCATATTGGGCCACTATTTAGTGGGTAAAACCGCCAATTGGCGGCTCAATAATGTGAAAAAATCTTGAAACTTTTTCCACGTGAAACTCTTGTCTTGTTGGCTTAAGTTTCCTGACTGTATTCGACTGAGTCTCAGCAGCATCGTAGTCTCATAGTTTTGCTCAGTTTGGAAACTTTTCGGACTTTGATTTCCTACTCCAACTCTGATTTCATGCCATCTCCATGTACGAATAAGATTCCTGAAAAACACACTAACAATACCCGAGTAGTATTATTTATATACAAAAATAGGTAATATGAAGGCTATAAATATGCAATATATGGCAGTTATCACATGTCGTTTTGGCAGGATGGTGGACTTACATCTCCCTTAAATTTCTTTATCCACATCTCGATAATATGGCTCTAAACAAAGAAGGGGTGGTGAAGGAATTTTGGAGTAGAAGATAATAGAGACTGAATCACCCTAACATCTTAACCCTACACTGGGAACTCCTAGGCATCTTATATCATATCTCCCCAAATGAAGCTTCCAATGACTTACCCTATCAAAGAAAAGAGAAATCAGGCACCTTCTCAGTTTGATCAACAAATAGATTTCCCAATCATGGGGTCAGTGTTTAGCTCAAGCAAGAAATATTTAGGAGACTAGATATTCTTTAAAAATTAGGGTCTACCTCTGCCTTTTCTCTAAAGGGGCACTTCTAACTCAGGACAACTTGCCAGGGGGGGGGTTGATGGACATGAATATCTATGGTTTTTGCAGAAAGGAGAGCAAAACTATCTCGCACTTATGTTATCTCATACCTACACCGAAAATATTTGGGCAAAAGTCACGACAAGCGTTTCTTTTACTAGATAGATCAAACATGAGTTGGGATGGATTATAGGCAACACAAAAGAAGCAACGTGGCTACCATTTGATGGAATGTGAGGCATAATGATGAGTTCCATATATTGCATATTTATATTCTCTAAACTTAACTATTTTTGTATATAAATAATGCTACTCATGTATATTTAGTTATCTTTTTCAGTTTAAGTCTATTGCAGTATGGATTGGTATGAAATTAGGTGAAGACTAGAAAATCGAGTCCAGAAGGAGCAAAAATAAGAAAGCCACAAAATTACAGAACTAGAACTATCAAAGTGGAATATAGTCATGTCAAAAATAAGTCCAGAGCTAGATGATCAAGTTCCAGAAACTACAACTTCAGGAGAGCTTATTTTGTCGCTAAATGACAATAATAGCCACTATTTGGCAGTAATGTGGGGCCCATTTGAGCTGGGATTTTTATGCTGGCTTAGACACAGATTAGGAGTATTTTAAGAAGTTTTGACCCCCGCTAATTAGCGGTCAATATTGCTAATTGGCAGAAAGTTAAAGAGTTTGACTACGATATTTTTCTGAGGGCTCTTTTGTAATTTTTTGGTTATACGGTTGTAACTGGATTAGGATTTTGAAAGCTAGAGGTTTATATATTGGTTGTGTCCTTGTTAAATAGGGGCGATGCACTTTTTGAGTATTAATAAAATTAGGATTTGAGATCTATAGAGAGATGGCCCCCATACATACAGGTGGCAAATAGGCCGGGCGGCCTGTCAGGCATGCCTGGCCCTGTACGTGCCGGGCATGTGCTCAACACAGTTTGCTGGCGGTGTGCATGGCAAAGCTCGGCATTCTGACCCGAGCCATGCCGCATGGACTTGCGGCCTGAGCCGGCACGGGCGTGCTGTGCCGCACCTGTGCCCGACACACCAAACAATGTCGCGGTTATTAGAGCCCTTGCAACTTAATTGGGGGTCCTTTCTACAATTTTTTTGAAGATTTCCCAACGGCTATAAACTAGCCGTTAGGGATTTTCTGCAAAAAAATTTGAATAGT
This sequence comes from Dracaena cambodiana, assembly GCA_036321105.1. Classification (NCBI taxonomy): domain Eukaryota; kingdom Viridiplantae; phylum Streptophyta; class Magnoliopsida; order Asparagales; family Asparagaceae; genus Dracaena; species Dracaena cambodiana. The sequence continues at coordinate 22,271,152 of JAYEPQ010000015.1, forward strand.
GAAACCCCAATTGTCAAAATGGCCATTGGGGGGGGGGTTTATGAAATTTTGTTTTGCAAATAACTTCTCTTCTCATCTATAAATGCTCTTATATTCATCCAAATTAATTTTTCATACAACACTCAAATAAACTACAACTCTCTTCATCTCTCTAATCTCTCCAAACATAAAGCTCAAGCAACAAAATTTATAAAGATTCAAGCTTTCCACTCTCGAATTAGAAGAAAAAAAGCAAGCTTTATCAATCGATACCATCCTCCTTCAAAGAGCAAACATACGTGGCCCTCTCTCCTCGATTCATATCTGCAAATTTCAACTCTCAAGCTCTCTTTTTGGTTTGCGGTGTTGAGGTACACATATATCTTTAAGATAAATTTAATTCGGCAATTTTTGTGGTTTTTTACTATGGATCTACACTTATTCGGTGCTTCTTCTTCTCAAGCTGGGGTAGTTTACTCATTTTTTTAACAAAAAAAGAATACCATTTTTTGCAAGTACCATTAAAGACCCTCCACATCGTTGCCTAACACTAATACATAGATTCTTCTAATTTGTTGGAAGGATTATTTTGAAAAATTTATAGATGATGGTATTACAAAAACTAAATGTAAACTTTGTCAAAGACCTAACTCCTTCCCTAAGAGAAGTAGAACGGGTAATTCAAAAAGACATTTAGAAAAAGCACACCCACAAAATGAGCCTCAACAAATACAACTAAACACATATAGAGGTACTTTAGGAATATTTTAATACAATCCTATAAAAACCAATTTATGTAGTGCATGCCAAACAACCATTTTATATGGTCGAAGACCCTAAATTTGAAAATTTTCTTAGAAAGGCACATAACTCCGAATTCAAAGAAGTACAAAGATCAACATGTAAATCCGGCATAGTTAAAATATATAATAATAGAAGACAAGTATTAATTGCAATTTTAACTTATTTAATTTATAGAGTTGGCATAACTTTCTATTGCTAGGATGGATTAAATGGTAGTCATTTTTTGTGTGTAACAACCTATTACATAAATCAAGATTGACAAATTCAAAAAAGAATAATATGGTTTAAAAGATTTGAATTTCCTCACAATATACATAATCTTTCTCAATCATTACTTAGTGTTTTTTTGGCTTTGGAATTGAATGATTTTTTTTTATTTCCCTTTATAATTCTTACGAAAATATGGCCACAATTGAAATTTTAAAAAAATATTATTAAACCAATTTTACAAAGGAAGTTATTTTACATTCGTTATCTTTGCTACATAATAAATTTGTGTGTTCAAGATAGACTAAGAATTGTAAACGAATCTATAATTAAACTTAGAAATATAATAGTATTCACAAAAATATAGCAGGCCAAGAAGACAAACTTTCAAACAAATATATTAAAAATTCAAAATCACACCAAAAATTTAGCCTAGGATGTTAGAATAAGGTCGAATTCTATATTTAATATATTAGAAGAGGCAATTAAATATAGAGATATAGTAAATCCATTTAACAAAATGGAATTAAAATCATGAATATTGGATCCAATGGAATGGAATCAATTATATTTCATTTGTAATTTTTTAAGAAAATTCGAATATGCAACTAAGGCACTTTCTAGAACTTAGTATCCAACAACAAATATTAAAATATATTATTTAACCAAAATTAATTCTGTTTTTTTATTAAAATAGGAATAACCCTATTCTTAAAGATATTGTTTGACTAATGGAAATTAAATTTAGAAAATATTTTAAAAATTTTCCAAATTTACTTTATTTTGCAATCATTATCTATGAACAAAATTAGATGGAATGGAATACTTAATATAATTATTTCATAGAAGTATGAGTTATAAAAATAATGTTTAAGATCTAATAAATGATATTAAAATATTTTCGTATATTCATTTACTCTACATACGAAGATATTTATGATAACAAATCCCTACATACAACAAACCAACTCAGCATTAAAGATGATGATACTTCAAAAATAATATTATCAACTTTATTTAACTGCAAAAATCCTAAGCCAACACATCCTTCTCCTAATGAGCTTCATTATTATCTAGATAGGGCCACAAGATAGTAATCAATGTGACCATTACGAATCTTTTGATATTTTGGACGGTAGAAATCACAGGAGAAAACATATCATGTGCTTTTTTAATATGGCCCATTATATACTAATCCCTCCAGTGTCCACAGTAGTATTGAAGTCTGTTTTTAGTGCAGTGAAAGAGTGCTAACAGAATAAAGGAGCTCAATGGCGGAAAACACATTGGAGGTGTGTGTATGTCTAAAGGCCTGGCTTGACACAGAAGAAACAAACCAAGGACTTACAGACGAAATGGAGTAATAAAACTCACCTGAAGAAGATTGAAAATTGAAGACTTATATTCTTTTTTCATCTTTACTCTTGTATTCTTTTCCATGTAAATTTTTTATAATTCATAGTTCTCAAGGAAGTAATGCAAAGAATAATTGAGAGTGACGGTTAGAGTCCTCTTCCCTCTTTTCGGGCTTTGCATGAAATCCAAAAAGATTTACAGAGTAATTTTATAAATTAAATGAGATTCAATAAACTAAAATTCAATTTTCATATTAATTATTTGGTTAATCATCTATTTTTACCATTCAAAAGCAAATTTAACAAAAAAATAGCATTATGTGCCTGGACAGGCCGGCATGGCCCGTGCCTAGCGAGCCATGCCTCCAAGCCAGTCCCACGCTAAAGCCCAGAACGCCATGCATGCCTCAGGCACGGCGTGGTTCCTTTTAGGAATGGGTCGTGCCTGGCATGGCACGTGCTTGACAGGCACATGTCATGCCCGTGCCACGTCAGGCATTGCCCAGTTGTTGGCCCTAGCTATACCAGACCTGATCAGCTATCAACCTATGTTCTTTATTGAAATATTTTAAGTAAATTTTATTTACTTTATTAAATAGTTTATTTGCTTTCTAGAGTAGGATTTTACTTATTTTCTAGGAATTAGGTTTTATTTAAGTATTGCGTAAATAAAAATATTATTTTTATAACTAGAAGCATGCATAACTAAATTTCATAGTCTTAAAATGCAGATGAAATTAGTTTAACAGTTTTAACATGGTTATTTCTCATTTTCTTCCTAAAAAGAAATAAAGTTAAAATTTTTTTATAAATAAAATAAAGTTAGGACTTCGTAAATCATAATTCTTTGATAGATTATGCATAATTAATATTTTGATAATATTTACTTAGATGAGATTTGGATTTCTATTCTTTATTTTTATTTATGAAATTATTAACTAGATATAATTTGATTTTAAGAAAGATGCTATTTTTGATAATCTGTACTTGAAAGCAACTTGATAGATTATAGTTGGGGGCTCTTAATTAAAAGCAAATTAAAATGATCAAATTTTTAATGTGTTACTTGATCGTGCATGTTAAAAAGTTAGGAAGAAAAATATAATTCCCTGTTAGGATATTATTTTAATGGATTTGAAATCTTAAACTAATTTTAGGAAATAAGAACTCATCTTTTTAAAATTAAAATTTTGTAGTTAACTTACTAGGACAAGAGAATTAGCAAGATAGTAAAACCCGTTAGATCCATGTGAGCTGCTTGCACTATAATAAACCCTTTGCATTTACAATAGTAAATTTTGCATTAATTACGCTCAACATAAGTTCTTAAACACAACACACATTATTGGTACTTGCATTTTCTTATCTTTACTGATATCTAAGCTTGGACAATACTATTGGCCAATAGTGGAGGCAACAGATCCCCTGACATGCCTGAAGCGGGTCCAAAATCCCCTAACACTGAGGAGAAGGAAGGCATATTGGGCATTGATTGCGAGGAGTATACTCATTTTCGGGAACAGAATACTCTCTCTGTTAATGTACTGCTGAATTTATGTTTTTTGCACTTTATTTCTATATTTTATTTACTAGTAGCATGTATGGACACCGTAACTTTTGGTTGTACGTTCTATTAATCTAGTTTTAATGGAGCACAAAGTGCTTTGGCTCACCTTAAAGACCTTAAAGGAAATAACTGACTTCACTCTCTTCAAGACTTTCTTTTAAGCAACTAATTATGACATTGAAAGCAACTAATTATGAAATTATTCTATCCAAGACGTTCTTTTAAGCAACTAATTATGACATCACTCTCTCCAAGAAGAATTTAACCTATTTAACAATTATTTGAATCAACTCCATATCCGTGGGGAACTCTCGTATGCTTTCCCCCTCGACCAAACTCATGAATTCAGCAACCAGGTTAATTTCGTTATTTTAGCCAGATGCAAGACATAGTAATTCAAAGAGCTGCTTCCAATTTTCAATTTGTCTCAGTATTGACAGTGGCTACTGATGACAACTCTCGCTTTTCATATGTACAATCTGTTGAATTTTGGGTGTGGTTCATTTAGTCCCACATCGGCTGGGCGCTAAAGAGACACCACCCATGGGTCTTGTAAATAGGGCCTTGTGTCTTTAGTTTTGAGTATCCCAAAAATAATTAGTTATTATATAAAACTGTTCTGAGAAAACTAGTTTTATTTTGGAAAGTTTTTAAATCTGAAAAATTTCAAGTTGCAATTTTGGTTTTTTGGATTTTGGAAAAAATTCTCCTATTCTTGGAGAACTTTCTAATTTATCAGAGATCTTTGTAATTTGAAACTTTGGTGATAGTGGATTGATTGTTGGCACCCGAGAATGTAGGTAATATTACCAAACCTCGTTAAATTTTGTATCTTCTCTGATTTTGCATTAGTTCTTGTGTGACACTATTTTGGGTGCCTATTTGTGTGGGAAAGATATCTATTTTTTGCAACAAGGATTTACAACTCTGAGATCGGCCTCTTGCAGCATACGCCTCAGCTGTATTATACCCATGCTCTTTTTGATCTTTTTTTTCTGATCTCAAAATTGTACAATGCATTGTATACATCATCAAAAGTCACCTTATCCTTACCATGAAGGAGAGTAGTGACAAGGTAATCATACTCATCAGGAAGAGAAGCTAACAATAATAAAGCCCGATCATCATCTTCAACAGTCACATCCAGATTTCACATTGCTGCACTTTTAATAAATTAATAGCAGATTTAACTGAGCCCGAAAACTCTAGAAGCTTGACGAAGTTGAACATTTAACTTAGCCCGGAAGGAAGAAATATCCAGATGAAGAAATATCCAGATGCTGATGAGCTGTAGAAATGGTGGCGGCAACACGGTAAAGGAAAAGTTTTTATTGGATGATGATATTATAGGCGGTTAAGCAAATGCATTTCATTGGACAAATGAAATCAAAGACGGTTATGTGATTATCTTAAAGTTTCTTTTGTTTCTCTATAAATAGATGTATTTGTGTGTGGTTTGTATTATCGGGTAGAAAAGAAAGTGCTCTGCTTTGAAAGATTGTTCTTGATTAATAAAAGTTTGAGTTGTGAGATTTGTTTTGTTAAAATAGTGAGATTTTATTGCTTTCTACCCATCAATGGTATCCGAGCGAGGTTGAAGAACACGGCGAGACGAGTTTGTTGAAATTTTATTATTACATTTTCTAGCCAACTTGCACCTGTTTCTACCATTTTTGACAATTCCGGATCCATATGTGACCATCGTTTGGTGAAATTTTGCCTCTAAAGCCATCAAATTTATAGTTCGAGCTCGAGATGGCCTCCTTAAATAGTTTTTTCCAGCTGCAGCTGCCAAAATTAATGAAAGAAAATTATGAGAATTGGAGTATACAAATGAAGGTCCTCCTAGAATCCCAAGATCTATGGGTAGATTGTAAATCAAGGCTATGCGGAACCTGCCTCTGAGGATGAAGAAGACACATTGAACGCAACTGAAAAAGCGATACTCAGAGAAGTAAGGAAGGAAAATCATAAGGCACTGCAACTAATATATCAGACACTAGATGAAGGAAATTTTGAAAAAGTCTCCTCCATTACAAATGCAAAGGAAGCATGGGAAATACTTTGAAACTCATTTCTAGGTATTGAAAATACAATGCGATTCATCTACAAATGTTTAAAAGCGAGTTCGAAACACCAGAGATGAATGACAGTGAGTCGATCACGGAGCATTTTACTCGAGTCTTGACGATAGTGAATAACATCAAGCACAATGGAGACAAGATCAAAGATCAGCAGGTACTAGAAAAAATTCTTTCATTCTCTAAATTCAAAATTTGATAGTGTACTACATAACTATTGAGGAATCCAAAGACCTCAGTACTCTAGAGATGCATGAGTAACATATCAATAAGAAAGCCCCATCAAAATCTCTTTATCAAGCACTACAATCAAAACTTTCTCTTCAAGAAAATAGAAGAAAACTGAGATTGACAACCAAGTTGAGGAAGGGGCCATTTTCAAAGAGGACGAGGTTTTACTAATAGAGGAAGAGGAGGAAGATTTAACAATAGTAGCGGATATGGAAGTCAACAATAATTCTATCAAAGGGAAAGAGGACAATACAGAGAACGAGGCAGAGGACAAGGAAGAGGAGGTTTCAATCACTAGATTGTTGATAAAAGGAACATGCAATGTTATAACTGTCATAAGTATGGACATTATAGCAATGAATGCTATGCAGAGACTGCCAAAGTTGAAGTCAGCGAGGATGCCAACCTTGATGAAACAAGTGACCCAAAATTACTGACATTGATGGCTCATCATACAACAATTAAAAATTAAGAAGTATGGTTCTTAGATACGGGAGCAGGCAATCATATGTGTGGGAGAAAACATATGTTCATAATGCTTGATGAAACTCCGCAAGAGCATGTGTCCTTTAACGACCTCTCCGAAGTTCCAGTAAAAGGAAGAGGTAACATTTTAATCAAGCTCAATAATGACGGACACAATTATATTACTGATGCTTATTATGTGCCGGATATCAAGCACAATCTGTTAAGTCTAGGACTACTCCTAGAAAAAGGATATGCCATCAGATTGAAAGACTCCCACTTGATAATCAGAGATGATCGTGGAAATTCAATTTCCCAGGTACGAATTGTCCAAAAATAGAATGTTTGCTTTAAACATTCCGCATGACTCACCGAAATGCTTAAGTGCCATTATAAATAATAAGAATTGGTTGTGACACATGAGACTTGGACATTTCAATTTTGAAGGATTCAGATTATTGTCAAAGAAAAGAATGTTAACGAGGCTATCATATATTGATCATCCGAATGAAGTTTTGTGAAAGTTGTGCTCTTGGCAAGCATACACGAACGAATTTTGTGAGCGAGACCAGTTGGCAAGTGAAAATGCCACTAGAGCTAGCGCATACAGATATATGTGGTCCATCGAAATCTGTATCAAACAGACATAATATATACTTCCTAACATTTATTGATGATTATTGTAGGAAGACATGAGTATACTTTCACAAAAGAAAGTCTTTCACAAAAGAAAGTCTTTGGTGTTGAATGCATTCAAAGAATTCAAGGCTAGTGTTGAAAGAAAAAGTGGCTATTGCATAAAGATGTTGCGGTCAGATCAAGGAGGAGAATATACTTCTGACTCATTTAAAAGCTTTTGTGATGTGATTGGCATCATACAATAGTTCACACCAGCTTATAAGCATGGCACAACTGAATGAAAGAACCACACAATTCTTGATATGGCAAGAAGTATGTTGAAAGATAAGAAACTACCTAAGAAATTTTGGGCTGAAGCAGTTTTAATGGAAGTATATTTATTGAACCGATGTCCTACAAAGAATGTTCGTGGAGTAACACCTAAAGAGGCTGGGAGCACATACAAGTCTAGGGCAAATCACCTTCGAGTGTTTGGTTGTATAGCCTATGTAAAGATCCCAGAAGCAGGGAGAACTAGGCTTGGTGACAAAGGGCTAAAGTGTATCATCACTAGCTATGGCTATAGGTTGATGGAGTATAAGTTATACAACCCTATCAGAGAAAAATAAGTTATCATGAGTAGAGATGTAATCTTTGAAGAAGATAAAGCTTGGAATTAGGAAAATGCCAAAGATATCGAGAAAGTTAGATTGACGCTCGAAGAAGAAGTACCTCAGCAAAATAAATTGCCAAGTAATGAAACAAGCAGCCCACAAAGCCCTGCTCGAAGCTCACCCACATCATTGAAAGATTCACCACCTACATTAGCATCATCTTCTGATGAAAGGCCGAGAAGACTAAGGAGCTTAAGGGAAGTTTATGATGCGATTTACGATGTGACTGAACAACAAGATGAACACTTTGAATTGTTCTATTTGTTTATTGATAGTGAGCCACTTTCTTTTGAAGAAGTTGCAAAAGATAATAGATGGAGAAAAGTAATGGATAAAGAGATTAACTCCATTGAAAAGAAAAACACATGGAAGCTCAGTGAGTTACTTGAAGGGAAAAAGACCATTGGAGTAAAGTGGGTGTACGAAATCAAAAGGAATGTACAAGGCAAAGTTCAGAGGTATAAAACAAGGCTAGTTTCAGAAGGTTACTCTCAAAAAGCGGGAATTGACTATGGAGAAATATTTGCCCCTGTTGCATGCATGGAGACAATTCGATTGTTGATTTCACTGGCTGCACAACACAAATGGATGATTTACCAACTTGATGTCAAGCAACATTTCTAAATGGCTATCTTGAAGAAGATATACATGTCTAGTAGCTACCAGGATATGTACAAGATGGCCATGTAGATAAGGTGTATAAATTAAAGAAAGCCCTTTATGGACTCAAGCAAGACCCCCCAAGCATGGAATACCCGTACAGGCAGTTACTTCAGAAAGAATGGGTTCATACAATGTCCGTATGAACATGCAGTGTATGTAAAACAAGAACGAGATGGAGGCATACTGCCTATCTATTTATACGTAGATAATTTGATTTTTATAGGCAACAATCCATCCATGTTTGAAGCCTTCAAGGAATGTATGATGAAAGAATTTGAGATGACCGATATTGGATTGATGGCGCACTTCCTCAGGATTGAAGTTAAGCAACAACAAGATGGGATTTTTATTTCTCAAGAGTACCTACATAGCAAATATTTTAAAGAAATTTGTAATGGAGAAGTGTAATCCAGTTACTATTCTAGTTGAAAGCAGATTGGAACTATGCAAAATGAACATGGTGATACTGATCCTACATATTTTAAGAGCTTGGTTGGAAGTCTTAGATGTCTAACATGCACCAGACTAGATTACTATGGAGACACCAGATTAGTTCCATCTTAATGTAGCAAAACGAATACTCCGCTATTTGAAATGTACGATCAATGAAGGCTTATTTTATGCATCAACTGATGATTTTAAACTCATCGGTTATTCAGACAGTGATTGGGAAAGAGACATGGATGAAAAGAAAAGTACAACTGGGTACGTATTTTTCATCGGAGAAAACAACATTCACATGGTCATCAAAGCAGCAATCAATTGTCACTTTATTTAGTTGTGAAGCTGAGTACGTTGCCGCAAATTCAATTGTGTCATACTATTTTGTTGCGAAATATGCCGATATATTTGGGATTTCCTCAAGAAAATCCCACTGAGATTTATATTAATAACCTGTCCGCAATTGCACTTGTAAAGAATCCAGTCCATCATGAAAGAAGCGAACATATAGACACACATTTTCATTTCATATGGGAGCATATAAAATTGAAGGAAGTGGAGCTATTACCGTGCATGACAAATGATCAAGCAACAGATATTTTTACGAAGCCACTTAAGCATGACGTGTTTACCAAACATAAATTTATGCTTGGGATGGTCAAGTTTAAGGAGGGATGTTGAACGAAGTAAACTTTGACCATGGAAATTCCAGAAGTATCAAGAAACTCTAGAAGCTAGAGAAAGTTGAACGTTTAACTTGGCCAGGAAGGAAGAAATGTCCAGATGCTGATGAGCTGTAGAAATGATGGTGGCGCAACATGGTGAATGAAAAGTTTTTATTGGATGATGATATTATAGGCGGTTAAGCAAATGCATTTCATTGGACAGCTATATGTGATTGTCTTAAAGTTTCTTTTGTTTAACTATAAATAGATTTACTTGTGTGTGGTTTGTATTATCAGATATAAGAGAGAGTGCTCTGCTTTGAAAGATTGATGTTGATTAATAAAAGTTTGAGTTGTGAGATTTGTTTCCTTAAAAGAGTGAGATTTTATTGTTTTCTACCCATCACAACAGCCGTGTGCTCTTTATGAAGTTTTAACCTTATAAGGCCATCTTCTTCCTTATAGTCAACTACTTGCACATCCTTCTGTTATTTTGATATCATAAGTTTCCTATATGGATGTATATATCCTCTCTTCCTGTCAGTTTTGGTAGTTGGGCTCGCATGCATTGACTCGTGCAATCTTCCAAATTGCTTTGCCGTGGGAGCTTGCTACCATCTCATTTTGTCCATTAAAACCTTGAAGTTTTCTGCTCCTTTGCATTAATTAATCTATTTCTTATCCCATGCAAATCATATGTATAGATCAAATGTAACCTCCACCATTTAAAGTCAAAAAATAATAAAACAAAACAAACGTAACCTTCTTCTGATAATCGCTCTGCAGTTGGAGTGAGTCCATGCATGCATGCAACATCAGTCTTTTTGATACAAAGTGATTATGATTCAGTGAAAACTTAAAAATATAGCAACTACATTCAAATTATACTTTCATCAGAATGCATCAATTATGCACTTGTTTATACGGTCGTAGAAATTAAGCTTAGAATTCAAAAAGATGAATAAAGAAAGGGATGCTATTGTAGTAATTAAAAAAATGCCGACTCTATCCAAGGTATCACATGAGATATGTCTACTATTTTAACCATAATACCTTTGACTCCATGTTCGACTGAGGTCCACCATAAATCTAACTATACATTTTAGACAATATTATTAGTAGCCACTCTATTAGTTAGATCACGAGATAAAAATAAAGTCAAATATTTAAACTTCTACCATTGAAATTAATAAATGTGTGAAAAGTAAAAGATAAAGTAAAATATAAAGAATGTTCAATGTGTCATTATGATGCTTCGTAGAGACAAAAATTGTTTCCATTTGATGCTCCAAGAAGAGTCATCATTATTTGCTTAAAAAAGAGTACTGGAGAAAGTGATATTATAATTAGTTCCATTTGATGCTCTAAGAAGAGTCATCATTATTCTCCTCAGAAGATTACATCTAAATAGAAATGACAAGAATGTCCCCGTGACTTGCCAGTCATCCCAAAAACTATTTTAGCTGAGGCTGGTGCAACAATTCTAAGTTCAACTGTCGAAGCTACTGAAGAAGAACAAGAAGAAGACAAATCGAGGCTGCAAAAAGAAGTCCCGAGGAAAATTGATGGTCATCAAGCCCGTATTGACAAAACTCAATTAACTAACAAATCTTTATGTTCTCAAATAGAGAATGTTGTTGCTTCTGTCAAGGGTCAGGATCAAGTTATTGCAAGAACTCAGGAAACCATTGCTAAAAGTTAGGCTTATCTTGAAAAGACTTTGAAGGAGAGTGAGGAGGCAATGAAGACCCTCACTGATTTATTTAGGCAATGTGATAATTTGAATAGAATTCTTCTGACAGAACAAGCGGAACTGGAAGCCCTTAAATCTGACCCAATGACCAATGTTACTATCTGCGAAGATGAATTGCGAAGACCAGCAGCTGTTCAAGCTTATGAGACTATTCAATTAGAGATGAGTGATACTGAGGAGAAAATCAAAACTCTCTTGATTCATTAATTTGTAATAATTTTCTGGATATTGCTCATGGAGCTTTTGTAATGTTGAACTAATATCGAATGGAAATATTTTTCTTGTGGGAAAATTCTGTTGTCACTCATTTAAAGGTAACATAACTTGATGAATGATTTTAGTATTGATGATCAGAGATAACTGTTAACTTGATGATCATTGACTCTCTAATATATATTGTTCAGAGGTAATTATTAACAAGAAAATATAGAGTCATTATTCATACGCTCAAGTAGATTTGCGACGAATAAATAATTTTCATGAATATGATAGAAGTAACTATTAACTTTTCTGAACAACTTGTGATTTCAGCTATTCAGTGACTTATCGTATAACAGATTTTTGAATTGCTAGAGGTAATTTTTAACATAGCAAATTTGGAGGAATGAAATTTGGTTTGCCAGAGCTAATTTTTAACCTAGCAAAATTTTGGTGAAATTTTGTTTTACCAAAGGTATTTTTTTAACTTGACAAAATTTGGTGGAATGAAATTTTGTTTGTCAGAGGTAATTTTTAACTTGACAAAATTTGGTGGAATGAAATTTTGTTTCTCAGAGTTAATTTTTAACTTGACAAAATTTTGAGGAATGAAATTTTATTTGTCAGAGATAATTTTTAATTTCACAAAATTTGGTGGAATAAAATTTTGTTTGTCAGAGATAATTTTAACTTGACAAAATTTAATGGAATGAAATTTTATTTGTTAGAGGTAATTTTAATCTTGACAAAATTTGGTGGAAAGAAATTTTGTTTTTGCCAGAGGTAATTTTTTAACTTCACAAAATTTAGTGGAATAAAATTTTGTTTGTCAGAGGTAATTTTTAACTTGACAAAAATTTGAGGAATGAAATTTTATTTTGCCAGAGGTAATTTTTAATTTAGCAAATTTGGGGCTAGAAAATTTTTTGTTTGTCAGAGGTAATTTTTAACTTAACCAAATTTTGGTGGAAGGAGATTTTTTTTGCCAGAGGTAATATTTAACTTATCAAATTTGGAGGAATGAAATTTGGTGTGTTAGAGATAATTTTTAACTTGACAAAATTTGGTGGAAGAAAATTATTTTTGTTTGTCAGAGATAATTTTTAACTTAACAAAATTTGGTAGAAGTAAATTTTGTTTATCAGAGGTAATTTTTAACTTACAAAATTAGGTGAAATGAAATTTGTATATGAAATGCAACTCTATGAGAATCTGCATTTTTGAAGAAAAACACGACTTTGTGAAATCCGTGCTTTTGAAGGTCTGCTTTTTTTTTACTTCTTCCTTAGAGACGAAATGCGACTTTGTGTTTATTCGCATTTCAAACTCTTTTGGCACTAAAACGTGGAATTTGGAAGAAAAGAACTTTGAATCTGTCAGAGGTAAGAACTTAACATGACAAGTTCATGGAATTTTTACCAAACCCCAATTATAAACGGATTTGATTAGCCTTTACCAATCGCTATTTGCTTTGGGCTAGTCATGCTATTCCCCTCAGTATGACGAACTGTCGAAGATTTTATTTGGACTTAAATGCCAAACTTTTCTTTTCTCTAAACCCTAGTTGGTTAGAGCAGTTCATGCTCCCCCCAGCATGGTGGAATAAGTGAGAAACTTGTTCTCTTTCTATTACCTTGATGGTATTGGGCATTTCATGCTTTTTACCCCAGCATGTTATGGTTGTTGAGGACCTTGTCTAAGCTTGCATGCCAAACTTTCCTCTATCCTTAGTCATAAAGAAGTTAGATTTATTTAGTACTCCTATTGTTGTGGAGAGTTATGTATTTGTAGCAAGTTAGCAAATCTTCATTCACTGTACTCCATTGGGGAAATTGATGAAGTAGCGGACCGCCAAATATTGACTGCAAATGAACCCCTTCTTGCAGATGAGCTCTATTTGATTGGAGGACAAATTGATCCTATTTTGCACAGTCATTAATCTCTTTATAGTCTTCGGATGCTTGGCATTTGAATGGACCAGTAACTAAGTCATAGTGTTGATTTTTTTTTCTTTTATTGGATGAAAAATTCAAGTATGTGTATAAATGATTTGATACTTCAGCATTCTCTTTTTCACAGTATCGGTCAGAGTTGTAATTGAGAGTTATAAAAGAAGATATGTATCTCAAACCACTCAATCTTTGACTTGATTGCTTCTTGCTTTTACATAAGCTATTTGCATGAAATCCATGTCGCCCTTAAAAGGTTCAGGGTCTTTCTCCTCCATCGAAAACCAACTTAGCTTTTTATTAAGAGTAGTATTTCTTTAGAAATTTCCTGTTGATTGGTATCATTATCTTGTCGTCGTTCGGTTTTGCCAATCGGTATGCGCCATTTGAATAAACAACATTAATGACAAAAGGACCTTCCCACTTTTGCTAGAACTTCTCTTTAGATTTTTGATTAGTTATGATAGGTCTTCTTACTAAAAACACTAGATCACCTTTCTTGAAAGTTCTCTGCTTGACTTTTTTATTAAAGATTTTGGAGATTCGTGCTTGATAAATCTCAATGCTTTGTTGAGCTTCAAGCTGTTCGTCATCAAGAGCTTCCAATTCTAGAAGTCTTTGCTGATGCTTCTCTTCTTGCATCATCTTGGCTGATAATGCAACTCGTAAAATGGAATTCGGATCTCCAAAAGAAGTACTACTTTGGATTCATACACCGAAGAAAAAGGTGTAGCTTTCGTAGGTGTTCTGATAGTAGTTCGATATGCCCAAACATTCTCCAAGTTTTTCGTCCCAATCGCGTTGGTTAGATGAAACGAACTTTTAAAGAAGCTTCACAATGGTCTTGTTGAAGGCTTCTGCTAAACCATTGGCCACAAAATAGTGTGGAGACGAAGCCACACTTTCAATCTATATTTGTTGCAAGATCTGGAGAATGACTGACTCATGAACTGAGGTCCATTATCATAAACAATTCTCCTATGTACCCTGAAGCAGTATATGATATGATGTTTGATAAATTTGGTCACGTCTAATATCTTCACTTCTGTTAGGGGAACAGTTTCAGTCCATTTTGAAAAGTAGTCAGTTATGGCCAATATGAACCGGTGACCCTTTGTTGATGGTAGCAAGATCGATCCAATAATGTCCATTTCCTATTGTTCAAACAGCCATGATGTAGTCGTTGGATGGAGATATTCGAGTGCTTAATGTATGAAATCTGCATGTATCTGACATACTTTGCATTTTCTAGCGTAAGTAACCACTTCTAATATCATTTTCGGCCAATAATGTCCCATTCTTCATAGTCGATCCTAAAGTTTTGGTTCTCATTGATGTGCTCTGCAAACGCCACTATAAGCTTCTTCCAATGCTTCCTGAGCTTCTTTATTAGAAAGGCAACGAAGTAATTTCCATTATAGGATTTTCTATATAAGGTCCGAACTTCGGCATTATAATAGAATCGAATAGCTTTCCTTCGAATTGCTACCGCTTCTTGGGGCCTTCTAGTAATATTCTATAAAGAATATAATCTATATAAGGAAATTGCCAATCCCTTGGTTCGAGTTCATTTTCAAGGGCGTGTACTTTATGTACTTCTTGTTTCTTATCCGAAGTTAACTTCATTTTGAGTTCGCTCTTCGGACAAAACAATTCTTTACTTCCCACCATGATGCATTTATTAGCATCTTTAGGCAATGCTAAAGTAGCAGCCAACGAGGCTGTGAGTCCGCATAACTATTCTAATAGCGTGGCACATGACTGATATAAAAGCCATTGAGCCTATCAACTATCTTCATAACTGCTTGATAATAAGGTAGGAGATCTTCTGTAACGCCCCACTTTCCATAGTGTGGAAAGCTGGAACGTTCAGCATCGAATGATAACTCGACAAGTCTTAGTAAATATCACAGTAATATTACAATGGAAATATGGGCAAAATATAAAAATAAACAATAAATTTTTTATTTAAAACAATAATATTTTTCTTCCTTACATAATATTCAATTAGAAAATAATAAATTAGAAAGGCCGTCAACCTTGTAGCTTCGCCTGCTTCTAAAAAATATATTGAGTCATGTTCTATCTGTGGCGGGTCTACCGGTCAGTAATAATCTATGTCTGGTCATGCATAACTAGGATTGTCAGTAAAGCGATCCAATAATATATAATAAACCATATAAAACAATGATACCTCAGTAATATAAAAAGACGTACAATTTATAACAATAGAAAATCTCATATTTAAACACTTTATATGTCTTAACAATTTGTCTTTTCGTTAATGTCTTTTAATTATGGTTTTGAAAAATTTAGTAGAATATGAACTTGGCTGGTCTGAACGCATCTCTGTGTACCCCAGGAAAAATGGAACAATAAGTTGATCGGAGCCTATCCCGATCCTCTCAAAAGGGAAACAATGGCAGTTTTGATCGGAGTCTATCCCAATCCTCCCGTATGGGAAACAATGGCATAGTTACATTCAGCCATCAAATCATAAGGATCCTCAATTTTTCCCATAAACCCGGTGTATGTCAATTTCATGTTAATTTCAGTATCAGTTGTTCAGTTCAGTAAATTCAGTTCATTATATGGATTTGTGATCATTAATAAAATTCAGTATTCAGTAACAGTAGTAGTAACATTAAGAAATAATGTAACAGTTTAGTAATTTATATTCTATCATATATTATAGCAATCATGTCTTATCATGTCTTGTTCGGTATTCATTCAGTTTCCACGTATATAATTAAATCGTTAATAAAATAAAGCAGAGAACATAAAAGATAAAGTATAATTAATAGCATGACTTTGAGTGAGTTGGACTCAGTTTAAGATAAAATATAAGTAGTAGCATGTTATAGTGAGTTATAAAACTCATATTAAAATAAAATATAATCATTAGCAGGTCTATAGTGAGTCAAAGGACTCACTTTGGGCTTGATTTCAGATGAAGTCTTTGGCCTAAGAGAGGAAATCTTCCAAGGTTCTCAAAAACTCTCCTTGGTTGAACCCTGTTCTCTTTCTTTCTCTACTTTTCTTTCTCCCATACTTTGCTTTCTTACTTCTCTTTTTTTTGTTTAGGAAAAGTGGGCTTGTTGGGGTCTATTTATAGGGAATTAAGAGTCCTATTACTACTAATAGTAGGAAAGACCAATATAGATTCTAATTGGATTCACTATCATAATTAATGACGAAATTCTAAAAGTTATGGAATCCAAATAGGAATCCGGATATGAAAACCAAATTTGAATCTGAATCCTAATAGGTATAGGAACCAAATTAAATTATATCAAATTAATTGGATGAGAATTGAATCCTACATTAATTAGGCTAGTATATTTTACTACCTCAACTAGGATTTGGATTGGGTTTCTATTTATATTTAATATCTAGTCAAATTAGAATCTAATTAGTTAAAGAAAACCAATGAACAAGTCGTTGATGGCTTCACCAAAGCACTCTCGCAACCAAAATTTATGAAGTTCTGATCTCTCCTTTAGTGTATCGAGTTTTGCATCAAGGGGGAGTGATGAAGTGTGATGCAAGTAACCATATTGTTACATGGTCATAATCATGTGTTAGTAGAGGTTTTAGTGGAGCTTAGTTGTTAGGGAAGTTAGATAGAAGTGGTAGTGGAGGATGCCATGTCTTTGTTAGTTTTGCTTTGACCATGTTTTTAGGAGTAAATACTATATGATCTAGTAGTGGATTGTAGTTGGTAGGCCACTTAGTGTCATACTAGCCTATTTAAATCCCATGTATGTCAGTGTTATTTGGTGCCTCAGTAAAATTTTTGCTTCTCATATTATGATATATTAGTTCTTCTTATCTTTGTCCACTTCACTCGTTCAATCTTCTACAATAGGTGGCATAATCTTCCATAGTTGTCTCCGATGGGTCATTGTTCTTCTAGTGGTTAAGGAGTTGGGTCACTGCTTGGTTGTTTCGCTTTACAATGCATTGCTACAAAATTTTCCATGGCTCTTTCTCTTGTATCTCCTAGAATATAGGAAACTCTGTTAGAGAGGTTAAAGGTTGTCCATTGTATTTCTTCAGCTGAGACATATGGAATGAATTATGGATCTTTGCATTTGAAGGAAGATGGAGCTTATCGGCCACTTTTCTCATCTTTTCTATGATCTCA
Organism: Dracaena cambodiana; assembly: GCA_036321105.1. NCBI lineage: Eukaryota > Viridiplantae > Streptophyta > Magnoliopsida > Asparagales > Asparagaceae > Dracaena > Dracaena cambodiana. The sequence goes on from JAYEPQ010000015.1 coordinate 22,288,949, forward strand.
TATGGACCATAGTATTTTGCAGCAAGTTTGTGAGGCGTTGACTCCTTAATAGAGGACTGTCTATAAAATTGTACTTTGAGAAGAACTAGAGTACCTACTTCAAATTGTCTTTGAATCCTTCTTTTATCACCATAAAGTTTCATTCTTTGTAGGGCTTTAAGAAAATGATCTATTAGCAACTTGAGCACCTGATCCCAATCAAGTAGAGAATCTTCCACAGCTTACACACTTGCAATTTTGGGGGGTGGTCTTCCATAGACAATTTCATAGGGTGTATAAGCAGTAGAAGCGTTCCATGTGGTGTTATGCTAGAAAGATGCCCGTGACAGCCATTTACTCCATTCCATTGGCTTAGTATTGCAAAAACACCTTTGATATGCTTCAATACATTGGTTCACCCTCTCTGTTATTCCATCTGTTTGCAGGTGGGAGGCTATACTTGGCTGCAATTTGGTCCTCTGAAGCTTGAACTACATATTCCAAAAGTCACTAGTGAAGATTCTATCTCTGTCACTAGTAACTGAAGAAGGAACGACGTAGAGCTTTACAATTTCATTACAAAATAGAGATGCTATATGTATTGCTGTAAAGGGATGCTTGAGAGGTATGAAGTGTGCAAACTTTGATATTCTGTCAATAATTACCCAGATAGTGGTTTTTCCATAACTCATTGGTAACCCCTCAATGACATCCATGGAAAGTTCTTCCCATACCTGATTAAGCATTAGTAGAGGCTCTAATAATTCAGGGAGAGAAATAGATTCACCTTTTTACTCTGACACACATCACAACATCTCACTTTTTGTTTGATCATTGATTTCATTCCAACCCACCCGAAAGTTTTCTTATTTCTTTGAAAGGTTCAATAATAAGCAGAATGGCCTCCTACAAGTGTACTATGGTGATCATGAAATTTTTTTCACATAATGCATTTTATGGAAAAATGATGACCCTACAACAACAACAACAACTAAGCCTTTCATCCCAAGTATTTGGGGTGGGCTACAGGAACCAAAAAAGAATCACGTCGGATCGATCACTTTGATAGTCCTTCTCCATTCATTTCTATCAAGTAATATCTCCTCATTTAAATCTCTAGAATCCATATCTTTTCGTATCACCTCCATCCATGTTTTCTTCGGTCTTCCCTTCGTTCTTTTAACTTGTCCTACATTGATAAACTCCCCTCGTCGAACTGGTGCATTTGTAGGCCTACGTTGCACATGACCAAACCTTCGTAATCAGTTTTCTCGCATCTTCTCATCGATGGGAGCTACACCTACGTTAGCACGAATTTCCTCATTCTCACTTTATCTCTCCTAGTGTTGCGCATATCCAGTGGAGAATCTGCATCTCTGCTACACTTATCTTCTGTGAATGACGTTTCTTTATAGCCCAACATTCTGTGTTATATAACAAAGCTGGCCTAATAGCAAGTCCTATAAAATTTTTCCTTCAGTCTTAACGGAATGTTATGGTCGCCTCAATTTCAACCAGCCAGTTTGTATCCTATGGTTAACATCATTATCGATCTCTCCATTATTCTGAATAATAGAATCTAAATAGCTAAACTGACTGCTCATTTGTATATCTTGCCCATCCAGTTTTATGGCATTATAGTTTATGGTCCGTCGTTTACTAAATTTACACTCTATATACTCTGTTTTAGACATACTTAATTTAAAAACTTTAGATTCTAATGTATGCCTCCATAATTCTAGCTTGGCATTTACCCCTGCTCTTGTCTCATCAACTAAGACAATATCATCAGCAAATAGCATATACCAAGGTATCTCATACTGAATAGCTCTAGTAAGCTCATCCATCACTATAACAAATAAGAACGGGCTTAATGCAGATCCTTAATGCAATCCAATTATGATAAAAAAAATCACTTGTTAAACCACCACATGTTCTGACATTGACCACTACTCTATCATACATATCCTTAATTATATCGATATAGTTGACGGGAACTCTTATCTTCATCAACGTCTACCAAAGTATCTCTCGTGGTACATTATTATAGGCTTTCTCTAAGCAATAAATACCATATGCAAATCTCTATTTCTCTCTCAGAATCGCTCTATAAATTGACAAAGTAAATGTATAGCTTCTGTCGTCAATCGCCCCGGCATAAATCCAAACTGGTTCTCCGATATTTTAATAGTTTGTCGCAACTTATGTTCAATTACCCTTTCCCAATGCTTCATAGTGTGACACATGAGTTTTATTCCTCGATAGTTAGAACAACTCTGAAAATCACCCTTGTTCTTATACAGAGGTATTAGGGTACTCTTTCTCCATTTATTTGACATTTTCTTAATTTGCCAAATCATGTTAAAAAAATCTGTCAGCCACTTCACACCAATCCCTCCTAAGTATCTCTATACCTCTATAGAAATCTCATCTAGATCAACAGCTTTTCTTTATTTCATCCTCTTCAAAGCCTCTTTTACTTCAGACTCTTTAATTCTGCGCATAAAGCTACGATTCATATCCTCACATTGAATAGTAAGATCTCCTAAATCTTGAGTAAAACTACCATTATATAATCTATTAAAATAATCTTTCCATCTTTCTTTAATCTCTTCGTCTCGAACTAGAACCGTCTGATCCTCATCTTTACTACACTTTACAGTACATAAGTCTCTAGACTTTCTCTCTTTTATTCAAGAAATTCTATATATATCATTTTCTGTCTCTTTATTATCCAACTTCTCGTACACTTATTTATATAATTTAGTTTTTGCATCCCGAACAGCTTTCTTAGCCTCCTTCTTCTCTAGTTTATACTTCTCAAAACTTATTCCATCATTATTATTATTATTCTTCAAATCTCTATAAAGGTCTTGCTTGATCTTAATAGTATTTTTTACATCTTCATTCCACCATGATATATTCTTACATGGTAGAGCATCGCCCCTCGACTCACCAAATATATGTTTAGCTATCTTTTTAAAGTCAGCTAGCCATTTTGTTCTATGTTATATTAGGATAATTATGGTCCCTCCAATCTGCTTCTTGTACTACTCTATCTACAAAAATTTTTTGATTACCTTCTGATCGCCACCACTTAATCTTAGAATCTAACTTATACTTAATTTTTCTAAGTCTCTTCCTAATCTGAATATCTAAAACTTAGAGTCTATGTTGGGTAACTACACTCTCACCTGGCACTACCTTACAATCAACACAACTAGCTTTATCTACCTTCCTAGTTAAGAAGAAATCTATTTGGCTCATATTCGATGTACTTTTAAAAGTAATTAAGTGAGAAACTCTCTTTTTAAACAAACTACTCACTAAGATCAAATCATAAGACAAAGCAAAATGTTGAACTGAATTACCTACTTCATTTCTTTCTTCAAAACTAAATCCTCCATGTATACTATCAAACCCATTACGGCTAGTTCCTACATGCCCATTGAGATCACCACCAATAAATAGTTTTTATCTAGCAGGTATTCCTTGTACTATCTCATCTAGATCCTCCCAGAATTGATGTTTACTGGATTCATCAAGTCCTACTTGTGGTGCATAGGCACTAATGACATTAACAATCTCTCTATCTAAAATAATTTTAACTAATAAAATTCTATCTACCTTCCTTCTAACCTCCACTACATCTCCAAGTAATTACTTATCTATGATCATACCTACCCCATTACGATTTCTATCTCTACCTGTATACCAAAGTTTATAACCCCAAAGCTCTATGACTTTAGCTTTCTCACCTACCCACTTAGTCTCCTGCGCGCACAAAATATTAATCCTCTTTCTAATCACAGCATCAACTAACTCTGCTAATCTACGTATAAGGAAACCTATATTTCATGATGCCAACCAAAATCTATGTTTATATTTATGTTTATGTTTATGAGCTAAATTTTTTACCCCCACCAACTCATTAAAATGTGAACCCTTGTACGTTTGACACCACATCCGGGCGCTGACGTGGCGCGTCACTTCTGGGCTATGACCTAGCAACCCTCGCACATTTTTCATTACATCCGGGCTCCGATATAGCACGTCGCTCAGTATGGAACGTCCCAACGAAATTTATATTTTGGCTCATGTCATAATATGTAACAATGTTTTACGCTGGCTGTCATCGGCCTACCACAACCCTCCTTCTTTATTCTGGTTTGGGACAGACAGTGAAAGGATAAATTTTTAAGCATAGCACTGGTGAAGTTGGAAAAATGATGACCCTGCCTTTGTAAAACCATACCCCATTCAAGAGCCTATAGTGGTGATGAGAGGGAGAACCTGTAGCCACTTCTTCTGCATGGAGTGAAAGTAAGAATATTATTGTACCATCTCCTACACTTTAGAAAGTCAAGAAGGTTGGCCAACAATAATTGAGGTTGAACTTCATTCTATAGTAGAGGTAAGATTAGTTGCAAAGAATTAGTTGCAAATTCTTTTCTCCATCTAGATAATGCATCTGCACCTAAGTTTTCCTTCCCTTCTAATATTCAACAAGATAATCATATTTAGTTAATTTGAGTAACCATGGGAGCTGAGATTCTTGCTTGTATCTCTGGTCCAGTAGTATTTAAGGCTCTTTTGATCTGTTTTGATCACAAACTTTCTTCCCAACAAGTATTACCTCTATTTCTTAATGGCTAATAGTATAGCCATCGTTTCCTTTTCATATCCATCATTTCCTTTTAATGGCTCCTAAACCAACAGTTGAAGTGTCATATTCAACAACAAACTCTTTGTCAAAATTGGACATCTTAAGAACAGGTAGAGACATGAGTACTTCTTTGAGTTTGGCAAAAGATTTCATGGACCTGTCAAACTATTTGAAAGCCTCCACTTTTACAATTTCATTCAAAGGTGCTACCATACCCCGTGAGGCCAAAAATCCCTCTTAAAGCCTTCGGTGTAGCTGGTATTGGTCATTGGACTATAGCTTCAATCTTTTTATTGTCTACAGTTACGTTATTTGGAGTAATGATATATCTAAGATAGCCCACTTGCTGACTACCAAACTAGCTTTTGCTGAATTTTGCATATAATTGATTATGTCTGAGTGTTTCAAGAGCTAGACTCAAGGGTTGAAGATGAACCTCCCAGTCTTTGCTATACACAAGGATGTTGCCAAAGAAGACCAAGACAAATATCCTTAAGTATTGTCTGAATATGTCATTCATCAAATTCTGGAATGTAGAAAGAGCATTGGTGAGATCAAAAGGCATAATCGTAATAGCCATTATGTGTTTTGAAAACTGCCTTGGCAATATCAGACTTTGCAACCCTCACCTGATGATATCCATAATGGGCATCTAACTTAGAAAAGTATGCTGCACCATTTAGTTCATCTAATTGATAATCTATAAGGGATATAGGGATCTTATCGTTTATAGTATGTTGATTGAGAGATTTGTAATCTATGCACACACATCAACTTCCATCGGATTTCTTCGCAAGGACCACTGGAGAGGTAAAATGGACTGATGCTTGGTCTAATTACACCAGATTGGAGCATTTCTACAATCTGCTTTTCAATCTCACTTTTTTGGTAAAAAGAGTACTAGTATGGCCTTGCATTAATAGTGAAATGAGAGTCAGTTAAAGGTATATGATGATCACAAGCACGTTGAGGTGGAAGCTCCTCTAGAACGGGAAAATACATCTTCAAATTCCTCCAAAAGCTCTCAAAGTGAATCTGGTATTAGTTCTGTGTGTCATCAGTTGAACTGACACACACTTGCACAGCATAGACCATCCCTTTTGTTAATATAATTTTTGCTAACTTTTCTTCTCCCATCAACTCCATAGCACTAGGTAATAGACCCTTCAATAGAATAGGTCTTTTCTTTTGCTAAAGTTTTAAAGTCTTCCTGGAAAAATGCCACAAAGTTGGATTAAAGCTTTGCAGCCACACTATTCGCAGAATGACTTGAGAGTTACCAAGGGTATAATCAACAAATTAGCCAATGTTTCAACCCCTGGTAGAGATATTTTAGTACCAGGACAATTCTCTCTTTCTTCAAATATCTCACCACCTGCCACAGTTACCAGAACGGGTGATATCTCAACAACTTCCAAATTTAATCTTGCTTCAGTAATGGAATGAATAAAGTTATGTGTTGTCCTAGTGTCCACCATAAATCCCCTTTGTTCCATGAAATTTTCCAACCAATCTAATAGAACTCACCCCACTGTTCCCTCTATTTTATTAGCTGTCAGTGAAAGAATTTTGTTATTTGATATTTTTTTTCTTCAACATCTTCAAAACCCCAATCCTTCTCTTCCTCGAGTTCAAAGGAAATTTCCAACATATAAACTTTCTATTTTTGCATTTGTGGCTAGCTTCATTTTTTTCATTGCAGAAAAAATATAGCCCTTTATCTCTTTTTTCTTTGTATTCTTGGCTAGATATCTTTGTCGCCGAATTATGTGTAGAAGTGGAGCAATTGAAATTGTTCTTTGTAGTGGAAGAGGGGTTGTCAAAAATTTTGCTCCAGTTTGTCTTTTTGGCCTTTAGCTGATTGCAGTAGCTTATTACTCTACCATCCTGGCCATTCTCATAGCGGCCTTCATAGTAGTGGGTTATTTGGCCATTATTTCATATCTAATAGGTTCTTTTAGACCACTTATAAAGCAACTAATCAAGAAATCCTCTGAAAGCCCATGAATGTGGTGAGAAAATTTCATGAACTCACTGAGATATTCTTCATAAGACTTTTTTTTTGTTTTAACTTGGACAATTCCCCTAAATAATTAAGGGTTGTGGAATGGTCATACACTGACAATAACCCACTTTCAAATTCATCCCAAGAAAGGAGTGATCTTTTGTTATGAATAGTCCATCTATACCACTGTAAAGGACCATTTTCCAAAGGAAGATTGCTTGTCTAATCTTCTATTCTTCACCAACTATATAAAATTCAAACAGTTACTCAATCCTATACAACCATTCGTGAATTTCTTTCCCACCCAACTTTTAAAAAAATCTAGTATGGGCTTTATCTAATTACTCTTTTGCGAGCCTTGAATCCAAGATTTTTTGGGTTTATCTTATTCTTGCCATTCATGGTCCTTAGAGTTGCTTGATTGACTATTAAGAAATTTAGGAGGATTAGGAAGGATTGGTACCACTTTGTCTTGATGCAAGACTTTGCTAGATTCTACAGTTGGAGTTTGATTCTGAATATCAGGTCTCAAATCCAAGATTAGGTTCTTTATCTCTTCTTTATCACAAGATATATCAAGATCATGCTTCTACAACAACATTTTCGACTCTTTCATTTCTCCTATATGACCTTCAATGACTCCCTTCTTCAACCTATCAAATTTAGCTATAAATGAAGAGTATGATACACACGATTTCCAACATCCTTGACAGGAGAGAGATCATGCCTTACTCTGATACTAATGTTGCAATCCTTCTCAGAATTATTGTCGCTTCTTGATATTATCGCTAGCATGGTTCTGGACCTATAATAGTTTAGGTGAAGAAGATGATAGAGGAAGAAGAAGAAGATAGTTTAGAAGAAGAATTGAGAAGAGAAGTGAGGAATTCTATTGATCAAATGATTCAAGGTTACAAAGATGACTAATCATCTATTTGTAAAAAATAATTCCTCAATTTCCCTAATTCCACAGCTCCTGAATCTTCTATCGTTCGTGGACATTTGCATGGGCATGCACAGAAGAAAGTTATAACCGTCCAACTAAATTAACTAATTGAGAGCGAACATGGTAAGTGAGCTTACTCAATAGAAGCCCGACCCAGTAACTCGTTTCTTCAATTCTCAACTCTAGACCTGCTCTGACAATCAGGAGCATGCACATACCCCTTTGAACCAGGTCTTTGACAGGATAAGTTTAGGGTTTTGGAGGCGTAGGAGGATTAGGTATTGAGGAGGATATAAGGATCTGTCTAGAGATAGAGATTGAGATTTTTTTCATCCTTTTCTCTAGGAAATTGTGGATTAGAAAGGAGTTCATGAGAATGGAAGAGAGAGAGAGAGAGAGTGTGTGTGTAAGAGGAGAGAGAATGAGAAGAGACAGGAGATATGACGGGGGGAGGGGTGTTTTGAAGAAAACATTGCACTTTAGTGCATGTGATGTGCTCCATATGTAAAGGTTTTATTGGGCCACATAAGCATCATAGGAGGGTATTCCTCTGTCACCACAGGTTTTCTAGTTTCCTCATATATATATATATATATATACACACACACACACACACAAGTGTACATTGATAAAAGTATACCTAAGGACGCCATTGATATATATATAAACCATTAATTGTGATACTCACTTTAAAATAATAATATACAAAAAATCATGCATTATAGATATATTTTGACCGTGTATTGGATATATACAAAATGAACAGTTTTTCAATAATAGAAATAAACCCTCTTGATCGATTTTAAAGAAGTGTTTAAATCATTTATATGCTGTCTAAATAGTGCATGGAATTACAATTAATAGTTCAGATCGTTCACATACGCTCTTTATGTTGAGATTTAGTTCGTTTCCATCGGCAACTCGCCTATGGTGTCGCCTTAGTTAGACCATTAGTATGTATATATATATATATATTCTCACTCATGAGTGGACAATATAATAATTATAATACTGCCTAAGGAGAATGACTAATACAATTACAAATTCTCAAGATGTTTTGGATCTACAACCGCTATCAAATCTTGAATCTTCAAGTGTTTTTGATCTACAACCGCTATCAAATTCTTTTTGTCATCCATCCTTTTAACCTAATCATGCCAAAAAGAAGCCATTTCTGTGAGGTAATCATTCAGCACCGAACAACCTTCATAGATTTAATAAATTCTCAGTACTCCCAGTGGAGGCTTTGTTGCAACCCAAGCCAGCGTGCTTGCTTGCAAGTTCCAGTACTGCCCACCGAGGTGTGGCCTCCATCACCACTATTTGTCTTACTAATTGAACATCTACCATTGACCTCATTTGGCTTAACGATCTGTATCCGTATCTAATCATAGATAGTACAGTTGATGGGAAAAATTGCTGAGGAGAACCCCACGTCTACTAAAATCAAGGAGAATCTCAATGAAATCTCTAATTGGTTTTTGACCTAGATTTGAGTCAAATCCAAACACATCAAGATTGAGATTTTGAATCCAGTCAAATCCAAATTAAATCTAATTAGATATTTAAATAGAAAATTGGGAGGAAATTCAGCCTATCACCAGGATTCTTGATCAAATCAAGGCCAGTTACAATTAACCAGAGGATTTAAATCTAAAGAGAAAGTGGGATTTCCATCCCTCATCACAAGAGTAACCACCATTAGCTTATAAATAGGCACCAAGAGAGATTTATGAAGACACTTTTGGGAATATCCAAGGTTGTTCGATATGCTTTTGAGCGTGTATAAGTAGAGCTTACTAGTTATTTTGTCATACAAGTTACATGGACAACATTTGAGAAATCTAGTAGTGATAGCTGCTCTAGTTTCTAGGTTCTTCGTCCATCTTAGAAGCTCTTTGACTACGATCTAAATTGTACACTCCCAAATGCAAGAGATCGACAAGTAGTATAAGAGTAGTAATCCAAGATTATTCTCTTGACGATCATTTTGTTATTGTGTGACTCTAAGAACATATTACGAACTTAAAAAGAAAAAATAAAGATCAAATTTTTAATAACTAAAAACTAAAACTAAAGATAGAAATTTATTTTAATTAAAATTATCAGTCAAATGGATGTAACTCCTTCATAGGATAATTTACTATATATATTTTTGCTTTTTTTCTCAGCTGTAAACTTGATACTTTGAATAACTTCTCCCAGTTAATTCTATATGAATTTTGAGTTTATCTAAGTATGCAATATGAATAATAGAAATAAACATTCAAAGTCTATGTGTATACCGTGCCTAAAAGTCAATGATATATTAAAAACTAAGCAATGCTTATATCGTCAAATAATAGAACATCAGAAACTCAAAATCATATCTAAATTCCTTCAAAGATAGTGAAGAATCAAAGATATCAATTCCACAAAAAACAATTAAATAAATCACCTAGAGTTTTTTATTCTATCTGATCCAACTCAAGAATTTCGCCACTCATACTCATCATAACCATGAACAAAGAGAAAAGGAATTCTTTTATTTATTTTTATGAATGAGTACAAAAATTAAATCTTGAATCAAAAAATTATCTAATAATTAAAATATTCATAAGAATTACAAAACTTGGATTATATTGGCTATTTATAGACTTACAAAACACTAGTAGAAATTCTATTTACAACAAAACTCTAAATTATTCTTAAAAAAAATCCTAAAAAGAGACTATGGACACTCTCTTTGACAGGCCCTTCGACAGCAAGTCTCGAGTTTGTTTTACAGTCGACTGTTGTTGATAGCTAGTAGATGACTATCGATAGTTACTCCTGTTTTTGCATAGATCTTGACTGATATTTGAGATACACTTCAATACTTTGATTTTCGCACAAAAAAAACCCTACAAAACACAAGAAAAACATCATAGTGAGGAATTTGATTAATAAAAATAATTTTCTATTATTTTTTTGTATTATTCAACAAAATTGGATTATGGTTGCACAAGATAAACTAAAATAATTACTCTTTTTAAGTATAGTCACACCCATAACTTGAGTTTTGCTAGTTCCTAGCAAATTTATAGACTAAAGAAAAAAAACTAAAGACCTAAACTAAAAAGAAAATTAATCCTAACTCACTTTCACAAGAATGATGATTGCACTTAGCATGTGCAACAAACCGTTAAACCCCTACCTTACCCTAGTAGATTAATATTGTCTCAGGAGGATTTTTAGTGATGTTACCCTCAAATATCAAAAAATGTTGAGATTACGAAATAAATAAAAGGAAAAATAAGGACAAGTGTAAAATAAAGAAAATGAAAAATGTTAATATCCTATTAACTATCTATACTATTACTATATATATTATTTTTGCTTTTCGCTTCTTTTCCATATCAAGCTCAATTAGATATGCATATACAGATATCTATGAGAATGTTAACTTTAATTAATCACTTACAATCTAATACCGTTATGTATCCATCATGCTAATTTAAATCGTATCGTACATATACTTTTACTTTCAATTATCCTCTCCAATGTACTCTTGTGAGCTTGTATATAAGCCTTGTCAAGCTTCAAACTCCACTCAAACTTATAGAAACCCTTTTCACACACACACACACACACACATATACATACATACATATATATATATATATATATATATATATATATTTATATTTATATATACATATATACATATATATCTATATATATGTATATATAGATATGTGTGTGTGTGAATATGTGTGTGTATATATATATATATATATATATATATATATATATATATATATATATATATATATATATATATATATATATATATATATATATATATATATATAATCTTTTTCATAGACGGTTGCGTTTTATGTGAACATTCATACTTACCGAGATACAAAAGCCCAGTTACTCAACTCACGACTATAATAAAAATCTATAAGTATCATTTGTGTGAAACACTTACCAAGGCACACAAACCAAACTACTTTACACTTGTTTTCTCTTATTTACTTACTTTATATATTTTTTGTTCGAAATATATTACCTTAAGTACCAGGCTCACTTCTATTTTATACATATATGATAGGTCTTCCTTTTAAGTTTTCTCTTTGATATCAACTCATTTTGACTCATAGTGTAAGTGTTCATAGTGCATACTCGATTCTAATCTTAAGTATCCATATATCTTACTATCGGATTTAAAATGTCAATTATGATTACATAAGAACTACTATTATAAAAGTATTAAAACTAAGATATCAATTTCATAAATATACATGTAGAGTACTTCAAATCTTACTTTCTACTTCACATAAATAAATGTTTTTAAAACTATGTTAGTTAATTATGATAAAGTAAAGTACAATGTAACTGTCCCACCCCAACTTAAATTATGCAATGTCCTCAGTATATAAAAAATATAACTATGAAAGTACTACACTAAGAAATATTGTAAGAGGTTAAGGATAAAATATACATGGGTTTGTCAGTTTTCCAAAAAATTCACTCCCTTTTATAGTCGATATCACTGACACCTCTGATGAAGACCTTTTTGTCACTTGTGTCTTTGATGCCAGTAAAACTCTGTGGTCTTCTAACTCGTCGCTTCATCTTCATCAGGAGAAATGTAGGCATTCTCACCAACCACTTATCTTAATACTTTGGTGAGAAGCCGATAATGATGTTGTTTACGACACTCTATTCAGACTTGCTTTTCTTCAATGACTCGCAATCTTACATTGAGCGCGGCTATCATCCTTATGATCTACTCATTTAGTGTATGGAATGTTACTTCTTCTGGTCGGGCCGCTACATCTATTGCTCTTGTTGCACCCGCTATTCCTGCTGGGCATGTCGAGCACTCATGCTTCTTTGCACGGTGGTATCCATAAATGGTTGCATGGTGTCATCTCATGATGAATGGACTCCATAATTCATGCAAAATTTTGTAATCATAGATTACAGAACTAAGTGAGGTTTGACTAATCTCGGATACTGGATATACTCATGGGCTTGTCCCTTGCATTGAACTATTGTAAAGTACATGATGGATGCGATATCGAATGCACACCTCTCCAAAATCATGTTCAACAACATTTCATCCCTTGAATATAGTTCTATTGTTGCATAGGACCATAGGATGTTATATTTAATAAAAAGACTTACAAGATATACTCTTTTCTAACATAGCGCACCTTCAAGAAACTCTTACTAAATGCAACATTGTTGAGGTTCTCACAAAACAATTTGAACCAACGAGAGCCACTTGGTATACCATTCAAAATCTCCACAAAAGAAGGATTCTCCTAAAAAACATTAGGTACATGGATTATCCTTAAAATTTCTTCCCATGTGATTGGTATTTTCCTGCCTCTCTTTGTGGATTATCCATATTGATCTCTAACTGTCGGTTGTAAGTTAACATAAAACTCATGCAGGATCTCATTACATGCCAGCATGTGTGCATATCTTGTGTATGCCTCTAACTCTGCAACCTGCATCTGTGCTCTGAAAGCCAAATTCTCGTTTATCTTAGAGTAGTCGACGACAAATTTGGACCAAAGTTTAAAATCTTCATAGTTCTCCAAGATTTTTTTTTTTTGTTGCCTTTGCAGCTCTTATCCTCTATGGAGAAGATAGGCCAGAGGATTCCACTCTCAGTCTCTTGGAAACAATCTGCTTCCCTAGTTCCATTCTACAAAAATTAACCTCAAAATACACAACTTAAAAAATTATTATTTCTTCAAAAATTATGCATGAATTATCACATATAATTATTCTATTTTTTTATTTAATCTCTTTTTTCCCTCTTTTTTCTTTTAAACAAATAAATTTGGTTGCATAATTCCATATTTTCCCAAATTCCTCCTCCAAAAATTATCAAATTCTACTTTGATTTAACTAATATTGCATGAATTTGATATATGACAATTATACAAGCAACCAATTTAATATAATACCAAAAAGTTGACATTTTCACTTTTTCTACTCATGATTTTAGCATATAATATCAATAATTTCATGAAATTCATCAAAAATTCTGATAACTTTGCTGAACTATCCCAAATCTACTAAAAAGTAAGGATATAGGTTTTTGAGACAAAAAACTATTTTTACAAAGAACAAATCAACAAAAAATCAAAGAGGAGAAATCGTATTTACTTAAAGACTGATGAAAATTTGAAATAAAATATGTAGAAATAGTTTTGGCTATCGAAAGGAAAGATTTTGGGTGTTGGGTACTGTAGAAAGAAGGTTAGAGTTTTGTTTGTGGAGAATTCAAAGATTAATTTACAGATGGGCATCTCAATAGATGGTTGTCGGCAGCCGCTCTCGACCAGGCAAAATTTTGCTTTTATAGTGCCCGCTGTCGACAACCACTTTGAAAACGGCTTCGATAGTAGCTCTCTGCTGAGACTGATGCCAAGCCAATTTTTTTATTTTTTTAGTTAATGCTAGTTCTTATGCTAATGCTATTCCTAATATCTAGTTGTTAAATCCTAGTTCTAAAATTAATTCTAAACTAAAAGTTAGTTCCTAATTATGAAAGTTTTTTTGAAAATTTTAAAATTTTGAAGGAAAAATGAAAGAAAGAAAGAAAAAATGATTTTTTTTAAAAACAAAATCGTTGAACTCATCATAAGTATCAAAACTATGTTATCTTTGTAAGTCATCCCCCAACTTAAAATGCACATTATTCTCAATGAATCGATATATCTAGTTAATTAATCAAAACAAGTTAAAATTTGAGAAGGAAAAGAGCTTAGAAATTACCTCGGTCCGGAACTCATGATGTAACAGCTGCAAAATAAAATTATTAGCACATAATATGCAATAATATACATAGTGTCTTTGTTTAGTTCGTATTAATGAGATGTCAATTCATTAGATCATGAGATTCCTTGGAGTGCTTTAGAAATTCCAAGTATTGCTTTAATCGTTTCTCATTTACTTTGAATATATGACCATTCTTTTGATTTTTGATAATAGTTGTGCCATATGGATACACAATTTTAACTATAAATGGTCCTATCCACCTTGAATGCAAATAGATGAAGGCTTGAATCATATAATAATAGTTTGTCAGAAGGATGAAAAACACAGCCTGCAATATGGTGATCATGCCATTTTTTCATTTTCTTCTTTGAAATGCGTGAATTGTTATTGCATCACGTCTTATCTCTTCCAACTCATTTATTTGTAGCTTTCGTAATAGGTCAGCTGAATTTAGATCAAGATTTACTAGTTTGATTTCCCAATACGCCTGATACTCTATCTCTATAGACAAATGACAAGTCTTCCCATAGACCATTCTATATGAAGACATACCTAAGGGTGTTTTATATGCTGTACGGTAAATCCATAAAGTATCAGTCAGTCTAAAGGACTAATCTGTGTGAGACGGATGAACCATTTTCTCTTCCCTATTGGCTAGCTCAACTTGTCCATTTGACTTTGAGTGATAAAGTGTAGAAATCTTGTTTATGATATGATACTTTTACATAAAATTTTCTAAGCCTTTATTAGAGAAGTGAGAATCCCCATCACTTATTAAGGCTTTAGGAACTCCACATTTGGATAATATATGTTCTTTAAAAATTTAGTAACAGTCAGTTGATCATTGTTTCTATATACTGTAGCTTCTACCCATTTAGAGACATTATTGACCATATGAGAATACAAACTTATTTGTTAGAAATAGGAAACGATCTCAGTAAGTCAATGCCCCAATAATCGAATTTCTCAATTGTAAGTATGGGTGTTAGAGGCATATCATTCTTTCTAGTTAACGCTCCTATTTTCTTATATGACTCGCATCTCTTAAAAAAGTCATATGCATCTCTAAACATAGTAGGCCATTAAAAATCACATTGGAGTATTTTAGCTACCGTCTTTTTAGATGAAAAGTGGTCCCCACATACTTATGTATGATAGGAAGTAATATGCTTTGAATCTAATTATCAGGCACACAACACCTTGTGATTTGATCTAAGAAATATTTCAACAAGTAAGGTTCGTCGAAAAAAACGGCATACCTCGTATAAAAATCGTCATTTGTCTTGGCCTCCAATGATTCGACATTTCTTCTGCAATAAAAAAAATTAATAATGTCTACATATCAAGGAGTTCTTGTAATTGAAAATAGTTGCTCATCAAGGAACGAGACCCTAATTGGTAGCTTATCATTTTTTAAAGTTAGACTAGAGAGGTGATTTACAACTACATTCTCTACTCTCTTTTTGTCCTTAATTTCAAAATAAACTCTTGGATTAGCAGTATCCATCAGATTAGTAGTGGCTTTGCATCTTTCTTTGACAAAAGATATTTCAGCATCAAAGATCTGCAAAAACAACTATATGTGAGCCCAAAATATGAACGAAATTTATCTAAAGCAAAAACTACAGCTAGAACTTCCTTCTCTGTTGTAGTATAATTCGTCCAAGCGTCATTGAGAATCTTGCTAGCATAGTAGACCAAAGCTTTTTAACTCTTTGTTGTCCTAGTACAACTCCAATTGCATAATCGCTTATGTCGCACATGATCTCGAATGGAAGTGATCAATCTGGAGGTTGGATTATTGTTGCGGTGATGATCATCTCCTTGAGGGTTTAGAAAGCTGTTTGACATGCCTATATCTATTCAAATTGCACGAAGGTGAGAAAATGATCTAACAATATTACTAAAATCATTTATGAATCTTCTATAAAAATCTGCATGTCATAAGAATGAATGTATGTTTTTCACTATTTTAGGTATTAGCATTTCAGAAATAGACTCAACTTTAGGTTTATCTACTTCCATCTCTTAAGATGAAACTATATGGCCCAACATAATACCTTTTGCAACATGAAGTGACATTTTTCCCAATTTAGGAGTAGATTTTTCCGTTGATACCTTTAAAGCGTTGATTCTAAATTAGTTATATAAGATTCAAAATTATTTCTAAATACAGATAAATAATCCATAAATACCTCTAGATAGTCTTCAACTATATCGGTAAAAATACTTATCATACATCTTTGAAATATTGCGTGTGCGTCACATAATCCAGATGGCATTCTTCTAAAAGTAAATATACTAGAGGGACAAGTGAAAGTTGTCTTTTCTTGATCCTCTAATGCAGTTTCAATTTGATAATAGCCAAAATAACGATCAAGAAAACAATAAAATTAATGCCCAGCAACTTTTTCAAGTACTTTGTCAAGAAATGGTAATGGAAAGTGATTTTTACGTGTTACTTGACTTAACTTCTAATAATTGATGCACATACACCAGCCTGTAGTAGTGCGAGTAGGTATTGTAGACACAAAAAAAAAGAAAAAATAATAATAAAGAAATTTAAAAAAAGAAAAAGAAGAAAAGGGTGACCAGCACCCACGGCGCGGGGTGCATCCCGGGGAGTGCCACCCGCAGGTTGCACCCGCGGGGTTGCAACCGTTAGGTTGCACCTGCGGGATGCCACCCTCACGGTGCGCCCCTGTGGTGTTATCTGAGGGCGGTGTTATCTGAGGGCGATGTTATACGATTTCAGTGTTTCTGTTACGTGGATTTGGCCCACGATAAGGAGTTTAAGGGAATAGTTACCCCTCGATCTTGGTGTTTCTGTTATGTGGATTTGTCCCAGAAATTAAGGGAACAGTTACCCCTCGATCTATAAAAAAAAAAGACGAGAAAATTTCTATAAAGACCGAGTTTCCAGAGTGGAGAAATTCTCAGAGAAAGACAAAATTTCTAGAGCGAAGAAATTCTTAGAGATGAAAGTTTCCAAAGTGAAGAAATTCTCAGAGAGGAGATTTCCAAAAGAAGATAAACAGGGAGACGGAAAAATTTCGAGAGCAGAGTTCCCTCCCCTTCTCCTCCAGCCAGATTTGGCATCGGAGAAATCAATCAACGCGAAGTTCGGATCATCAATGAAATGTAGAAATAAGGCTCCACCACTGCAAGAACCCACATAAATTAAAAGGGAATAAAAATTAATCATTCTCCATTCTTGTAATTCTGATCTTTTCATGTAATTTTCTTTCTATTGATGTAATTTCAAAGTAAATTTGTAATAGAAAGAAATTTCCAATTTTCGGGAGTACAGGTATCATCTATCCATCCTCATTTTTAATTACTATTACCCCACTCTTTTTTGGAACAACTTCGGTTAGACTTACCCACTTACTATCAACAATTGGATCCATATCTTTGATTTCCGCCATATTCCATCCAAGAGCTCTTTTATTCTTTCGCAATGTCGATAATAGTTGCTCTTCTTTATTTTCATCAAAATGCACTAAGATGACCACTAGAAAAGTTTCCTTTGGTTCCAAAAGCGCATACTTTAGATCTTCAGGTAGCAGTTTTAGCTCAAGTATTGGTACTTGGATATCAGATGTTATCAATTTCTTTATAATTTGATGTAACTCTTCATACACTTCTTTTGTTGGGATCCATCCCATGATATTCAAACATTGGGCATTAGTTAAATTTTTATGATTCAATTATATTTTCGAATTTGAGATATTCAAGGAAGTCATCATTCACTATTAATGCCATCTCCAAAAGACGTGCACAATGATACGATATCTCCTTCATTATGGATTTGTTCAATGTAATTAATGTCTTGAAATTCATCATTATCTATATTCAGTTGTATGCAAACATTAAAAATATTAAGTTCAAGAGTCATATTTCCGAATGAGAATTTCACCATACCATTCCTACAATTTATAAGTGCATTAGCCATAGCTAAGAATGATCGTCCGAGGATAACTGGAATATGAAGACGTGAATTCTTCACGGGTGCAGTATCGATAACTATAAAATCTCCAGGGAAATAAAAGTTCTCGATCTGCACTAGAACATCTTCCACAATGCCTTTAGGAAGCCTTCCCAATCTATCAGCTAGCTGTAGTGTGACTAGTGTAGGTTTAAGTTCACCTAGACTTAGGTGCTTGTAAACTGAAAATGCTTAAAGATTTACATTAGCTCCCGATTCTAGAAAACCTTTCTCTATATTATGTTGATCTATCACACAAGAAATAGTAGAATATTTAGGATCCTTATATTTAAGAGGCATTTCAGAACAGAATAGTGCACTTACCTGCTATGTATGAAATGCTTTATTCTGTACATAGTGACGTCTTTTGATAGTGTACAAGTCCGTCAAGAATTTTGTGTATGAGGGGACTTGTTTAATCACTTTTTACAGAGGTATATTGATCTGTACTTATTTCAAAATCTCCAAAATATCAGCATAAGATGCACTAATATTTTAAGATTTTAATCTTTGGGGAAAAGATGTAGGTGGTTTATAATCTATGGAAGTGGGCTTTCTAGAATTATCATCTTTATATTTTTGCGCTAAATAATTGTCCTGATTCTCTTCAATAGTTCCTTTTGAAATGGGCTCATCAAGTATCTTTTTGAAATGGGCTCATCAAGTACTTTACCACTTCTCAAATTTATTGTTAATAGAAGAAGTAATAACATTTATACCGTTGACTTTACCTAAAGTACTGACTTCTGGTTGTGATGGTAGCTTATATTTTTCCTTCGTTTGCAAAGGGAAATTGAGGTGGCTCATCTATGAGTGGATATCACTAAACGCTCGAAAATTGTAGATTTCCTTATATTGCCAATATACTTTTGAATTACAGCAATAAAAGAAAATTACAGAATAAAATTCTAGATTACAAGAATGGGAAAAAATAATTTGATTCCCATTTTAAATTTCTATGGGTCTGGCAGCGATAGAGCCTCACTGATGCACTCCATTGATGATCCAAACGTCGCGTCGGTTGATTTCTCCGGAGAAGGAGAGGAACTCTGCTCTAGGAATTTTTCTGTCTCCCTATTTCTTTTCGTTTGGGACTCTCCTCCTTTAGAATTTCTCTGCTCTAGAAACTCCCCATTTAGGGTGATCCCCCCATCTCTGGACTCCGCCTTCTTTTTATATATTGAGGAGTAATTGTTCCCCTCAAATTTGGGTCAAGTCCACGTAACAGAAACACCGAGATCGGGGTAACCGTTCTCCTAAAAATCTGGTCAAATCCACGTAATAAAAGCACTGTGGGGTGAACCTCGTAGTTGCACCCCTCGAGATGCTCTCGCAGGTGGCAACCGCGGGTGCACCCCGCAGGTAGCACCCGTGGGTGGCGCCCCACAGGAAGCACCCGTGAGTGCGCCCCACCGGGTGCACCCGCAGGTGCGTTCCGCGGGTAGCACCCACGGGTAACACCCTACGGGTGCACTCTGGTACTTTTCTTTTCTTTTCTTTTCTTTTTGTCGTCTACATAACCCCCTCCATTGATTTTGAAATTTCATTTTGATTTATAACAAATTTTTAAACACTTTGGACTTTTTTAATTTTGGCTTTGTAGTCTTCATTGTGTAGTGCGATTTTATGGTGTTTTGTGAACCATCTTCTAGAAATCACTATCTTGGATTTTTGTTGTTGGAGGTGTACTGTTAAACTTTCCCGATGTATCAGAGATTGCTTCTTGTGAATTTTCTTAATGCTAGCTATTGTACCTGTGCGGCCTAGCTGCTTCTAATAAATTTTCTTGATGCTAGCTATTGTACCTGTGCGGCGCAACTAGACTTTTAATGAATTTTCTTGATGTTGGCTATTGTATTTTCTTAATGCTGGCTATTGTACCTGTGCGGCCTAGCTAGACTTTTGCTTGTAGCTTTACTTCAAAAAATTTATTGTCTGTATGCAAAAATATTTTTGATGTCTTGTTCAGAGGCTGAGGGCATGATAGATAACCAGTGATGAATTTGATAGATGGAGGTAATTTGTTAACATGTTTTATAGAAGATGAGCAGAGGTATAATATTAACGTGTTTATTAGATGACAAGCAGAGATATGATGTTAACATGTTTATTAGATGACAAGCAGAGATATGATGTTAACGTACTTATTAGATGACAAGCAGAGGTATGATGTTAACGTGCTCATTAGATAACAAGCAGATATATGATGTTAACGTGCTCATTAGATAACAAGCAGAGATATGATATTAACGTGCTTTTTAGAGAATAAGCAGAGGTATGATGTTAACGTACTCTTAAGACGACAAGCAGAGGTATGATATTAACGTGCTCATTAGATGACAAGCAGAGGTATGATGTTAATGTGCTCATTAAATAACAAGCAGAGGTATGATATTGACGTGCTCATTAGATAACAAGTAGAGGTATGATATTAACGTACTCTTATGGGGACAAGCAGAGATATGATGTTAATTTGCTCATTAGATGACAAATAGAAGTATGATGTTAATGTGCTCATTAGATGACAAGCAGAGATATGATATTAACGTACTCATTAGAATCCTAACCGTTCAGTAACATCTAGTATGATGGATTAGGAAAATACAGAGGTATCATTAAACATGTCTTATGGTTCATTCTAATCAGAGGATCTGGTCATGATATAAATGAGCTGACTAAATAGAGGTGATAGTTAACGTATTTAGTCTTGGAATTTGCCTATCAGAAGTGACTGTTAACTTGATAGGGAGATGATTTTTATCAGAGGTAAATTTTTTTTGAACTTGACGATGTTAAAAATAAGTTCATTAGAGGTTGTAATGTTGGACTTGATGAAGTGTGAGTTTTCTTTTCTATCAGAGGTAAAAACTTAACGTGATAAGAGATTTGATTGGATTTGATTTGATAAAGATAATTGATTTGATTTTGAACTCTGATGTCAAAGGTATGATCTCAACTTGACAAATACTTTGGAGTGTCACTTGCTCTGCCAGAGAAAAATGATGAAAAAAGTCTTGCTGCCAGAGATGAAATCTTAACGTGACAAAAGATTGATCTCATGGAGAAAAATGATTTGATTTTGTATTCTGGTGTCAGAAGTATGATCTTAACTTGACAAATACTTTGAAGAGTCACTAAATTTGCTGGGAGAAAAGTGACAGAA
Organism: Dracaena cambodiana; assembly: GCA_036321105.1. Classification (NCBI taxonomy): domain Eukaryota; kingdom Viridiplantae; phylum Streptophyta; class Magnoliopsida; order Asparagales; family Asparagaceae; genus Dracaena; species Dracaena cambodiana. The sequence goes on from JAYEPQ010000015.1 coordinate 22,310,464, forward strand.
AAAGTCTTGCTGTCAGAGCTGAAATCTTAACATGACAGGAGATTTATCTTATTAGGGTTTTTAGCAAACCCTCAGCTATCAACGATTTGATTAGCCATATTAAGTACCGTTTGAGTTGGGCTAGCCATACTATTTTCCTCAGCATGGTGAATTATCGAGGATTTCATTTGGACTTACATGCCAAACTTTTCTCTTCCCTTTGCCTTAGTATCTTAGGGCGATGATGCATCCTTATAATCGAATAAGGATACTGTTGTAATAGATTTGTCATAGGATTTTTAGTAAATTTCCAGCTATCAACGGATTTGATTAGTATTTACCAACTACCGTTTGAGTTGGGCTAGCCATGTATTCCCCTCAGCAAGGTTAGTTGTCAAGAATTTCGTTTGGACTTACATGCCAAACTTTTCCTCTTCCCTTTGCCTTAGCAGCTTAGGGCGATGATGTATCATTATAATTGAATAAGGAACTGTTATAATAGATTTGCCATGGGATTTTTGGCAAACCCCCAGCTATCACCAAATTTGATTAGCCTTTACCAACTACCGTTTGAGTTGGGTTGGCCATGCTATTCCCCTCAGCATGGTGAGCTGTCGAAGATTTTTTTGGGCTTATATGGCAAACGTTCCTTCTTCCCTTTGTCTTAACAGCTTAGAGTAATTCATGTTTTACCCTCAACATGATGGGATTGGTGAGAAACTGGTTCTCTTTCGTTACCTTGATGGTGTTGGGAGTTCATACTTTTACCCCGATATTGATAGGGTTGGCGAGAAACTAGTTCCCTTCCCATTACATTGATAGTGTTGAGCAATTCATGCTTCTTATCCCCATCATGATAGAATTGGCGAGAAATTTATTCTCTTCTCATTGCCTTAATAGCGTTGGACAATTCATGTTTTTACCCCAAGCATGATGGGTTGGCGAGAAATTTATCATCTTTCCGTTACCTTGATGGCATTGAGCATTTCATGCTTTTACCCCCAGTATGATGGTGTTGATGAGAAACTTGTTCTCTTCCCATTGCCTTGGTGGCATTGGACAATTCATACTTTTACCCCCAACATGATTGGGTTGATGAGAAACTTGTTCTCTTACCGTTAGCTTGACGATGTTGGGCATTTCATGCTTTTACCCCCAACATGATGGGGTTGACGAGAAACTTATTCTCTTCCCGTTATCTTGACGGTGTTGGGCAATTCATACTTTTATCCCAACATGATGGATTAGCGAGAAGTTTATTCTCTTCCCATTACCTTGACGATGTTGGGCATTTCATACTTTTACCCCCAACATGATGGGTTAGCCAGAAACTTATTCTCTTCCCATTGCCTTGACGGCGTTGGGCAGTTCATGCTTTAACCCCCAACAAGATAGGATTTGCGAGAAACTTGTTCTCTTCCTGTTACCTTTGACGGTGTTGGACAATTCATATTTTTACCCAAGCATGATGGGGTTAGCGAGGACTTCGTTTGGACTAACATGCCAAATGTTTCCTCTATCCATAGTCGTAGAGACGTAGGATCTATTTTCATTTTGTGCCCCAAGTTTGGTGCGAAGCTACACCCTAGCGGCGGCTAAAATTTCCTTATTTGTTGTGTTGACGAGAATGTCAGATGCCTTCATTCCCTTAAGAATAATATTTCTTCAAGAATTTTTTATTAATTAGCATCATTATTGGCCAGTATACACCGTTTATTTTATCTGATCTTCTAATTTAGGTTCCGGCTGAAGAGCACCACAGGCTCCATCATGCACTTCTTTGAGCAGTTCTTGTGCTTCTTGTCTTCATGGTACATCTTGATTTAATTGTACCCAGAGAATTTATACATGAAAGACATCCTTTCCAATTTGCAGATATCGTCAATCACGACATCCAATATTGGAAGCGAAAATTCATCATTGGAGTAAGCTGCATTTAGATCTCGAATGTTAATGCAAATTTGGATCTTCCCATTCTTCTTGAGAATATGAAAAGTATTTGCTTCCCATTTAGAGTACCTTTTTTTATGAAGCTTGATTGTATAAGCTTCTCAACTTTATCCTTGGTCGACTCCATTAGCTCTGGATGGAGTCTTCTTTGACGCTGCTTTACTGGTTTTCATTTGTCTTAATATTTAGTTGATGCAAAGGAACTTGAGGATCTTGTGGGTTTGGGGTTGGTTTTATCACCCATGTTCACTTGAACCCCCTTGTCTTCGATAGGTGGTTCGCATTGTTCAAAGCATACGCTCCATTTGGAATCAAGCTGTTTGACCAATGCTTCATCTTGAGGAAGAGTTAGCTCATCATGTTCTTCTAGAGTAAAGCTGACAAGCATCATATTCGTAGCCAACCCATTGGATAGTACCCCCAGGCTGATATCTGAGTCCCTGTTGTAGTTTTCTGTATTTTGGTTGATCCCATCATTTATAACCGGAGTATCAGGTGTTGTGACTTATCGCAACTCCTTGTCGGCTTTGTGATGGTAATCTAATTCTTTCCTTTCAAACATGAAGGAGTGAAGCGGGTATCAGTGCTATTTGCTACGTGCATTACTCCCCAGGCATGGGGGTGCGTGAGCATTGGCACACGCACAGCGCTTTGCAGGTGCGCTCCATGGGCACACATAGCATTCTTGCAGGTGTGAGCATAGACACGCATACAGCGATCCATGGGCGCGGGCTTTGTCGCGCACCCAAATTTAAACCTGGCATTTAGACAAAGTCATACCTCATTTTCTCCATCATTCAGAATGATTTTGGCCCGTAATGATAAAAATTCATGGGCTTCTTGATATTCATCTTCAGTATCATCGAATAGGTTTGCATATGGTCGAACCCTTCCAAAGAGAATGAGTTTTATTTGATTGACCAAATGAGCAGGGATTTTGATATGTTGGTTAATATAACCAGCAGTGATAGATAACTGCGACCAATATCAATAAGTCCGCAAGATGTTCTTATGATGCAGGACATGAATGGCCATCGATCTGATAACTGTTTGGTAAACCTTTGTCTTTCATGAGCTGGTTGAAATTGAGCTTTGAGTTATTTAAGTCTCAAGCTATTTGACCCTCAACTTTGATGAGTTGGAGGCAACATTAGAGAATTATGCCCCAACTCAGGCAATCGAAATATAGACAGTTTCATCATAAATGTTGTTGCATTTCACAATAATGGTTTTTTTTTAATGTGAGCATTATCCCAGTGAAGCAGACACGACGGTCGTGAGCCTCACATGAAACTTTAATTTTTCAGTGGGCTCAAACCTGACGTTATCATTACATAACTTCGATTTAGAGAGAGTTTCAGAGTGGACGCCTCTTTCATGTTTCTTGTGGACTAAATGACCTTGAATATAAGGCTTAAGCTTTTAGCCTTGGTTGCAACATGGATGCAATGCCGAAGATGTGCCCATGTGATGATTTGAACACATGAATACCAACTCAGTCTCCTGTGGAGTGAGACATGTGAGTGTCATGACAAACCTTGAATATCATCTGAGACATGCGAGTGTCATGAGAAGCCTCGCATGGAAGCTGAAATATACGAGTGTCATTTTGAACTCTAATTGAGGCTGAAGAGCTCTTTTATGAAACTTGGATCGCTTGAGTTGCACATTTTCATCTTCAAGATTGATGTTTATCTCGGAATAAAGCTCCATTGGCTTGGTTAATTATCATACTGCAAGCCTCACAATGATATGAGGAAATGGGGATGCCTTGGAAACTTTGTAGATCTCATTCACTACCCCCGTTGAATACTGAATTAATTATTAATGTATAGGAAAAGAATCAATTCTTTGGTGATGTGCTTTGCCCGCATCCAACTGAAGTATCTTCAGATACTGAGAGAATAGTTGTCCCTTTTTTTTGAAACATCCAAATATTATTGCAGTTCACCAAATTGGTTGTTGCTTGGATGATGGATATAGCCTCATATGGCGGAACTGACTCCAGCATTCCTTTGTAGGAGTTTGTTCACTTTTCCTTCACATAAGAGCTTCTTTAGTGTTAGGAAAGAGAGCTCCTTCTTCATGTTGGACTATATATTGTATGGATGGCCCTGATCAAACTTATCATATCAAGCCCTTGTAATAAGAATAAGTTATCTTACTTTGCATGTGAATGAGATGTAGCTTTTGGTCTTTCCATGTGGCTTAACTCCTCATCTGATTTGGTCAAGATTGGGCTGAGCCTTATGCATTATCTGATTCATACCAGGGTGAGCCTTGTATCGACTGCTTGAGACTTATAACCAATGTGGGCTTCAAAATTTATGAGTGTTCTTTGACGATCTCGAGTCTGTCGATGGGTTCAACTTGAGTTTGAGTTTGACCCATATCTGTTGCACGAATAGTGAAGTATCATCATACACCATGAGCTTTGAATTCTCACCAGAGAAAATTTGATTGGATTTATCTTCAATTGATATTTATTCTAGACACATTTCCTGATATCGAAGATATATGTTCCATGATAAAACATCTTTCTCTAAATCGGATGTATTTGAATTTGTGTATAATATCTGGGGTTTGATGATTTGACCTTTTTTTTTGGAATCCTTTTGAGTGTTGGTAAATATAACTAATCCAACATAGTTAAATATGCCCTTTCGATGAGTTACACGGGGGTCGAGCTACCCAAATAGCTCGCTGGGGGTGCAGGGGGCGGTTAATTTCCTTATAAATTTCTTCAAAATAAGAGAGATTTGTGCACGGGAAAGATTAGTATGCAGACAGATCCGCGTGTGTACGCATAGAGAGATCCTTTTTTTTTTGGCACCCTGCGGGTTGCAACCCGCGGGTGCATCCGCAGTTGCAATCCACAGGTGCACCCTGTGGGTTGCAACCCGTGGGTGCACTACGCAGGTGCACCTCGCAGGTTGCAACCCGCGGGTGCACCCAACGGTTGCAACCGTACGAGTGGCACATCGCGCACCGCACGGTTCTCTCTCTTTTTTTATTTTTATTATTATTTTTTCTCTATTTATCCATGCACTGCTGTAAGCGCTGCTCTTTTTTATGCAGCAGCTTTTTTTTTATACACACCTGTCCATTGGGTCTTGTGCCTCCTCGGCGATAGGGGTTCTCTATACGGAGTAATTCCAAATGCCTCTTTTGTAATGTTGACACGTGTCCATTGGGTCTTGTGCCTCCTCGGCGATAGGCGATGATGCCGTATCCTTGATTAAAAACGATAATGCCTTTTTTCCTTTTTATTTTTTTGACAGACGATAACGTCTTGTCTTTTGTTATGGGCGATGACACCTCATATTTTTAACAGGCGATGATGCCATATCAATTTTAGTGGGCAATGAAGCCTCACCTTCTTTCTTTTGAAGACGATGACGTCTTGTCCTTTATTATGGGCGATGACGCCCCTTAATTTTTTTTAACAGGCAACGATGCTATGATAATTTTCGTGGGTGATGGCGCGTTACTTTTTTTTGACAGACAATGACGTCTTGTCTTTTATTATGGGTGATTATGCCTCATATATTTTTTTAACAAGCATTGACGCCTTGTTAATTTTAGTGGGCGATGATGCCTCACTTTTTTTTTCTGCCGTCACCCAGCGATGACGCCTAAGTTCAAGCCAAAGGAACTTGACAATCAGATTGCGCCGCCGAGACTCCCACTATGGTCATCAATTCTTGTACGCCCAAAAATTGTAGATTTCCTTACATTGCCAATATACTTTTGAATTACAACAATAAAAGAAAATTACATAATAAAATTCGAGATTACAAGAATGGAAAAAATTAATTTGATTTTCTTTTTAAATTTCTATGGGTCTGGTAGCGGTGGAGCCTCGCTGATGCACTCCATTAACAATCCGAACGTCGCGTCGGTTGATTTCTCTGGAGAAGGAGAGGGAACTCCACTCTTGAAAATTTTCTGTCTCCCTGTTTCTTTTTGTTTAGGACCCTCCTCCAGAATTCCTCTGCTCTGGAATCTCACTCTTTAAGGTGATCCCCCCATCTCTGGACTTTGCCCTCCTTTTATATATTGAGGAGTAATTATTCCTCTCAAATTCAGGTCAAATCCACATAACATAAATGCCAAGATCGGGCTAACCGTTCCCCTAAAAATCCGGTCAAATCCACATAGCAGAAGCACCGCGAGGTGAACTCTGTAGTTGCACCCTGCGGGATGCTCCCGCTAGTGGCAACCGCAGGTGCGCCCCTGCGGCTAGCACCCGTGGATGGCGCCCCGTGAGAAGCACCCGTGGGTGTGCTCCGTGGGTGCACCCCGCGGGTAGCACCCATGGGTAACACCCTGCGGGTGCATTTTGGCACTTTTTTTTTTTTGTCGTCTACAATAACTAAAAGTTGTTACATTCTGACTGTTGATCGTTTACTACAACTGAATAAACTGCTATTATGCTTGGATCATCTGATCCATTCTCTTCTGTATCTGCAAGAAATTATCCTGAAAATTTCTCTTCGGTGGTGGTTGGTATACCGAAGGTTGATTAGTAGGTTAGACGTATTGTTGAGATGGATTAGTGGGTGATTTGTTTTGATTATTAAATTATTATTGAGGATTTTGCTGGTTAAGGAACAATGCTAAAGGCATTAGTTTGTTCATTCAATACTTCAAGTAGGAAGTGTTGGATATTCACGAGTTATGTGTCCTTGTAATTCGCAAATATCACAAACTTCCACCACTTCATCTATTGCCTTAACTATTTCGGTTTTCTTTGCAAGTAAATTTCCAAATTTTTTAGTGATGGAAATTAATCGTGTAGTTATATCTTTAGTTTCCCCTAATTTAAGAAGTCCGCCTCTATTCTGAGGTTTCTCTTTCAATTGGTGTCTATCCGAAATATCCTCAATTTTCTAGGCATGAGAACTTTTGGTAAGTGAATCAAGATAGTTCAATACTTCCTCAGCATCTTTATTTAAGAATTCAACATTACAAATAGTTTATACAAATTGCATGGTGGCAGTATTTAACCCTTGATATAAGGTACTTACAGTCCTTCATATCTCGAAACCATGATGTGGATATGAGAGTAGCAAATCTTTAAATCTATCCCAACATTTGAGCAATGGTTCATCATCTTTCTGCCGAAAGTTAAGAATTTTCTTTCGCATTTAATTTGTTTGATGTGAAGAAAGAGTTTCTTTAAAGTTCTCTTTGCATATAATCCCATCTTCTTATCAAACTAGGACATAAAGAATGTAGCCATTTCATTTTATTATCCTTTAGGGAGAATGGAAAGAGTTTAAACTTAAGTTGCTCTGTAGTAATGTTCAGAAGATTATTGGTAGAGCAAACTTCTTCGAATTCTTGAAGGTGCAAATATGAGCTCTCTGAATCCGTCCCATAGAATTTAGGCAAAATTTGAACTACTCCAGATTTAATATCGAAATGACCCATATTCAAAGGAAATGTGAGGCATGAAGGTTGGGTGGTACTATCTGTTGTAGATAATCTCATAAAGTCCTCATATTACCTCCATAATGGCTATGGTTATCATTTGTATTATCATCTCCAAATCCATTATTATTATTATTATTATTATTATTATTATTATTATTATTATTATTCATGTTATTATTATTATCAATGCTCATGTCGTGAAGTGTTTGGTGGATTGGAAGTGTGTGCGGATTTGAGTATGATCAAATTAGTCTACCATTTGAAGTTCTCCAATTGGTCATGCAAATTCAGAATCATAAAAATTAATGATGTAGGAACTGTAATCTATTCTAAAGTGTAACAGAATAGTATTATCCCGACAACGGTACCAAAAACTTGATTGTGATCTAAATCTTACACTTTCAAGTGCGAGAGATCAACAAGTAGTACAAGAGTAGAAATCCAAGATCGTTTTCTCGAGAATCATTTTATTATTGTGTGACACTAAGAACAGATTACGAAATTAAAAAGAAAAATCAAAATCAAAATTTTATTAACTAAAAACTAAAACTAAAAATAAAAATTTACTTTAATTAAAATTGTCAGTCATATGGATATAACTCTCCTATAGGATAATTTATTGGATATATTTATAATCTTTTTATCTCAATTTCATAGATCACGTGGCCTTTTTACAACAAAAAATTAAATCAATGAAGCACAAATAACATAAAATTGCAAAGTTGATATTTTGAATAACTGCTCCAAGTTAATTCTATGTGATTTTTGAGTTTATTTAAGTATGCAATATAAATAATAAAAATAAACATTTAAAATTTAAGTATACACCGTGTCTAAAGAGTCTATAATATATCAAAAAACCAGGATATAATATTTCGTCAAATAATAAAATACCAAAGACTCAAAATCATATCTATATCCCTTCAAAGATAATGGAGAATCAAAGATATCAAATCCACATAAAATAATTAAAACTAATAAGCATAGAAAAATACATACCAGTATATCACATAGGATGTGTTATTCCATTTGATTTAACTCAAGAATTTAGCCATTCATACTCATCATAGCCATGAATAAAGAGAAATAGAATTATTTTATTGATTTCTATGTACAAGTACAAAAAATAAATCTTGAATCTAAAACTCTCTAATAATTAAAAGATATTCATAAGCGTTACAAACCTTGGGTTACATTGGCTATTTATAGCCTTACAAAAAACCCTAATAGGAATACTATTTACATGAAAACTCTAAATTCTTCTCAAAAATCCCCAGAAAAAGAAACTGTTCGACAGGCCCCTTGACAGCAACTCTCGGGTTTCCTTTATAGTCGACAGTTATCAACAGCTAGTAGATGGTTGTCTACAGTCAGTCCCGTTTTTGCACAGATCTGAACTAATATTTGAGATATGTTTTGACACTTCGATTTCCTTCCATATAAAATCCTGCAAAAACACTAGAAAACACTAAAAAATATATCATAGAGAGGAATCTGATTAATAAAAATAATTTTCTATTAATTTATTGTATTAATCAACAAAATTAGATTACGCTTGCACAAAATAAATTAAAATAATTATACTTTTCAAGCATAATCACTCTTCTATTGTCGTATCACCAACAAGGCTCAAGGCCAATGCCTCTGTCACAACTATAAGACCCACCTGATGTACGATCCACTTTCCTGTATTTCCTTGGATTTTCTTTCTTTTGATTGTAATTCAAAACAGATATAATTTCAAACCATTAAAGGAATTCAAAACTTTTAATGAAAACAAAAGTGCAATCACAATGGGAAATCCTTCATAACAAAAGGTCGTGGTGCAGTTTGATGTCAACGAGATGCATTGTGGCGTTATCACGGCGTAAACGGAGATATTTCCATTTAACGGAATTCCCAACATGGCGTTATCGCCATGTAAAAAGGGAAGGCCTCCATTCAATAGCAGTCCACAATCTTACAACCATATTTCATTCTCGATTCAATAGCAAAATTATCATCAACTAAGGAAGAATTGCTTCTCGGCTTCTAGTACATTCTCCCAATAATTCATGTCCAACAGACTTAACTGCATGTGCTCCATCAATCTAGAGGCAATAAAGTTGAGGCAGGAGACCCAACGGTGGAAGACTTTCGCAAAGGACATCGATTTCGGGGTCGGAGCTTGGGCTGCCATGCTGCTGGGAGTTTCAGAGCGCACAGAGGCCATCAACACCATGGGGCCAAAGGGAGGAAATGTGATTACTAAGAAAAGCCATGGATGCCCAAAGTTGGAAACTTTTTGGCCAGAGGTGCCGACTTTGCAATGGAGACCAAGATTCCCTCGGCACCATTCTATAGTGAGAACGAGGGAGAGGAGGAAAAAGCCTCCTCCTGTGAGGAGAAGCCGCCTGCCAACCTCCTGTGAGGAGAAACACTGCAAGTGCTTCTCATGTGTTAAACAGTGACAATTCTCACTCTCAAAAGCTGGATAAGCTTTGTAGAGAATGGTTGCTTAAAGGCTCTTTATTTAGAAGTGAGGATGGCATCTGAAGCTAATGGTGTAAACAATGCTCCCATGCCCTCTAAAGATGCCAAGCCTAAGGCAAAATCTGAGTATCTTGCTACTGCAAGTTTGGTGGCAGCAACTGAAGCGACAAAAGAACAAGAAGCCCAATCCTTTCTGTTGAGTACAAGAAAGGCCTTGTCAGCTGCATTGGTGGCGTCCCCAAGCCCACTGTCCTCAAGGACCCCAACAGCCACGAAAATCACTGATCCATGGAGCTTTGAACATACCTATTGAGATTTGTGCACAACGATTAGATAGTAAATAATCGAGAAGAGAAAGAGAGAAATCAACATAAAGATTTTACATGGTTCGGTAATGTGCCTACATCCACGGGGCGGCGGCTCATATTCCATTATGTGAAAAATAGGGTTACAATACATATATATGCAAACCCCCTAATATGTACGGACAGAATTACAATATTACCCATGTACCATACAATGGGAGGATACGCCCTCCGCACTTGTCAACCTATATGCGACTACCCACAAGACCTGTTGTTTTCTGCTTTGGGAGCCTTACTGGGTCCCCTCCTCTATGAAACAACCTGGCCTTCTTGCAGAATTAAGAGCAAACTCCAACAATCTCCACCTTGGCCATTAATCTGCCCCTTAGAAGAAAGACACCTTGAGCTCCACCTAAAAAATAACATAGGTTGGGGAATATCTCCTCTTTAGCAGTTGGAGACATTAATCAAGTCCAAGTAATACTTGAACTTGTCCATTGTAATTGGCTTTGTCAACATGTCTACTGCATGATGTATGCACCTTCTCAAGTAACAGTTCTCTTGAAGTAACCAATTCTCTTATCTTGTGAAATCTAACATCAATATGCTTGGTTCTTGCATGATAAATCTATTTCATTCCTAAAAAGATGGCACTCTGACTATCACAATACAATTTTACACCATTTTGCTTGATTCCATGCTCCCTGACAATCCCTTCTTAACCACAATGCTTCTTTGGTTGCCTCAGTTGCCGCCAAATACTATGCTTCAGTTATGGATAATACTACATGTGACTGCACCAATAATCTCCAAATATATGGCCCCTTGCGAGTGTAAAAACATAATATGTATAGGACCTACTGTCATCCAAGCCACCTGCTTAATCTGCATCTACATAGCCCTGAACTGAAACATTATCATATTGCCTCTTAAACATGATCCCACACTCCTTTGTACCTCTCAATTACCTTAAAATCCACTTCACAACTTTCCAATGCTCTTTGCCAGGATTTACCATGTACTTGTTTACCACACTGCATGTGCTAAATCTGGTTTGGTACACACCATTACATACATCAAACAACCTAGTTTACTAGCATAAAGCACCTTTGATATCTCTATAATTTCTTTTTCAATCTTTGGGCACTGATTAGTAGACAATCTAAAGTGATTTGCCAATAGTGTACTCACTAGTTTTGCATCTGACATATTAAATCTCTCCAACACTTTCTTCAGATAGTTTTTCTGAGACACCCACAATTTTCTGACATTTCTATCTCTTTTGTTCTCTATGCCAAGAATCTTCTTAGCAGATCCCAAGTCTTTTATATCAAACTTACTGCTCAACAAAAACTTCAATCTGTCTGTCTCGTTCATGCTCTTAGAAGCAAGGAGCATGTCATCCACATACAACATCAAGAAAATATGGAAATCATTCTCAAGAGTTCTGTAGTAAACACAACAATCATACTCACAAGCTTCTCTGTTCCTGGCTCCAAGAATCCTTCTGGCTGCTCCATTTAAATCTGCTCTTCCAAATCACCATGAAGAAAAGCGGTCTTCACATCCAACTGCTCTAGCTCTATATCAAGACTGGCCACCATTGCCAATATAATCCTGATGGAACTGTGTCTGATAACTAGAGAGAAAATCTCATTATAATCAACTTTTTTCCTCTGTGAGTAACCCTTAGCTACCAACTGAGCTTTGTATCTTTCCCCTTCTTTCTCTGATGTTGCTTCGTTCTTTCTATAAACCCACTTACACCCTATCGGTCTCTTCCCCTCTAGAGGCTCCACCAAATTCCAAGTATCATTCTTATGCAATGACTCAATTTCCTCCATCATAGCCTCCATCTATTTACTTTTCTCTTGACTACTAACTCAATCTTGAAAAGTTGTAGGATTGTTATTGCTATTAATGAGTGTATAAGAAACTGAATCCTTAAATCCATACCTCGTCAATGGCCTGATAGTGTGGCGTGGTCTATCTGTGGCTATACTATGATGCTGCTCCTCTTCTGAGCTAGAATTGTCTGCTCCCTAAATATTAATCTCCTTGTCAGTATTGTCTAGCTCCACTTGCACCACTCGACTCTTGCTACTTCCTTTGTCTAAACTGATCTTCTCTTCATTTGGAGAAGCTTTAAGTATGAATGCTTCATCAAAGACTGCATCCCTATTGATTACCATCTTCTTCGTTTCTGTATCCCAAAACTTGTACCCCTTAACACCTTTCACATAGCCTAGAAAGATGCACTTTCTTGATTTTGAATCAAGCTTCGATCTCTGATCACTAGATACATGCACATAGGTAGGACACCCAAATACTCTCAATCCAGGGTAATCAACTATTCTACTTGTCCAAACATCCTCTACAACCTTTCCATCTAATGCTGCCCGTGGTGATATGTTTATGACATAACAAGCCATATTTACTGCTTCTGCCCAAAAACTCTTCATAAGCCCTGCATTCAGCCGCAAACATCTAGTCCATTCTGCAATTGTTTTGTTCATTCTCTTCACTATACCATTCTGCTACGGTATCTTGCGAACTGTATAATGTCAATGAATACCATACTCCTCACAGAATTTCAAAAATTTTGAATATGTGTACTTTGTACCATTGTCTGTCTTGAGATACTTAATCTTCCTCCCCGTCTGATTCTCTACCTCTGCTTTCCACAATCTGAACTTGGCAAAAGTTTTAGACTTATGCTTCATGAAATACACCTAGACTTTTCTAGAAAAGTCATCAATAAAAGTAATGAAATACTAAGATTCACCTTTTGATGGCTCTCTTACTGGTCTCCAAACAATAGAATGAACATAATCAGGAATGCCCTTTGTCTTGTGATTACTCGCCTTGAACTGTACTCTAGACTGCTTTCCAATTACACAAAACTTACAGAAATACATGATTTTACTCCCTTCAACAAATTCCTCTTGTGGAGCTCAATCATACTATGCTCTCCTATATGTCCCAGTCACATATGCCATTACAGCGTATCATCTAACTCTGATTCTACTATAGCAACTCCACTTACAACTGTACTACCCAATATTTTGTAAATATTCCCTGCTAACTTTTGACCCTTCATTACTAGCATAGCCCTTTTCTTCACTGTAAAGACTTCAAACTCTGCCTTATAACAGTATTCATTGGTGTCTAAAGTATCCAAAGAGACAAGATTCTTTCTCAACTCAGATACATACCTAACATCACCCAAAGTCCTCACCACACCATCCAAAATTTAATTTTAATTGACCATATTCTAATAACCTTACATGATGCATCATTACCCATTAGAACAGATCCAAAATTACATAATCGATATGAATCAAATCAATCCCGGTGCGGACACATGTGATATGAACAAGCTGAATTTAGTACCCAAGAGTCATACAATATGTCAGAATTACCTATAGAGACTGATAATATGTTGCCATCTCCAGAATCCGTATCTCATTTTGCAACACTAGCCGTGTTTGAGGACTCATCACTTTTCTTCTCATCATCTTGCTTCTATTTAGGCAGTCCCTCTTAAAATGGCCCATCTGATTGCACTTGTAGCACTTTACATTTTTCTTATTCTTATTCCTGGACTTCGATCTATAATTCCCTTTATTAGAACCATCTCTATCCATCTTTCTCCCACGATCCTGGTTGCCCTTTGCGATCAACCGTTCACGCTGAGAATTTTCACCAGTATTCAGTTTTCACTAGTTGTAGGCCAGCAAGACTGATGCGACCTCCTCCAATTCGAGGGTTTCTTTTCCCCACGTTAATGTCGTCACCAACTGATCGTATGAAGGAGGGAGAGAGGTTAGCAATATCTGTGCCTTGTCTTCATCATCAAACTTGATGTCAAGCCGCAATAGATCGCTAATAATCTGATTGAACGTGTTAAGCTATTGAATCAGATTTGTAAGGGATTTCGACATATAGCAACTCTCCAATTTCAGCCAAATCTCTGCCGGAGACTCTAGATCCATAACGTGATATATGACCTCATCTACCAAACAAGGCCGAATTGTACCCACTGCTCGTGTCTAGAGCTCTTCCTAATCGACATCTGGCGTAGCCTCTACCTTCTTCTCATATAGCGCCTTCACCATCCCTTGTTGCGCCAGCAAATCTTTCACCCTTCACTACCATAGTCCAAAATTTCTAGTTCTATTGAACTACATCACATCGAACTTTACAATCGAAGAACTCACCATCTGAAGTTGTTGCTCTGATACCAGTTGTTGAGATTTGTGCACAACGATTAGATAGTAAATAATCGAGAAGAGAAAAAGAGAAATCAATACAAAGATTTTACCTGGTTCGGTAATGTGTCTACATCCACGGCGCGGCGGTTCAATTTTCACTATGTGATAGGGTTACAATACACACACACACACATATATATATGCAAACTCTAATGATGTACATATATATATATATATATATATATATATATATATATATATATATATATATATATATATATATATATATATATATATATATATATATATATATATATATATATATATATATGCAAACTCTAATGATGTACAGACATAATTACAATATTACTCCTATACCGGGCTTCCTCCGCTACGAAAGCAACCTGGCCTTCTTTCAGAATTAAGAGCCAACTCCAACAATACCCTGCAAGTTTGGAGATTGGCAGAGGACAGCGATGTCCAAACCATCATGGTACTGTTGGCTGAGCAAAGATTCTTATTATCCATTATTCTCTCCAAAAAGAGGCTGCCACGAGCTCAGAGAATGCTCGCATCAACCAGCATTCAGAAGAACTGCCATGAGATCCTACTGAACAAACCAGCAACACCACCGCTTCCGTTGAATGCTACCACAGAAGTGCTGCCACTGCCTCTGGTGAATGCAACCCCAAACAGCCTCTCTCCATTCTCTCAATCTTCATCGCCTCTGGTGAATGCAACCCCATACAGCCTCTCTCCATTCTCACGATCTTCATCAGCGACAGCCATGGTGATGTACTAGAGAGAGCTGGAGTTACTAAGTCGGCCAAGGCCATAGGTCGGAACTTGAGGGTCCATTTCAAGAATACGTTCCAAACTGTTTGTGCAATCAGGAACTTGCCTTTGTCCAAGGCCAAAAGGTATCTTGAAGATGTTATTGGCCACAACAAATTATTCTGTTCCGAAGATTTTGCGGTGGTGTTGGCCGAACTGCCAAAGCTAAGAACTGCCATTCCAATGGACTCGGATGTTAACTGCGAAGTCTACCAAGTTTATTCTAGATTTGCTCAAAAATTCTGAAAGCAATGTTGATTTCAATGGGTTGGATATAGATGCACTTTACATATCTCACATCCAAGTGGGCCATGCCCTGAAGAAGAGTGAGCCACACCGAGAGGAAGAGGCACCGGACATACTGTGCCCATGGGCGGATCAATCCATCCCAAGCTCTGCGAAGTACACCATCATAATTCTCTGCAGTAGCATTTGCTATCATAGCTTAAATTGAGGAAGCTAAAGGAGTTTTGGTCTGTTTTGGAAGTACTAACACCAAACAATTTTATCCAGACCTCTTCATGTCTTGCCTTTAGATTGGTCTTGACATTTCAGCAGAGTTTAAATAAAATTCATGTGGAGAGGCCAAGCACTGAAGAGAGTGACTGAGAATTCAAACAGTTCTTGGTCAGTCTCGGCTCATTGAGGTGTGAGTAGTCTTCTCAAGTTCTGCAGTAGTTGCAATTGCTGCAAAGAACTCATCAGTTCGTGCATGAGAGGTTGATGAATAAGAGGTATCAGACTGGGTGATGGAGCTCGAGCAGCATATACTAGATTAAAATTGACAAATTACAATGCGGCTGGAGAACAGTCTCAGCTCACAATTTCATCAACTACGTTCAGAATTGTGAGCTCCACTTGAAGTGTAGTGGGACTCTGTCGAGGGAGGATGATGCTGTCTCAACACCAGTTCATGCCACCTCTAGAGTGACAACACCTGATAGATTCTCGGATAACACAGACTTCGAATCTCAGGACTTTGGTAATCAAGGGCCTGCTAGTACTACTGCCATCACTATGGTTTCTGAAAAGGATCTGATGTAGCTTGAGTGGATCGAGAATGGCATAGTGTCATGAGGAGAGATGCTTTGAATCAGAGAACTGGCAGCAATGCCTCAAAAGAGAAGCATAGCTTGTTGCCAAAGGTGGATGTAGAAAAGCTGCAGATGAAATGTTGCAAGGACGATGGAAGTTCAACTTCTAAATATGGCAAGGAATGCAAGGCTATGTCTGAATACAAACTGAAGCCATTCCCGCATGGAATGCGAAACTAAGCCCTTGATGTGAAAAATTTACTGCATGCGTACATTGTCGGTTGTAGCACTTTACAGGTCGTTCCCACAGGGATCTAAGGTGTGACTTTACAGGTCGTTCTCATAGAGATCTAAAGTGTTTTGCAATCTTACTAATCCAATTATTTAACAAGCCAACTAAGGGTTTTAATTTGAATTTGAGTTGTTCTAATTAGCCTAGGATATAGAATCCACTCTTCTATTATTTTCATTCTATCATAATAATTTGATCTTTTAGTTTTAATCTTTATTTAAAATATTCCAAGCATGAGATATCAAGTGATATGCAAGCATAACTCATCAAAAGAAACTACTTTTCATAAAGTAAACTAAATCGTTAGATAATTCTATGAAGAAGATGAAAATTAATAACCCCAAAGCCTAACTAAGTATAGGCTATCAAGAAGCTTAACTCAAGTATAACTTATCAAAGTATTAATCTATGAGTTGTTATATTTTAATCTTTAATGAAAAAAAATCATGTCTTTATTATTTTATTTTATAAAGAAAATAATAATAAGCAATTACATGGTTAATTCCTAGTTTCATCTACATTCTACAGCTAAACTAATTTAGCTACTCATGGTTCTAAATAATAAGATCGTATTTTTATTTATGAAAGCAATTAAAAATCCTATTCTTCTTGAAAGCAATTAAAAATCAACACTATAAAGCGATTAAATCTATATAAAAATTAAAGAAAAGTAATGGAATTACCTCTTGAGCTCGGTATGGTGACCGTCACCCCTTTGGTAAAACCCTAATATTTATTAATTAAAAAGAGTACAAAATTACATCTAAAAAACTCTTCCCTAATTTAGAAGGATTCATGGGGTATTTACAACCCAAACACAATTCTACTCATTGAACTCAATACAAAATATATAATCCTAATCCAACAAAAACCAATCTCAAGATATATAATCTTAATCCAATCCATAGGTATTAGAAACCAATGGTTGAGATTGGATGGCATAAAATACTAATTTTCGGGTTCAAAACCCGAAATTAAGTTCGGCAGACCCGTAGCCCGCTGGATTGGATTTTTCACTCTGCAGTGCTTCAGTAAAATGACCATAAATTTTGCATACGAACTCAGATTGCATTGTTCTTGGACTCGTTTCGAAGATAATTCCAAGCTCTACAAATTTCCCTACATGAAATGCTTCAGTTTAAGTTTTTTCTTGTCCGAATATGTTCTTTGAAGTTTCTACTGCTGCACTTGAGTGTTGGTCTTCGCCTTAGTTAACTTTCTTTGCTCATATTCTTGACAAATTTGCATCTTCTTCTTTTTTCCTTGCGAATCCTTTATTACCTATAAAAACACACTAAATATACACGAGTAGCAATTATTTATATACAAAAATAGATAATATATAGGAGGAAATATGCAAAATATGATACTAATGACACCCCACACCTATCTTTTGCTAGTTCTCGAGCAAAACCTAGATCTAAAAAGAGAGAAAAATCCAAACTCACTTTTGCAGGAATCGTGATTGCACTTAGCATGTGTAATAAGTCTTTAAACCCCTAGATTACCCTAGCGGACGAGTTGTGTCTCGTGAGGATTTGTAGTGAATATACCCACAAAATTCGTGAAGAAAATAGATTAAGAAATAAAGAAAAGAAAAATAAGGATAACCGAAAATCAAGAAAAATAAAAATTTTATACAAAAGAAAGAAAAAAAAATCTTTTTTTTTAATATTTTCTTCAATTAATCTCACAATATACAAACTCAAGAATGCATTTAGATTATCAATTTTCAAATCAAGCGTCATATCAGATACACTTATCATTTTAATCAAAAATTTAAATCTTATCTTTCAATACCCACTAACAGATAATCCATTGGCTCATATACATCTACGTGCACGTGTGATAGTTTACTTCGGCCTTGGACTCCAACTCTAACTCATGATTCATCTCCTCTCTCATAACATTTTTTTAAAGAATATTTCATATTTCATGCAAATATTCACACTTGCTTAGGTGCAAAGTACCCGATTACTCGGATCATAATCTTTTTTTTCACTCTTGAGGCTATTGCTTTAATACCAAGCTCACCCCCTTTTATTGTCTTTCTTGAGGCTATTGTCTTAATACCAGGCTCACCATCTTTTTTTTCTTCTCACTTTTTTTCACTTCTAAGCCTATTGCATTAATACCAGGATCACCCCTTTTTTTTTTCTTTTTTTCTCATATTTAGAGAGAGAAGACTTACTCAATCGTTATCATTTTTGTCCTTAATCTAATAAACTATTATGAAGTAAAGCATAGATGTATATTTTCCTCAAAATTACTATTAGCAGTATTTATTTTTTGGATTTTAATTTTTTTATAAAATTCTTAGTGTATCATCCAATCTACTCTCCAATCAAATTTCAAATCTAAATTTATTCTTTTATTTGTAATTAGGTTGATCTATTGATGAAAATATATAATAAATTTTTTTTCAGTTTTTATTGTATTTTTTATATTTTTTTTCGTTAGTTATCCTAAAAACTATTCGAAGTGTAAAATAAAGAAACCCAAGAATTTAAAAATAAAATAAAAATTCTAAAAAAAACTAAAAATCCTACAAAAATACGAAGAAAAAATCCTAACCCACTCCCCCACACCTAAACTCATGTATGCCCTCATACACGAACCAAAGGTGGTAAAATAAATATGAAAACTATTATACAAATAATGAGATTCATAAAAAGTTACGATCTCAATATCGTCACCTATAAACACATGAAAATCGGTTATGCCCTCTCGATCGCTTCTCACTTTCATAGTGTGTGCGTTTTAAACATGAAGTGGGTGCATTATTGTATCTCATCATCCTCATACAAGTCACGAAATTACCTGTCTGTATCTTATGTCGCCCTCGCATTTTCTTTGTCCACATGTAAGTATTAATAATTGGGTTAAAGAATTCTTCATTATGAACCTGCCAATCATTGTTAGTAACAAGCATACATGCAGAAATATTGTGATGTGAGAAAAGTGTTATATGATCAAGTGAATGTGGTGGTGGCCCTTCTAATTCACGAAGTAATGCGAGCTCCTCTGCAAACAAATCCTCAAAAGTTTGCTCATAAATCAATGGCACACTTTCGCAAGTATCATCATACATAGAATCAGTATGTGCCAATTCATCTAATAATATGAGGTCATCATCAAAAATTTGCTCAAATAAGTGTTCATCATCAGTGCACGACGTAGAATGAGAGTGCAAACTGTGAATCATATTTACCTTAATGAGGGAACTCGTTATGTGCTCATCCATATTGAATATGTTCAATGCCACAGTCATATTCCCAAACAATAACTTCATGAGGCCACTCCTGCAATCAATTAATGCATTTGATATTACAAGGAATGGTCTACCCAAGATAACGGGAATTTGATTTTGTGGATTGAAAGTCGTCTCAGTTTCTTAGACAATGAAGTTTACAAGAAAGATGAACTCGCTGACCTTAATAAGCATATCTTCAACCATACAAAGTAGTCTCTTGATCAAATGATCAGCTAGCTATAATGTGACCTTGGTAGCTTGAGGTTTTCCTAACCCCAGCTGCTGATAAATAGTGTAAGGAAGCAAGTTGATACTTGCCCCTAAATCAAGCAATGCCCTATCAAATGTAGTGTTTCCTATGGTGCATGATATTGTGGGGGAACCTGGATCTTTGTACTTGACAGGCAAGGAGTTAGAGAGGATATGCGATATATTTGCAGCAGGAAAAACTCTCAAAAATGTTTCTTGCTCGCTTATTAGTACACAAATCATTGAGAAACTTGGTGTAAGTAGGAACCTGTTGTATAATGTCAAGGAGTAGAATATTAACTTTCACCTACTGAAATGTTTCAAGAATCTTCTCTACTTGCGGTGAAGGCTTCCTAAACCGATTGGGATATGATATTTCCCTGACAACGACACCAAAAACTTGATGTGAAAAATTTACTACAAGCATACAGTGTTGGTTGTAGCACTTTACAGGTCATTCCTACAGGGATCTAAGGTATTTTGCTATCTTGCTAATCCTATTATTTAACAAGCTAATATGAATTTAAGTTGTTCTAATTAGCCTAGGATATAGAATCTACTAGTTTCCAACCATGAATTACTTCTATTATCTTCTTTCTATCATTAAAATTTGATCTTTTAGTTTTAATCTTTATTTAAAGTATTTTAAGCATGAGATATAAAGTGATGTGCAAGTATAACTTATCAAAGAAACTACTTTTCATAAAAGTAAACTAAATCATTAGATAATTCTATGAAGAAGATGGAAATCAACAACCCCAAACCCTAACTAAGCATAGGTTATCAAGAAACTTAACTCAAGTATAACCTATCAAAGCATTAATCTACGAGTTGTTATATTTTAATATTTTCATGAAAAAAATCATGTCTTTATTATTTTATTTTAGAAAGAAAATAATAATAAGCAATTACATAGTTGATTTCTAGTTTCATCTACATCTTAGAGCTAAACTAATTTAGCTACTCATGGTTCTAATGAAAAGGATCCTATTTTTATTTTTGAAAACAACTAAAAATCCTATTTTTCTAGAAAGCAATTAAAGATATACACTAGAAAGCGATCAAATCTATCTAAAAAGACAAAGAAAAGCAATTGAATTATCTCTGGAGCTCGGTATGGCGGCCGTCACTCCTTTGGCAAAATCCTAATATTTATTAATTAAAAAGAGTACAAAATTACATTTAAAAAGCTCTTCCCTAATTTACAAGGATTAATGGGGCATTTGTAACCCAAACACAATCCTACTCCTACTCAAACTTAATACAAAAGATATAATCCTAATCCAAAACAAATTAACCTCAAGATATATTATCTTAATCTAATACATAGGTATTAGAAACCAATGGTTGAGATTAGATGGCATAAAATACTAATTTTTGGGTCCAAAACCCAAAATTAAGTTCAGCAGACCCATAGCCCGCTGGATTGGATTTTCCACTCTACAGTACTTCATTAAAATGGCCATAACTTTTCTATACGAACTCTGATTGCACTGTTCTTGGACTCATTTTGAAGATAATTCCTTGCTCTACAAATTTTCCCTACATGATCTTTTCAGTGTAAGATTTTTCCTGGCCGAATAAGCTCTTGAAGTTTCTACTGCTGCACTTGAAGGTCGTTCTTCACCTTAGTTAACTTTCTTTGCTAATATTCTTGACAAATTTACATGTTCTTCTTCTTTTCCTTGCCAATACTTTATTACCTATAAAACACACTAAATATACCCGAGTAGTAATTATTTATATACAAAAATAGATAATATATGGGAGAAAATATGCAAAATATGATATTAATAAGTCCGCAATCAGAATGTGAGGCTAAACCCACGATGCTAACTTAGTGCGCGAGGCTAAGCCATAGCGTGAAGCAAAAATAGAATGCGAGACTAAATCTCAATCTCACATAGTGTACCACAAAGATGGAAGTAATTTGTTACCATACAACAGACTCCATGAATAGTCAAAAAGTCCCACACAAGGAGTGGGACCCACATCGAGAAAACTTTGTGTATTGTGAGACCAAAATAGCTAGAATGTAAGGCTAAACCTACAACCAATACATGAGGCTAATTTTGCAATCAGAATGCAAAGATAAGCCCCGCATATAACACGAGGCTAAGCCCACGTAAAGCAATCTAGATGCGAGATTTATGCTTTTGATCATGCAACAAGAATAGTTGCAGCAAGAGTGGGGGTAATATTGATATCTTTCTACAAATATGTGATTCCCCCATGGTACTCACTCTTCAAGCTACGTACAAATAATATATTATACTATAATGCACTCATAATCAACATAGGGGTGAAATGTCTCAAGGCATTCAGCTACTCAAAATTCAATTATCAACCAAATGACAGAAGATTATATGGTTAAATATGAAGTTCTCATACCCTATCATCAAGTGGCAATCAAACAGGCCAACAAATTTTAAAAAATTTTAATCGACCATATGCTGCATCACAAGAATGTGTATGCAGAAGCATCGGCACCACTCACCATGACTTTGGAGTTGCTACTTGAGTTGAGTAAGTCCATCACTATCGGGAGCCACATCCTTTTTGATCTTTTAATTTTAATCTTCACTTAAAGTATTCTAAGCATGAGATATCAAGTAGTGTGCAAGCATAACTCATCAAAGAAACTACTTTTCATAAAAACAAACTAAATCATTAGATAATTCGATGAAAAAGATAAAAATCAACAACACCAAACCCTAACTAAGTATAGGCTATCAAGAGACTTAACTCAAGTATAACCTATCAAAATATTAATCTACGAGTTCTTGTATTTTAATCTTTTCATAGAAAAATCATGTCTTATCTAAATGGTGGATTCTACATGGTGGAAGAAAATACTAGTAATTAGGAAGAAAATACTAGAGAGCAACTACATGGTGGATTCTAGTTTTATCTACATCCTAGAGCTTAGCTAAATTAGCTACTCATAATTCTAGTAAGCAAAATCCTAATTTTTTTCATGAAAGCAATTAAGTCTAATCTAGAAAGCAATTAAAAGAGAATTACTTAAGAAAAATTGAAGAACAGCAAAGGTTACCTCTGGAGTCGGTAATGTGGTTGTCACCCCTTCAGCAAACACCAATTCTAATTTTATTAATTAAAAAGTACATCTAAAATTACATCTAAAAAGCTCTCTTCAATTTACAAGGATTCATGGGGTATTTATAACCCAATCATAATCCTACACCTATTCAAACTCAATACAAAAGATATGATCCTAATCCAACACAAACAAATCTCAAGATATATAATTTAATCCAATCCATAGGTATTAGAAATCACTGGTTGAGATTATATGGCATAAAATACTAATTTTCAAGTCCAAAACCCGAAATTAAGTTCTGCACACTCGTAGCCCGTTGGATCGGATTTTCCACTGTGCAGCATTTCAGTAAAACAGCCATAACTTTTGCATACGAACTCGGATTGATCTATTCTTAGAAGCGTTTAGAAAATATTTCCGAGATCTACAAATTTTCCCTACATGATTTTTTCTAGTTTAAGCTTTATCTTGGCCGAATATGCTCTTAAATTTTCTACTACTGCACTTGAGTTTCTGTCTTCGCCTTAATTAACTTCTTTTTCTCATATTCTTGATAAAATTGCATCTTCTTCTTATTTTCCTTGCAAATCATTTATTACCAATAAAACACACTAAATATATCCGAATAACAATTATTTATATACAAAATAAATAAAATATTGTAGGAAAAATGCAAAATATGATACTAATTAGCACTAAAAAATAGAACAATCAGCTGGAAAAAAAAATGCCAAACACTCATGTCCGGGAGAGCACACTAAGGTGCACTTAACGGGGGTGCTCACCAAGGAGCAGACCTTGAGTGTTGAGGAACACGCGCCTAGTTGATACAGAGCACGTACCAAGCAGCGCGCACCTCCTAGACAAGCGAATTTCCTACCAAGGAGTGCATGCACCAAGGGCAGTGCACCTATGGCAGCGCACGCCAACGTACACTGGGCACCCAGGAGAGCAAGCTCCTAAGGCTGCCCATGCCCAAGGCGGCTTGCAGGCTCAGGCACGAACTACGCGTACCATGCATGTGTGCCCACGCCTAGTGTGCACACTGTGCGCATCTCGCTTCATGTGTTTTTTGTATTCCGCTCCGCATTCAAAGTTTTTGTAATGATCTGGAAGATTTGTTGCAATCTCCTATAATTCATTCATCGATTATGAAGAGATTTGTGGGAATAGTTATGCCCCCAGGGGCTATAAAATGCCCTCTCTCTCAATAAACAAAAAGAAGAGACAGACATAGAGACTGAGATCCAGAAGAAAAAGAAAAGCACTACAGAGTTCTTCTTTTCCTGTTGAGTTTTGTTCCAGAGAAGTCAGTCAACATTCGGATTGTCAACAGACGCAACGACCTTCTACCGTTACCCAAAATCCCCCAAAACAAAAGGAAAATAAAGTTATCTCTCTTCCGCACCCCTGTAATCTTAATCTAAAGTTGTAGTTTTCATTTAATTTGTTGTACTCAATTTGTAAATGGCAATAAAATGTAATTTTCCTAATTCAGGCATACACTCGGCAGGTTACCCATGATAATGGGCTCCAGTTTGCTAGTGTTGGCTTCTCACGATTCAGCACAAGTTTAGAATACAAGATGTTGTCTCATTACCCTACAATCTAGCAGTTAATGGTCAAGCTAAAGTCTTCAACAAAACCACTATGAAGCTCCTCTAGAAGTTCGTCTCTCCATGCCAATGCGAAGAGACGAAAAGTTAGGAGAGTACCTATGGGCTTACCTAACATAGTCTGCTCTTCGGCTAAAATTATACCATTTTCTTTGGTGTATGGCTGCGAGGCTGCCTTGGCACTTGAAATCCAAATTCCATCTCTGTGAATCATATTAGCTATGGAGATGACAAACAATGAAAAGTATTGGCGATTGCTTCAAGAAGCAGAAGCGCTAGATGAGAAGTGTTTGAAATTGCAACAACAAATTGAATTGCATCAAGCATGCATCTCAAAGACATCCAATAGGACAGTCAAACAAAGGACTTTCAAAGAAGGCAATTTGGTCTTGACAGTTAAAAAACCGATTATCATGACCCATAAGACTAAGGGTAAATTTGAATCCAAATGGAAAGGATGCTTTGTGGTACTCGAATAGAGCTTACCTTCTAATCAATCAAGATGGTGAGAGAATAATGATGCCTGTCAACGACAAATTCTTGAAAAAATACTACCTATAGTAGTACGGCTTCATCCAAGGCCAAAAAGGCAAAGAAGAGAATATGTTACTCGCCAACCTATCATGTTATGGAATAAAGCATGAACTATCCATCTCTGCTAAGCTAACGGGAAGAGAATAAATTTCTTACTAACTTATCATGCTAGGAAATGAAGCATGAACTGCCTAGTGCCTACCAAGGCAATAGGAAGATGACAAATTTCTCGTCAACATATCATGCTAGGTGATAAAACATGAATCATCCAGTGCCACCAAGGCAATGAAAAGAGAACAAAATTCTGGCTGATCTATCTTGCTCGGGGATAAAGCATGAAAAACTTGATGTTGATAAGGCAAAGGAAAGAGAAAACATTTGGCATATAAGTCCAAACAAAATCCTTGCCAACCCTATTATACTGGGGATAAGAGTATGAATCAGTAGCCCAGAGCCCTAGAGGTGAAGGACGAGAAACCATTTGACATGTAAACCTAAGCAAAATCATCGTCTACCTATCATGATAGAGATCAAAGTACGAACTACCCACTGCTCTAAAGGCAATGGGTAGAGGAATTAAAGCCCTCACCAAAACTATCATGATACGGAACAAAGTGTGAGCAGTCCAATGCCTTCAAGGCAAGGGGCAGAAGAGACAAAAATCCTCGTCAATCCTATCATACTTGGGGTAAAAGTATGAACATCAACAGCCCAATATTCAAAAAAAAAAAAAAAAAAAAAGAGGAAACATTTGCAATGTAAGTTCAAACCAAATACTCGACAATTAACCATGTTAAGGGGAATAACATAACTAGTCCAACACAAATGATCACTTGTAAAGACACATCAAATCTGTTAATAGCTTGGGTTTGCTAAAATAAACTATGACAAATCTGTCATGTTAGTAAGGATACATCATTGCTTGAAACTACGAAGGCAAAGGGAGGAGGAAATGTTCGGCATACAAACTTAAATAAAATCCTCGACAACTCATCATGTAATAATATGACTAGCCCAATACAAACGGGGATTGGTAAAGACATATGCTAAATCCATTGATAGCTGGGAGTTTGCTAAAAACCTTGGGAACCTATCATATTAAGCTCTTATCTCTGATTGTAAGATTTGAATCACCTCACTCACAATATTTCACATGGTCACTCACCACAAAACTATGACATTAAGCTTATCCCTCTGATAGTGAGATCTGAACCATCTCACTCACATCATCCCACAATGTCACTTACAATGAGTCTGTCATGTTAAACTCTTACCTCTTACAGTAAAATTTGAATCATCTCATCCATGTCATGTCATGCAAACCTGTGATCCTAACTTGATCATCCATTCTATCCGAGCTACGCAGAAGAGTTACCCTATGATCATGACCCAATCACCGATTCTGTCTGAGCTATATAGATGAGTAATCTTGTGATCCTAACCCGATGACTTATTCTGTCTGAGCTTTGCGGGCAAGTCACTGCATGATCCTGACCCGATCACCAATTCTATCTGAGCTATGCAAATGAGTTACCATGTGATCTTAATTTGATCACTGATTCTATTCGATCTATGCAAACAAGTCACCCATGATCCAGACTCGATCACCGGTTCTACCCAAGATATGCAGAAAAGTCATCCCATGATATTGACCCGATCACCGATTCTGTTCGAACTACATGGACAAGTCACCCTACGACCTTGACCGGATCACCAATTCTATCCAAGCTACGCAGACGAGTCATCAGTGATCTTGACCTGATCACTGATTCTATCTGAGTTATGCAGACATGTCACCCTATGATCCAAACCCGATCACCGATTCTGTCTGAGCTACATAGACGAGCTACTCCATGATGATGACCAAAACACCAATTTTGTCCAAGATACGCAGATGAGTCACCCATGGGCATGTCAGAATGACCTTTGCCTATAGTTATCCTACTATAATCATCAAACCTTGATCATACTTGCCATCAAGACTGATCACTCTGCTCACAACACTATTGTCACTTTCGAAACCAATAAGTCTTCATCGGCTTTAACAACTCCCATCATTACTGGTGAAACCATCAAAATATGTACACATTACCCAAAGTCCAGAATAAAACAATGAGTTAAGGAAACTAAAATGTTTTATCATTGTTTTACAGGACAAAAAAGGAGAACAGGACAGTAATGACTACCACTCTCATAGAATAAAGATGTGAAAAATGAAGTAAAGGAGAAGATATAAGGGGATTAGGGCTCCCACAAGGTCTTCAACTTAGCCTGAGGTTGCTTCAAAACTTGCTACCAAGTTTCTTCTAAAGAATTTAAAGCATGACGATACAACTTATCGTCATTGATGGAAAACTGTTGGGTAGCTTGGATCCTAGCCTTCTCCACAATCATTGTGCACACATCCACCTCCTACTAAAGTTGCCTTTGTCGAAGAACAAGCTCATTCTATTGCAGCGCAATCTCTTCATATTTAAGCTGGCACGCCTCTAATATGGCTTGAGCCTTGGAAATTGTTTCACGGGCATCGGCCATGGTTGCATTCATTTCAAACATTGCTCTCTCAAATTCATTGGGAATCACCTTCTGAGTATTCTAAAGATTAACGGCTTCATGAGACCAAACCTCCTCCTATCGCCTAAGTTCCTCCTCATCTCCGCTATCACCATCATATCTGCTTATGAAGACTAGTTTTGAAGAGTGTTTAACACTCGAAGCTTCCAAGCAAGGTTGACAAGGAGTTGCTTGAATGGCTTCTAATTCATGCACTATTGTCTAGATAATCGAGTAAGAGGAAGCACACTCTTTCCAATTCACCAGTCGAGATTCAGGACACAAATCTCAATAGTTTAAAACGTAAAAATCTGTGCCAAAGCTGAAATGATAGCAAAGGCCTAGCCTTGTGATGTAATAGAAACACGAAGGTACAAGCTTCGTGTAGTAAAGCCAAACAATCTTGCATGAATATTCCTTAAAGAAAAAGTCAGATGCTATCAAAAAGATCTATCGGAAAGATCGACAAAATGATGCCCTTAAACTAGTACATCAAGATGATCACCCAAGACTAATACGTTAATGATCACCTCTAGTAGTCATTGATGATTTGATTGTTGTTATAATATGGTCACTAGACATCTCATCGGTCAATAATTGCAAACCCATGACAAAATCATGACACAGAAATCCAAAATATTTAAAAACTCATTACAAACTGGTGATGAGATTTCAAAAACTTTGGAGAGATTTCTATTGATGAAAAAAATACTGAGGAGAATCCTCACATCTACTGAAATGTCAGAGAATCTCATATTTGAGTCAAATCCAAACACATCAAGATTGAGATTTCGAATCCAAATTAAATCTAATCAAATATTTGAAAAAAAAATGAGGACAAGATTTTGTTAATCAACTGGATTATTGTTCAAATTAAGGCTAGATACAATGAATCGGAGGATATAAATAAAAAAGGAAAGTGGGATTTCCATTCTCATCCACAAGGCAGGTTGAGTAATCACTGTTAGCCTATAAATAGGTACCAAGAGATACTTTCGAATTGGGAATGCCTTAGGTTATTTGACGTGCTCCCAAATGCTTATAAGTAGAGACAATCAGTTATCTGGTCATATGCATTGTATGGACAATATGCATTGTATGGACAATGTTCAAGAAATCCAGTAGTAATAGTCTCTCTAGTTTCCTGGTTCTTCATCCATCTTAGAAACTCTTATACCATCGGATCATCAATGAGGCCCATGTGCAAGTTTGTATCTTGATTACAGAAACCCACCTCTATAAAAGGGAGTGATCAATATATGATCCTCTTTCTTGTATTTCCTTAGATTTTCTTTCTTTTGGTTGTAATTCGAAATAGTTGTAATTTCAATTCATGAAAGGAAATTCAAAATGTTTATCAAAAACAAGTATTTTGCTTCTCTTCCCCTCTTGAAATGCCCCCTTCCAGCAGTATAGTTCCTAGCATCTGACATACCAACTTCTAGTCAATTCTCTAAATCCATACAAGTGTCAAATTTTTCATCATTCCCAATTGGATTACTCGGCCATGAGCCAACATGGGCTCTACTAAACCCCCAACGTATTAGCCTAAAAATGAGAATTGAAATTCAAACTTTCCCAATTCAAATTTTAGTCTCTCCAAACATTCAACTCAGCCCACGTGTTAGGCATATGGGGCCCATATGATTCCACATGCCTCCATTGGACTAGGCTCCCAAGGAGGTGAGGGTGATGGAAAACCTCCTCTCAGATCACGACCTCTCGCTCTGAGTTCACCACCTCTTGCTCTGGATGGCCTATCATTGTCCACACCACCAGAGAAGATGAGGCAATGACATAAGACTCGCTGGATGAGACTTGGGCTATTCCACCCCGCCCGCAGTCGACTAGGTGGCTGACTGAGCAATGTCCCAACCCACCCTTAGCACGCAAGGGAAAAGTGAGAGCTCCTGCCCCAGATGCATGTTTGAGATCCTGTGCATTTAGAGATCCCACTCATCATGCCTAAGATCCGATCATTGCATTCGAGAGGCATTCCTAAAGGGCCTCTCATCACATCTAAGATCCCTCTCGCATCCAGATGAGGATCTTATCACCCCTCGAGTCTAAGATCCCGCTCGCCCTATCCCTAGTCATCGCTCGCTCAACCCGATTCCTAGCCACTTTGGCTCCCCGATGCCACTAGCTTGGATTTTACTACAACCCTATAGCCTGAGATCATGCACAATCCGCAACTCTCACCCTAAGTTCCAAATTTATAAGGGTTAATTACACTCAAACCCTTTATAGTAAAGTAGCGTATTAGTTATTACCACTAAAATTTGAAACTCTCACTTAGCCCCCCCTGAGATAACTAACGGAGTTTAGTACCCATTTGGGGTTGGTCATGTGATGCGCACGTGTGGTGAAATGTCGATTTTTCCTCCGATCGAGTTGAGTGGTAATAGAGGGAGAAATTGGGACTATCCGCTTACTTCCTCATCTAATTCCATCAGAGTAAAATTAGGGCATCAGGCAAAAAAAAGAGGGCACATGGTGGTGGCTTCGAGCGGACACACTCTTCAATGGATGGCAGCGGTACAGCGGAGGCTTCAGCGAAAGGCAGTGATGCAACAGAGGGTCTACGGCGAGCTTGGGTGTTTGGGTGCAATCAACAGTAGGCTTGGGTGGTGTTAGTGGAGCGTTGAAGCTGTTCGGTAGCGGCTTCACAGCAATCAGTGGGCTTGGCATTTTTTCGAAGAGGATTGTTTGTGATTTGGGGAAGACAGTGGTGTGGTAAGCTTCTATATACAAGAAGTTCAAATTTTTTAGAATTTTTCTCCGACAAAATTAATTATGGTGATGACGTGTTACTGTGTTGGGTTTGCTTGGAGGGGGGCCATATAGGAACATCTTTAGCGAGTACTGGGCACGTGCGGGTGTTGGATTGAAGTGGTCAAGGTCCCGAAAAGGGTCTAGCCACGTGAAAATCCAAATCAACATATACAACAGTTTGTAAATATAGTAGTTTTAACATCATGTTTTATATACATGTAGAATCTTAGGGTTATAATATTGGTTTCATATTGATTTTGTGAACAAACAAGCAAAGTGGAATTGTTATGAAAAATGCAATGTATGCCTTCATTAGTTAATAGTGGGTGATTGGTGTTTTAATTGTTATCTTATTTTTATGTGTAATTGTTATGTTAACTGCAGTTGACATATGACAAGTCATAATTTTGACCTTCATGTTCACCATGGGGGCAATTTGTAAAAAGAGAAATGATTTAATATCAATAGGGAAAAGAAGATGTTGTTGAGAATATTAATACAGACTTCTTTGGATAGTTTAATTTGGAGGATATTATATGAAGATTGAAATATGGGGGCATGTTCATATTGCATTATAAGGTCCCCAACATACGCAAAGATGATATATGGAAAGTTGTAGACGATGTTAGTGGGGTTACAGAAATGGTTAGGGTGCATCAACCTGCCAGAGAGATTCACATATATGTTGAGCACTTAGATGGTAAGGCACTTGTAGTGAAAACTCCCAATAATGAAGCTAAGAAGAATGTTAAAAAATATATTGAAAATAGTATATCATATGGTGAATAGGTGGAAGAGGAGGGTGAAAGCATGAGTACCAGTAAGACGGAAGAGAGCAGCAGTCATATTAGTTTGTTTGGGGAGTCAGAGTAGGAAAATTTCACAGATTATGATGACTGTCAGGGAGAAATTAGGGCTGATAATGAGACTACATGTAATTTATCTTCACTTTAGAGGGAACTTTATTTTAGATCATAGTGTTTTATTAGAGAGTAGTGTTTTATTACATTGATACATACGTTAAACTAGACAAATGATTGTTTGTTTATATGTTTCAGCACACATGACAATTTTGATATAGGAGAAGCATATGATGATTCAAAAAAGTCTGATAGCCACCAGTTGAGGAGCGCATCTGATTCCTCAATGGATGAACAACTTCAGCTTTACACTGCATTTACATTTTGGTATTTTCATTTTAAGTGGTCGGGTCAACATTACTTCCACAACCTTCCTATGTACAAATCGAGCTTTTTGTGACGATGGACAAGAGGAAAAACTCAACGTCATTCTCACTCAAACCTAAAAATAAAGAAAGAAAACATTAGAATCCAAAATCAACATGAGCAAGGAAAATTCACTTTATCAAACATAAGCAACACTACCTAATTTCTTTCTAAATACGATGTAAATAAAAACTTAAACATATGACAAATAACGAAAAAACAAAACACAGAAAAAAAAAAGCATGGGACGCTGGAAGGAGAGGGGGTACCTCCTTGGCCGTTACAAGGAAAAAAGATGCAATCAAGTGGAGACAGAGAGATAGAAAGAGAGAGAGAGGGAGGGAGGGGAGAGAGAGGGAGAGTGAGAGAGAGAGAGAGACAAAAAGAGGGAGGGACGGGAGGGAGAGAGAGTGAGGGAGTGAAACTCTAAAAGAGGGAGATGATGGTAAAAATGGAATTAAATAAAAAGAGTGCAGTTTTGTTTAAAAGGGGGTAAAATTATCTAATTGTTGACTAATTTTGGTAACGGTCCAGAAACTAAGTGAGAGTTTTAGACTTCAGAGATAATAAGTTATACACCCCCATATTACAAGGGGTCTGAGTATAATTAAATCAATTTATAATTATATGTATATATCTTTTTGTTTTTTTAATTCTCTAAATGACATGATGATGTGAAGATATTGGAACTATTGATAAATAGATTTTTTAGTGTTTTTCTTAAATAGCTTATAATGACCTTTATAACATAAATGTTTATTTTATTACGTTTTTAAACCCTGCAAACATTGGGCAAGCACGATAACATTATTGCTATAATCTATTTTTATTAACGAATTGTATCCACGTTCTATTACTACTCGATTTCTTCAAACGGATGATGCAAATCATCCCATTTCTAGAAATAAAGAAATAAGTTTGGCATATGCACATATAGTTCCGTTTCTGTAACACCCTATGTCTCGTGCTTGTCCAAATTTTTGGATTCAACCCCAATCAAAGGGAGTTTCCAAAGGAGCACACCATTTTTCCTTGTGAGCCCACTTTCCAATTGAAAGGCCGAACGAAAAATTACTATCTAGTGGGCTCACTAGAAAAAGTGGTGTGCTCCTTTGGAAACTCCCCAACACGGGGTTATTCAGTTGTTTAGGCTTGCCATCTGTTGGAACTGTTGGGAGGCTATACTAACCATTTTGAAATTGTTCATTCCTTGGCCCGGAAATTGTCAGAAGAGTTCACTAGGGCAAACATGCACCACAAGATTTGGCTGAATTAACGATGGTGTTATATGCATCCCTCTGAGCTATGCTGATGTGCCTTGATGATCTTCCAAATTCAGTAATAATAAGAAGTGGCTTTCCGAGGGAACCTGCATCATCAGTATGTGATGTGTTCCATCTCTGCATGAATGAAGTGTGAGCATTATCATCTGTACCATTGATCCTTCTTGGGTTATGTGCCAAGCGGTTAGAATTAGATCAAACTTTTCAAAGTTGACAATTGATGCATGGCTTGTCCGAAAACATTAATGTCCGTATGGAAGCATGGCATAGAGGTGGAAACTATGGCCTTACTCAGCACGGCCGGCAAAGGCATAGCCGCCCGATCGCAGTTTGGATATGGCACGCCAGGCACGGCCTGCTGGGCACGTGTCGTGCCCGTGCCCACATGTACCAGCCTGGTTTTTTTATTTTTTATGTTTCTTAATTCTTAATTCTTAGTTAGTTTAGTTGTTATAACAATAAAAAAAATTATAAATTTTTTTTTTATTATATAGAAACTTATTACATTAGCAAATTAACTCTATAAACCTCTTGAAAATCATACAAATGCTGAAAAGAGAAGAGAGGCCCCTAGCCGTTACCTTCAACTTGTTTTTAGTATTTTTTTCCAAGAGAATTATACTTTTTGAAAAAATTACTTGAAAAATAAAATTGAAGAATTCTAAATGAAAAAAAATTATAATTGTGAAGTGAAAAAAAAATGAAGACTAAATAGTGTAGAAGCCTTTAAGTTTCAATCTTCCACGGGTGACTCTTGTTCCAATTCTTTTCCAATTTCTTGATTTCTTTGTTCTGCGTCTGACCAGTCCTTTAAACAAACACACATCTCCAATATGTTTTCTACCATTGAGCTCCTCCACTCTGTTAGCATTCTCTCACATATACTAAAAACAAACTCTGATGCTACTATCGACACCGAAAGTGTTAGTATATTATAAGCCACGTTGGAAAACACAGGATATGTTTCTCCTATGATTTTTATCGGGCCAAAATATTAAATCTTGATAATGGTCATGTGGATAAGTATCTACGCTGATCCTATCTAAATAGTAGTGAAATTCATTGAAAAAACTATTAGTTTATTTAGGTTTTTTACGGTTGAATACAGTTGACATTTTTGATCTATCATCTTCTTCAATAGTGAGTTGGTTTGTTGTATTTGGGGATTTATTGCCATACATTTTTTCATATATATAGTAAATAATATCTACACATCTTTTAACATCTTTAATTAATTCTTGAACATTATT
This sequence comes from Dracaena cambodiana, assembly GCA_036321105.1. Lineage (NCBI taxonomy): Eukaryota > Viridiplantae > Streptophyta > Magnoliopsida > Asparagales > Asparagaceae > Dracaena > Dracaena cambodiana. The sequence continues at coordinate 22,344,783 of JAYEPQ010000015.1, forward strand.
TGTATAACCCATATTTGTATTAAAAGTTTTATTAAAATTTTCATTCCATCTAATTTACATTGTGAATATATAATGGTTACAAAATAAAGTAAGTATGGAAAATTTTTAAAATATTTGCCAAGTTTAATTTCCATTGGCTTGCAATATCTTCAAGAAATGGGTTATTTCTATTTTTTTTAAAAAAACTGAACTAATTTTTGTCAAATAATAAAGTGCAATGTGTGTGGTTGGGTAGTAGGTTCCCGAAAGTATTCTAGTTGCATCTTCAAATTTCCTTAAAAAATTTCAAATGCAATGTAAATGAATCCATTCATTAACATCCAAGGTATAAGATTGTAATTCTATTTCGTTAAATAAATTTACTATATTTTTATATTTAGCCTCATCAAATATTTTGAATTTAGAATTTTATCTAGTTCTTACATCTTGGGATAAAATTCTTGGTGAAATTTTAAAATTATTAGATATTTATTTAAAAGTTTGTCTTCTTGCACTTCTACTTTTACAAATGCTATTGTGTCACTAAGTTTAGTTATTAAATCATTTACTACTCTTAATCAATCTTGCACATACAAATTTATTAAGTGGCAAAAATATCAAATTTGAAATAATTTACCATCTAAAATCAGTTTAGTAATATTTTTTAAATTTTAATTGTGGCAGTATTTTTAGAAGCATCATTGAAATAAATAGAATTTTTTTTGTTCTATTCCAAATGCCACAAAAACACTTAGTAAATATTGTGAAAGATTATGTGCATTATGTAGAAATTCAAATCTTCTAAACCTTAATTTTTTTTTGAAATATCTAATCTTGATCTATATAGTTGGTTATTACACACAAATAATGACTACTATTTAATGCCTACCAATAATTGAATGTTATTGTGATTCTATAAATTATTGAAGTTAAAATTGCAATTAGTCTTCTATCTTTATATATTTTTATAATATCCGATTTACAAGTTGATCTTAGTATTTTTTAAAATTTCGGGGTTATACGTCGTTCTTATAAATTTTTTAAATTTAGGATCTTCGGCTATGGAGAATGGTTGTTCGGTGTGCATTATATAAGTTGTTGATTGTTCTCTATCGGATATAAGATTATATTTAAAGGTTCATAAATTTTCTCCATATGTGTTTAATTGTGTTTTTTGAGATTCACTTGGTTGGTGTGCTTTTTCGAAATGTCTTTTAAGATAACCTATTCCACTTCCTTTAGGGAAGGAGTAGGGTCATTGGTAATGTTTGCACCTATCTTTTCTAATGTCATCTTCTATAAAATTTTCAAAGTGATTCCATATATTGAATTTGGAAGCTCTAGATGAGATGGTTACTTTGAAAATTGTGATTTGGGTGGGCTTTTCTTGTGGCAAATTAGAAAATTCTATGTGTTCGTATGACAGTGATGGAAATGAAACTTGTGGAATATATTCTAATGGTTCACAAACAAATTTGTATTTTTCATTTGATAAAAAATGATAAAAACTATCTACAGCTTGAGAAAAAGAAGTGCTAGACAAGTATGAATCCACTGTAAAAAACTACAAGAAAACCGAATAAAAATATGCTAAAAAAATAAATATCTTAATGTCACAAGTTGAAATGAAAGTTTGAGAGTTGTCTTGAGAATTTTGCTTGTTAGGAGAGAGATTGAAGAAAGTTGAAGCTGAAACGAGAGATTGTTTGGGAGAGCAGATCTTGATATTTGCTCTTGAGTCTTGAATCTTGATGGATGGAGTTTTGTGTATGAATTTTGTTTATGGAAGGATTAGAGAGAGATAAAGATTGAAGAGAGTTTGAGTATTGTGAGGAAAAATGAATTTGGATAAATGAGAGGGTATTTATAGAAGTGAGGACAAGTTTTTTTGCAAAATAAATTTATAAAAAACTCCCCAACGGCTATTTTGACTGTTGGTGGTTGAAATTTGCAACTTTTTTCAAAAAACTCCCAACAGCTAGTTTTATAGCTATTGGGGGCTTTCTACAAAAAAATTACAAAAAACCTCGTAAAACCCCAATTGCTATTTTTAAAGAAAGTCTGACCTATGCATGTCAAATCATGGGCATGCCATCACATAGGCTCGGGCCGAAGGCCCAAGCACATAGGCTCGGGCATGGCCAAGAGCAGCGTGCCGTGACGGGCACGTGCCTGGCATGTGCCTGATCGGGCGTGCCCAATGGGCCGCGTGATCTATTTTCCCACCCCTAACATGGCACGTATATTGAGGTCTATATATGTATGTAATAAACTTAACTCTTCTTATTTATGGATAAAAAATGCACGAGTCATATTAAATACTCTGTACCATGAATGATGGTATGCTTTCTAGCACTATTGTCCATTTCTAACGAAAATTACTCAATTAGGAAAAGCTTCAAAAAGGAGTGAATTTTACCACATTTGTTTGCACAAAATAATGTCAGTCATTCAATATTTTTTTATTATACACACTATTATACTTCCAATTTTGGTAACTCATGTTATATAACAACCAAAACAGTGATATACATAAGCACATGAAAAGTCGGAGACGAAGCATTTTCTCAGTTGGGCTTTTGTTCGAAACTGATTCATCATCAACCTGCAGTCAGCTCTATTTTAAATTGCATTAAATTCCTGATTAGGGGAACATGGGGGTGTAAGTTTATGCTTAAAAAATAAAAACCAAACTATAGTATGAACAATATTAACAAGCTATATATGAACCTAATGTTGACAAGCTATACGAACCTGCAGGTTTGAGGTCGAGCTAGTGAGGTCACCTTTACACTAGGGTTCATTCATCAGCTCCCATGCGAAAATGGTAGAATCATTCTTGTACATGATCCCTTTGAGTGAGTTAACCCTTGTGAGGACAGGCTGAAATGTTCGGTCAAGATTTAACAACTGTACTATTGGCAAAAAGACCAATTTAGTAAAGAAATGAATAAAAAATGCACATGTCATATATATAAAACTTGATATGGTTTTCTAGAATTGCTTGGTGAGCCAATCCCTAAAGAAATTATCTTCAGAGTTCAACCACTGCCCCTGATCTTTGGCCCACTGTGCGCCCACTGTGCGTACTAGCTGCTTTTTGCTCCCATATATAGACGTCCCAGTTATTCACTAGACTTAGAATCAAATAAATACCATTCTTCTTGGTCTGAGAAATCACAGTCCCATGCCTAACATAAAACATGCAAAGAAGAATTACTTGGACTAGCAGTTCTTTTCATACATGCAGACATGTTTTTGGTTTTCACCATGTATTTATTACCTTGAACGAGTCCTCAATGTAAATAGGGATGCGAATGGTTATGGACCAACTTGAAATCCAATCGCATCAGTCCAAAAAGGTCCAACCCAGATCTGCCCATTTAAACTTTGGATTGGATTGGACTCAACCAATTAGAGTTCATTAGTTTAATTGGACAGGCCCAGAAAGCTCGACTCTAGAAAGTCCTAAATGCCCAATCAGTCAGCTGCAGCCTCTCTCAACTCTCGATCTCTCGGAGAACTTCTCAATTCTCATTCTCTTCCTCCTCCTCACCTCTCCCTCTTCCTCCTTTGTGTAACGGAATCCGACGAGCTTTTTATTTTTAATTTGCAGCTGGGTTCTTCGCTCTTAGGAGATTTTCTTTTCGTGGGTTGTTCTTGGTGACAAAGTAAGTTCCTTTTTGATCTTTTCCAGTGCTCTGTGGATTAAATTAGCTATTTTGAGAAGTTATTGTGCAACTTTGTGGGATTTTGGAAATGGGTTTTGATTCGATTGATCTGAGATGATGGCTTTTGAGCCAAGGTTATCTTCTTCAGCTCATAGATTAGCTGCTGTTTATTTGGATTTTCGATATTTTTGCTCTCATCGTCAGTTACAGAGTGATCCTCGTATGTAAAGAATTTTTTTTCCTATTTTTGCATCGGAAACGCTTTTGTTTTTTTTGGGTTTTTCTTATTTCAGAGAGTTGTCAATTATTCTTTAATTATGTAGCCCATGGCAATTGTTTTTAGCTGAAAGAAGATATTTTTTTTCTCAGTTTAGATTTCGCACACATGAGCTGTGTTTTTATTAGTTTTTTTTTATATGTATTCATGGGTTCGTCTCAATCAAGCTTATAAAAGTAATACCCGGTGAAAGGACACTGAATTTTGATTCTGAGCTCATACGGCATTGATTTTTGATTAAAGAAAAAAATGACCGAGATGAGTTGATGAGTCTTTCTTAATGTGGCTTATGCTAAAAATTTTAGTTGAAAGATTACATTTTATATAATTTTCTAGCTGGATGTTCGATTCTTCTGCTAAGTTATGCTCAAATTTCTTTGTGGATAAAAGTGTTAAAAAATATGTTTGTTCTTTTGCAATGTCATTGCTGAATGAATCTCTTGAGCAAGATTCAAAGAGAAACCAATTGTTTTAGCAGTTCCTTAGCTAGGTGGTTTACAGAGTTCAAGTTCATTCGCTAGTTTCTTTAGTGACTCAGTCTCTTTCAGTCAGCCATGAAGCGAGAGGATTGTATTCTCCTCATAACTCTTCTTCTATATATCGTCAATTAGTGAGGCAAGTTTCATGATTTTTCTCCTATATCTTTGTTATGTTGACAAAAAGATTTGTGGTGTTCGTTAATTATTCACTGTCCTTGAAAAATTTAAATTTTATTAATTTTTTACCTTTAAATATGGGCAGGCCCGAAAAGCCCATGGATTGCCCCAAGTCCATCATGTCGGCTGGATTTTTTTTAACTATAGCCCATTTGGACTTTGGATCTATCCAAAGTCTAAAATTTTAGCTCGGACATTGAAAGGATCAGATTCGACCTAATCCGGCCATGCCCATTCGCATCCTTATTTGTAACAGGCTGCCAGGGGAAATTTGAAGCGCCCAAATAGCCACCATCACCGAAAGCCCACGTCCCAACAACATTCACCTCCTACCTGGTTGCATCCTGTAAGGCATTTGACACCTGGTATCTCGTACTGAAGGGTCCAGCTAGCAAATGCAAATCCTGAGTTTTCAGAGATTTCAGAAATTTCTCATTAAAAGCAATGCCATGCTATTAAACGAGCAGCGCTAAAAGCAGCAAGCTGCAAATGGCTTGTTTTCTCAATGCAGATGCACTATATATAGGTTACTTTGACCCGTTGAACTTAAGAATGAGAGTTCGGTGTTGACTGCGATAGGGAATGTTGAGGAGTTTATATAGAGGTCACTTTAGGATCACGCAAAAGATCAAGTAGGCTCTCCCCATATTTTGAAATGAACAAGTTACCCAGTGGAGGAGGAGATTACTGACGTAGGCACTTCCGTTATTCTTTTTCTTAAGAGTGGAAAGAGTTGTTTTAAATACGGGACTGCTGGTTGATAACCACTTGAACTGACTAAACCACTGATCTATAAGCTACTATCTTTTGGAAAAAAGTGAGAACAGAACTTCAACGCTGCTTGATTTATATGTAGGATCAAATTGTACTGTCCATTTCATTTATTATCTTTAATAACTTCACATCAAGTATCATGTAATGCTTCTCCATGTATTAAAATTTTGGTTGTCATATGGTTGCATGCAATGCCGCAAAATAATACCATGAAAATTGCAATGGTATATCCCATTTCTGAAATAAGTCATTATCAATAGGTACCGCAAAAAGGATACATGAAGCCTTTTATAGTGATAATTATTTTTTTTATGATGAGGAGGAGAAGGAGGCATTAGAAAGCAAAAGAAGAGCAGTGGATCAAAACAAAGAAATAGCATAGATGGAACCTGCAATATTTAATTTCTTCACTTGACCGACTGGATAAACACTTATATATGTAACTAATTCTGAGGTAGTGTTCATCATGGGAACACAAATATGTATTAACTATATTATGCTTGTTTCATTATGCCCTGATTAATGAAACAAGAGGGATATACCCACTGTTCTTATCCCAAAAAGTGAGAGAGAGAGAGGGAGAGAGAGAGAGAGACTATGCAATCAAAATATACAAGTAGAGAGAGTAAGCTGCTACTACAATTCACAATATTATCTAACATTATCCGAATTACAAAGGTAGAAAGGAAATATATATATATATATATATATATATATATATATATATATATATATATATATATATATATATATATATATATATATATATATATTTATATATATAATTAACAATAGTTAGTAACTTGGCTAGGTTGGGATAAAATCACCCATTTAGACAAAGATAAGCTATTCAATATGTAAAATAGTACAAGTTATGAGACCAAGTAAACCACTGAGAGACATAAGATAATTACAGTAAAAGATGAAGCATGCTCTACCTATATGTAGTTGGCTTGCTCAGGAAGTACAGAGCATCAAGTGGATCAACCTCGTCTCCCTGCTCCTGTCCTCCATAACTGGGTGTGTAGAGGAAATCTAGGATCAGGCCAGATAAGAAATAACCTGATCACGTACTAACAAGTAATTCTAGAAATAGATGTAAAATAATGGTCATTAAAAGAATGAATTTAAGTAAGTTATCAATACTAAACAAATAAAAACAAATATACTTGTTTTCAAACATGGTTACATGTTTAACCTTGAAATTTTATAATTTTCTAGTTGGAACGAAATAATGAATTGTTCCATCTATTAAGAGCGTATCTTATAAACTATGACTTCAGCATGTTCGCAGTAAAGGGTGAAAAGAGGTCATGGTATAAGCTGGATTTTCAAGTCACGGCATAATCTAGAATATAACTTCACAACATAAGCTAGATTATCAGATCACTCCATAAGTTGGATTATCAAGTTACGGCTATAGCCTGGATTATCAGCAACACGTGGATGTGTTATCGATCAATCTTTATGGTATCTCCTCGAATATGTTTACGTATTCATTATTTACATCCTCCATAACCCTTAGTTTTCAAATTTAACAAGTTATAAGACTTCCAAGTATGATCTATTCAATTTTAACAATTCATTTAAAATCTAAGTCGAGTTATATGTTCACAAATAAATAATTAGTCAAGTAATAAATTTTAAAATAAAAATAAATATTTTCATCTTTCTAATGGGACTAAGTTTGGACTTAATTGGAATCGAGGATTACAATTATAAGGATTTTATTAGAACTGTATAGTAATAGCAACTTCAAGCTAAATTTTGACAAAAATGATGAACAAAAGAGAAAGATCTCAAAAAAACAAAAAGATAGATTATTGAATTATCTTTCTAGTAAGCCAAATGTTAGCTCAATCGAAGTTTGATAAAGAAAAATATAGAGGTTTTTCTCAAACTTTGCAAGAACCAAAAGTTGGCTAGGATAATTAGTGTCGGTGGGGATAGAGTCCGTCAGCATACACTTATTCAAAAGGGACAAGTGCCTTTGATAGAAATAAGTAGTGTTGGCAAGGAAAAAGATCGTTAGTGGCGATTGGTAGCATCGGCATGGACAAAGCCCATCGATAGATATAGAATATCATTGGCGGAGCTAGACTCTGTCAGCAGAGCTCAACTCATTCAGTAGAGCGACTCAGTAGGTTAGAGTTACGTTGTCGATGGAGCTAGATCCTCTCCAATGCTAATTTCAAGTTCAATTTTGACTTATTTGTAGGCGGAGTTGTTGGGGTTTGGAAAGGCGTAAAATATGAAAGTTATAGAAAATTAAATTATCTTTCAAATAGAATTAAGAATGGATTTAGATAGTTCAATATTATTAACCTATGTATCTCAATATAACTCTTATTGAGTCCATTCCTCTTTTGTTTGAAAGATAAATCAATTACTTAATGGAGAATATTACAAGGAAATTGTCTACTAAAGAGACCTATGGCAGAGTGATGTTTTGCCCCCTGTTTTGCTCGTTCTGGTGGGTCTGAATAATATTATGAGAAAGATGGGAGTGTGTTGGTCTTATCTAGGGTTTGGTAGGATCACATTTGATGATCTTTACCAACCTTCAATATACAAATGACACTTTGATTTTTGGAAATGGATCCTTAATTGTTTCATGGTTTTTCGGAACTCCATATACAGCTCATTTGTCCTCATTGGCAACAAGAGCTTATCTTCCTCCACTATTAACATTTTCGGTTGTAAGGAGGACAAGTACTCAACTATAAGTTCCCATTTATAATCTAGGTAAACAAATCATACCACAGAAACTTAGAAGAGAAGATGGAGAACCGATTTTCATTAAATTGGAATAAAGGCTCAAAGCATGGAGAGGTAAATTATTGTCACTAGGAGGTAAGTTTGTCTTGATAAAATGTCCAGTTATATTTTGTTCTCCCCCACTGGATTAGAACAAAAATAGATAGAATTTATAGTCATTTTTAAGAAGGAATCCTCAAGAGGGTATGTGTAAATGCTATTTGATGCATAGAGATAGACTTGCAGATCGAAGGAAGAAGGTGGCTTTGGTATTTTTATCCTTCCCAACTTTAGTTTGGCCTTACCAGCCAAATGGTGGTGGAGGCACATTAGCCACCCTACTGGTCAAATCCAACTCCTGCGTTAGTCAAAATACGGGCCCAGTGTTTTTCGCAAAAGTTGTGCTCCTTTTCATTGCCGTGGATTTAAAGAATTACAATGAACTCCAAAATACAATAAAAAGAAAATAGAAAACAAACGCGAGGACTTATATCACGTCTCTGTCTTTCACAAAATGTGTGGTTCTTGATGTGACTATGGAGTGCCAACCTTGTACTCTGTTAACGATCTGATATTTGGATTGGTCTTGAACATGAAGAATAAATGATGAAAACTTTTGGCCGGCGACTTCTTGCTGTTGGTCAGCGTGCCTTCATATAGAAAGTCAACTTAAAGATCTCTAAGGATCTCAAAAAAGATCCTGAAAACTCCTTTCATTGTCCCTATTTATAGTTTTAAGGATTTTCTTAGGAGATAAGAATGGAATTGCATCTACATTTAACCTCTTAACATGTATTTGGATTTGAAATCTTTAATTTGGAGTAATTGGATATGATTGGAGTTAAAATTCTAGTAAAAATCAAAAGGAAATCCTATTTGAAAACTGAGTTAACCCCGCTTTCGTGAGACTATCATCCCCGCGCGAGGCTATTAGCCCCACACAAGGCTGCAAGCCTCATGTGCACAAGGCTATCAGCCTCGCATGCGTGAGGCTGTTAGCCCCGTGTGACCTATTTTTCTTGATTGCAAATTTTTCTCCTTCTACAAGCCCCCTCCAAAGTTTTTAAAATCTCGTTTGCTGATTTTTAATAAGTTTTGAAATACTTTAGACTTCAGATCTTCAAATTTCCATCACATAAACTTCTTTTGTATGCGGGGGCTATTTAGTTTAGTGAGATTACTGCCAAGGCTCAAGGCATACTAGAGGCCACCTAAGCAAAGCAAGATGAGGTGCTGAGAAGGAAAGATGAACTTGTTCTGCGTCATGGATAGCTTCAACAAGAGGTTAACATGCGAAACAAGGCGATCAAGAAAGCCAAAGCTCAAACTACTCAGCAGCCAGCCATCAGTAAAGATGTTGCGCCGTCTAGTATTACCATTAGTGGAGGGAACCCGTCAGAAGGCCATTAAGGAGACAGAGGCTAGCTTAAGGGTGCTGGGAAATCCTTAAGTCTCTTTTCATTGTGTCTTCCTCCTCTTTTCTTCTTCACTCTTCTTCTGCTTTCTTGCGAACAAAACAAATATTTTAATTAGTTTCAATATATTGCCTCATTTTGAAAATTCCTGTGTGATATGCTTGTGTCCTTATAATGAATGTTCTGGGGCCTGGGGTTGATTTCTTGAAAGAAGCTATTGTATATGGAGTTTGCCGAGATTGTGTCACTTCCATAGGTAGTTATTTTAGATGATTTGCCTAAATAATGATGTGAAATATCTACTGTAAATGTACAGTGTCGGTGTAGCACTGTACAGGTCATTCCCACAAGGACCTAGGGTGTTTTTGCATTCTCACTAATTCTTTATCTTGGCGGATTAATTACGGGTTCTAAGTTGGATTTGAATTAATCTAATTAGCCTAGGATATAAAATCCACTAGTTTCCAGCCATGTATTACTTCTATTATTTTCTTCCTATCATAAAAATTTGATTTTTTTAGTTTAAATCTTTACTTAAAGTGTTCTAAGTATGTGTTGTCAAGTGGTGTGCAAGTATAATGCATCAAAGATATGACTTTTTATAGAGATAACCTAAATCGTTAGACAACTCTATGAGATACATGAAAAGTAATAACCCCAAACTCTAACTAAGTATAGGCTATCAAGAAATCTAATTAAAGTACAACCTATCAAAGGATTAATCTACGAGTTGTTATATTTTAATGTTTTCATTGAAAAATCTTAACTTTATTATTTTATTTAGGAAGAAAACACTAGAGCAATTACATGGTAGATTCCTAGTTTCATCTACATCCTAGAGCTAGATTAAATTAACTACTCATAGTTCTAGTTAGCAAAATCATATTTTTATTCATGAAAGTAAGAAAATCTAATCTAAAAAGCAAGATAAATCTATCTAAAAAGAAATTAAAATAATTAAATTTACAAGAAAGAAATTCTAAACAATGACGTACCTCTGGAGCATGGTATTACGGCCGTCACCCCTTCAACAAATCCTAACCCTAATTTTATTAAATAACTGCAAGTACAAAATTATATCATATCATATACCCTAGATTACAAGGATACGGCCAATATATAGGCTTCAGAGAATCAAAATCTAATTTGAGCCCCTGCAAAAAATTACATCAAAGCCCCCGTAGAAAATTCACCCAGAGTGAGCCCTGGAGAGCAGCCAATTGGAGGCTAATGCCACCAAATAGCAGCATAATAGTGGACTATTGGCTCCCCTTTTTTTCTGCATGAAGGTCTAGTCCTTTTCTTTTGATATATATGACTGTATTGGATTTTGGTCTTCTGTAACTTCATGATCTTGCAGCTTTGCTCACTTTTAACTTTTTTCTGGATTTGGTTTCCAAATCCTGCTCTGAGTTTATGCCATCTCCTTGTAGGAATAGGTTTACCTGAAAACACACTTAGTATTATTTAAATACAAAAATAGATAGTATGGATGCTATAAATATGCAACATATGACATTCATCATACCCCCACACTTATCTTTTTCTAGTCCTCGAGCAAAACCTAAACCTAAAAAGAAAAATTCTAACTCACTTTCGTAGGAATCATGATTTCACTAAGCATGTGTAGCTAACCTTTAAACTCCTAGGTTACCCTAGTTGATGAGTTGTGTCTCGTGAGGATTTGCAGTGAATACACCCACAAAATTCGTGAAGAAGTTAGATTAAGAAATAAAGAAAAGAAAAAAATAAAAACCAAAAATCAATAAAATAAAAAAAATTATACAAAAGAATGAAAAATCTTTTTTAAAAAAAAAAATATTTTCCTCAATTAATCTCACTAATATACAAACTCAAAAATGCATTTAGATTATCAATTTTCAAGTCAAGCGTCGTATCAAATACACTTATTATTTTAATCAAAAATTCAAATTCTATCTTTCAATACCCGCTAATAGATAATTCATTGGTTCCTATATATCTACGTGCACGTGTGATAGTCTACTTCGGCCTTGGACTCCAACTCTAACTCATGATTCATCCCTCTCTCATAACAATTTTTTTTCTTTTTTTTCTCTCTAAGGCTATTGCTTAATACTAGGCTCACCCCCTTTTTTCTCTGAGGCTATTACCTTAATACCAGGCTCATCCCTTTTCTTCATCTTTTTTAGTGTTGTTTAGAGAGAGAAGACTACTCAATCGTTATCATTTTTGTCCTTAACCTAATAAACTATTATGAAGTGAAAAATAGATGTATAATTACCTCAAAATTACTATTAGCGGTATTTATTTCTCAGATTTTAATCTTTGTCATAAAATTCTTAGTGTATCACCCAATCAACTCTCCAATCAAATTTCAAATCTAAATTAATTTTTTTATTTTTAATTAGGTTGATTTATTGAAGAAAATATATAATTTATTTTTATTTTAGAGAAACACCAAAAAAAATCTAAAAATAAAATAAAAATCCTAGAATAAAAACTACAAAATCCTAGAGAAATTAAAAAAATAAAGAAAGAAAATAAAAATCTCCTAATCCACTCCCCCACACCTAAATTTATGTATACTCTCATACACAAACAAAGGATGGTAAAATAAATAATATTATATATTTTATTAAACACTTCTAGAAAATTAAATCCGGTTACGATCTCATGATCGCTTTCCACTCTTATAGTGGGTCCTTTTATGTTTTGATTTGGATGAACTTAGTCTTTTTGTCAATTTTGCAATTAATCTCTCCATCTTGTTTTTGTTTTTTCTCAATTTATTTCTACCTTTTCTTTCTTTTATTCAATAGTAAAATTTTGAAGTTGGAAATCGTACATTTATCGTCAATATTTGACCCACGAGCATCTTTCATGATCGTAAGTATTTTGGTCTTATCAACATATAAAATAATATACTCACTTTGATATGGCTGAATCATAAGCTCGATTTTGGATCGCTCTTTCAAATCATTAGGTACCACGATCTCTTTCATTTGCAGTTCCTTCCATCTTTCTAGTGTTATGGGCTTGTCATGCGAATTTTATTCAATCCTGTCATCAAAATTTTTAAAAAAAAATGCCATACTAGTAAACTTATCATTAGTCAAGTTATTATGAAGAGATAAAAATTCTTCTTCACAAATTTCTTTATAATTTTCATCAAAAGAATCAAATGATAATATGTCACTAGTAAGCTCATCATGAGGCAAATTACCAAGCAAAATTTTCTCTTTATTACCAGTTTCTTCATAATTATTTTAACAATAGTCTAAAGTAGGTTGATCATAGTGTTGAAGTATAGACATATCATGCACAAAATTATTTAACTCATTTTGAATCATATCAACTTCAAAAGATGACTGAAGTGGTTTCCTGTTGGAATATGATATATTCAAACAATTAAATGGTTGATTTTCAAAAAGTTTAGTATGAGAAATCATTTTAAGAAAATGTTCCATATAAGATGTAGTTTGAGAGAATGATTTTAGCAAAGTTTCTATACCTCCTCTATTGTATATGCTCGCTCCTCAGTCTCATGATTATAAGCTTCCTTTTTATCCTCAAATTATTTCATCTCGAGCTCATGAGTGAAATTTGATGGTGGATATAATAGATCTGTGTACATATTTGATGACAGATATGAAGGAGTTGTAGGTAGATTCTCATAACATGTATCCCGCTTCTAATCTTTTTAATCTTTCATCTAACATGTTAAATTGAATATCTTGTTCATGATTGAATTTAGAACATAAAGATAAATAGTCCATCAAGAAAGGATCAGATGGAGAACTCTCTTGATACGGCTCTTGATTATATGTAAAATTAGAATGATTCATCCATTCACAATTGTAATTTTGTATATAGGAAGCGCTCGTAGGTTCATTATATGTAGTGTGAATTTGATCATGACCTAGTCCTAGCGAACTTCCTATCTATGGATACTGATGATAGTTATGATATGGATCATGACAATGATTGCAACTAGTTTGATTTTGAAACTTTTTTTTTTGGATTTTTTTTTTGAAAAGGTGGAGAAAGAAAGAGATGGAAAAGAAAAAGAAAAAGTCGAGAATTTTTTTTTAGAATCAAAGACCAAAACCACTAAACAAGGAAAAAAATAGGGCATATAACTGAAAATTTTGTAGCTAAATAGCAGCAATTACCACTGTTAGCGGCAAAATCAGGGAGTTTAACTCCCTATTTTTACAGTGATTAGCAAATATTTCTCTGATCCCTTTCAACTTCCTGTATTTATAGTTTCAGGTCTCTGCACACTCAACACACACTGTTAACCCGTAAAATGTTAGAAAAAGTAAGAAAACACTATCGATCCCTGGCAATGGCACCAAAAACTTGATGTGAAATATTTACTTCAAACGTAAGTGTCAGTGTAGCGCTGTACAGGTCGTTCCCACAGGGATCTAGGATGTTTTTGCGTTCTCACTAATTCTTTAGTCCTAGCGGATTAACTACGGGTTCTAAGTTGGATTTGACTTAATCTAATTAGCATAGGATATATAATCCATTAGTTTCCAGCCATGTATTACTTTCATTATCTTCTTTCTATCATAAAAATTTTATCTTTTAGTTTTAATTTTTACTTAAAGTGTTCTAAGAAAGTGTTATCAAGTGGTATGCATGCATAACGCATCTAAGATACGACATTATATAGATATAAACTAAATCGTTAGATAATTCTATGACAAAAATGAAAAGTAATAACCCCAAACCCTATCTACGCATAGGCTATTAAGAAATCTAATTCAAGTTTAACATATCAAAGTATTAGTCTATGAGTTGTTATATTCTAATCTTTTCATTGAAAAATCTTATCTTTATTATTTTGTTTAGGAAGAAAACACTAGAGAGCAAGTACAAGGTGGATTCCTATTTTCATCTACATCCTAGAGCTAGATTAAATTAGCTACTTATAGTTCTAGTTAGTAAGATCATATTTTTATTCATGAAAGCAAGAAAATCTAATCTAGAAAGCTAGATAAATCTATCTAAAAAGCAACTAAAATAATTAAACTTATAAGAAAGAACTTCTAAACAATGGCATACCTCTGGAGCACGGTATTGTGGCTATCACCCCTTGAACAAACCCTAACCCTAATTTAATTAAATAATTGCAAGTACAAAATTACATCATATCATATACATTACAAAGATACGACCTATATATAGGCTTCGGAGAATCAAATCCTAATTTTAGTATAAGTGAGAAACTATAAAATTATATCGAAGCCCCTGCAGAAAATTCACCCTGAGTGGGCCTTGGGGAGCCGCCAATTGGTAGCTAATGCCGCCAAGTAGTAGCATAATAGTAGAATATTGGCTCCCCTTTTCTTCTGAATGAAGGTCTGGTCCTTTTCTTTTGATATATATGACTGTATTGAACTTTGGTCTTCTGTAACTTCTTGATCTTGTAGGTTTGCTCAGTTTTAACTCTGTTCTGGACTTGGTTATTAATCCAGCTTTGAGTTTATGTCATCTCTTTGTAGGAATAGGTTTACCTGAAAACACACTAAGAATACCCGAGTAGAATTATTTAAATACAAAAAATAGATAATATGGAGGTTATAAATATGCAACATATGACACTCATCAAATAACAAATAGAATCGGGGTGAAAAACTGGATTGTGGACTTGTGGATTTTTGAAGGGTAGAGTTGTGCAAGATGGAACTTGTTATGGGTATGGTGTGACTATAACAAGTTTAGTTTTGGAGTTTATTATGAGCGTGACTCACCTAGAAGGCAGATAGAGCCAGGGTGATTCGCCTGGATAATAGACAGAATCATTTTGAGATTTGAGAGTTACTCACCTAGATAACAGACAAAACTGGTGATCGAGTTAAAATCATGAAAACTACAAACAGAGATATTGACGCAGGACAGAGGTGAAATTAGGGTTAGGGTTTTGAAAATTAGGGTTTTTTTGGATAAATTATGGAAAATAGATAAATTGGGGAAGAACTTACGGGATTTGAGAATCCACCCAGGCGAATCCACGCCCACTCTCCATGAATCCACGAAAAAAGATTTAATTCAGCGAAATCCACACCAGAAATTTCTCAAGAAATTTTTAAATATTATTCATCTCCTTTAATTCTCCATACAAAACCCATATATATAGGAAAACTCTAACAAACAAAATTCTAATAGAATCCAAACTCGTAATCCAATCAAATATACTAATAAAATCTAAAATCCAATCAAATATCTTAACAAGATCCAAATCTAATCAAATCGGATCTCCATTAATTCTCCCCGGCTTCAAAGCATTCATCCCCGATGAATGCGGAGATAAGTAATGATAAACACGTCCGGGTTGAACTAATCGAATCCACGAAGTATCCCAATTAGGCCATGGTGGTGGTCGAGGAACCATACCTCGTACATCACATCTGAAGAAAAGTTGTGCAAGGGGGACTGGCTTCTTTAGTGAACTTGTGTCAAACCACGGTAGATCTGGAATGATACTTGTAATAGAAGTAGTCGAATATGGATCTCGTGAAATATCCAGACCATAGGTTGTAGAAGCAATTTTCATTGAAACTCCATAAAAATCGGAATGTGGAATGTATAATTTCTTCACAATTTCTGGAAGCAACCTCTCATGGGGAACCAAAACTTTCACTTCATTATCAAGTACAAATTCCAGCAAAATATTATGTGGATATATAACAAATTTGTACTCATCATTGCAAATTGCTATCTATCTAGAGATCTCATCATGCATAATATGCATATCAGGCAAATGCAATGCAATAGACTCAAGTGGTACAACTCCAAAAAATAGATATGTTGGTTCCCTAAGATGACATACATCAATCACCGTAAATGATATAACGTTACTACACTGTGTGGGAATTTGATGAATCTCGAAAGTAGACTCCAAACGATTGTTAGAAAATGATATATTTTGAGTAACCTGCCAAGATATGGGAATGATGCTCAAAGAATTACTTGTAGCAATATTAGTGTCAACTAGTTCATACTCGGTTTCTTCATCTATAGTTGACTCCAAAATTGAACATCTACTATCATGTGGGAGTGCACTAGACTCTACTAAAACATTCTGAGTATCAGTAGTATCAGTAGTACTCTTTACAGTAGTATGGATTTCAATAGGAACATGAATCTCAGTTGGTGCATGTGTATTAGATTCTTATATCTCATTACTAATATCATTATTAACCATAAAAGGAATGGTAGACATATTTGATTCTAATCGTGATTCAACTACAGTACTTTCCTTAAAATTATTAACCTCAATAACTCCTGAATCGTCAACATGATTAGTATGCATGATATCTATGGGTTTACTCTTGAGGGGACACTCATAGTCATAATGCCAAGATATGCGACACTTAGAACACTTGATCATGGTATATTGAAAGGCAGAGTGTCCATATTTGTCGCATTTAGGGCACTGTGTTCTAATTTTTAGAGTGAATATATTTTTCAATTTATTTAAGAGACGAGTCCTATAATATGTAGGAAGATACTCCTCAATAAGAATATCTTTCATCTCTTCCCACGAGTTTATAGGATTCCTATAACGTTCCTCACGATCTATCTCTACTGAAATCCAAAAATATTTGGCTTGTCCCACTAATCGTCTCCTAACAAATTGAAATTTACATTTGCTAGACATTTCATAACAGTCAAAGTAACATTCTATATTCACTAACCAATCAATAAAGTTGCGAGTGGAGGAATAACCATCAAATACGGGGTCTTTATACCAGAACTTTTCATCTATTATTTCTCTAGCAGCACGCAGATCATAAATATAATGAGACCTATTTGATTTCGAATGGCGACTAGATCGTGTTGTAAAATGAGACATGCTTAATATACAGAATGGATCATTCAATGCAAATTAGTCAAGTATACAGATGATAGTGCAAAATTTAAGACTCAGACGACTCAAATGCATGCATTAAATTAATTTCTCCCAATAAATCAATTGCTAAATGCAAATGAATATGAGATCATTAGAGAGAAGCAATTAACCATTCCTTAACAAATTATTGCAATCCAATAATATTTGCAAAGAATTTAGTAGTTGAAATTCAGTTCAAATTAAGTATCACCTGGAGGGATGAGTAGTTTACATCCAAATGAATTTCGAATCACCACTTTTTTTTCCCTTAACTGCTGCACTGGTCGGCTGCTACTGGCTACTGCCACTGTTGTTCTGCTATTGTGCTGCTGTTCCTGCTTGTTGCTGCTACTCTTGCTTGTTGTTGTTGTTGTTGGTTGTTGTTGATGTTGTTGTTGCTGGTTTGGATAAAGGGGAAGAAGAGGCGCAGGGCAAGTAGAGGGAGGGAGAGAAGAATTTGTATTTTTGTCTCTCTTTCTCTCTCTCCCTCTCTCTTAGATCTGAATTTTTTTTTCAGATCTGAAAGTTTAGTTTTTTTTTTAATTTGAACAGATCTCTCTCTCTCTTTTTTCTCTCATTTCTTTTTTTTCTCTTTTGTTTTTTTCTCTTTTTTTATCTTCTCCTTTTTTTTTCTCTTTTTTCCCTCTTTCTTTTTTTTTTTCTTCAAACCTGAACTATTTTTTTTTTTGCTATTGCGGAGAGGAGGAGGAGGAACAGGTGGCTACTGTTGGAGAGAAGAAGGGAAAGATTTTTTTTTGGCTATTGCGGATAGAAAGAAGAGGAGGAGAAGGAGGAAC
This sequence comes from Dracaena cambodiana, assembly GCA_036321105.1. NCBI lineage: Eukaryota > Viridiplantae > Streptophyta > Magnoliopsida > Asparagales > Asparagaceae > Dracaena > Dracaena cambodiana. The sequence goes on from JAYEPQ010000015.1 coordinate 22,362,994, forward strand.
AGGTGGCTATTGTTAGAGAGAAGATGGGAAAGATTCTTTTTTTTCAGATCTGTACTTTTTTTTTTGTTTTTTTTTTCAGTTCTGTATGTTTTTTTTTGGCTGTTGCAGGTAGAAAAGAAGAGGAGGAGGAACAGGTGGCTGTTGTTGGAGAGAAGAAGGGGAAGTTTTTTTTTTCAGATATGTACTTTCCTTTTTTTCAAAACTGTATTTTTTTATTTTTTATTTTATATTATTATTTTTTTATCTTTTTTTTTCAGATCTGTTTTTTTTCCTCAAAAAAAAAACTGAAATAAAAGAGGATGGAGATGCGGAAGAAGAAGATGATGGAGAATAAAATCTAGGCTCTAATACCAAATTTAACGCAGGACGGAGGTGAAATTAGAGTTAGAGTATTGAAAATTAGGGTTTTTTTGGATGAATTAGAAAAAATAGATAAATTGGGAAAGAACTTATAGGATTTGGGAATCCACCCAGGTGAATCCACGCCCACTCTCCATGAATCACGAGGAAAGATTTAATTCAGCGAAATCCACGCCAGAAATTTCTCAAGAAATTTTCAAATTTTATTCATCTCTTTTTATTCTCCATACAAAACCCATATATATAGGAAAACTCTAACAAACAAAATCCTAATAGAATCCAAACTCCTAATCCAATCAAATATCCTAATAAAATCCAAAATCCAATCAAATATCTTAACAAGATCTAAATCTAATCAAATCTGATCTCTATTAGATATGGCTAACATGTCTATGGGTGATTCTCCTGGATAACAGGCAGAATCAATGATCAGGTCAAGATCATGGGGTGACTTACCTGGATAACAAACAAAGTCAGTGATTGGATCAAGGATCATGAAAACCACAGACAGAGATATGACTGACATGTTTACGGGGTGATTTGCCTAAATAATAGACAAAATCGATAATCAAATCAAGATCATGGGTTGACTCACCTAAATAACAGACAGAGCCAGTAATTAGGTCAGAATCAAGAAAATCGCAGACAGAGGTATGACTGAGCTGCCTATGGGGTGCTTTGCCTAATAACATACAGAATCTATGATCGGGTTAGAATCATGGGTTGACTAGTCTGGATAATAAATAGACCCAATTTGAAATTTGGGGGTTGACTTATCTGGGTAACAGACAAAGCTGATAATCGGTCAGGATAATGAGGACAATATTTGTTAAAGTATGTACAGGAGGATCGGTGAGAAAGGTGAGATCCATATTTCATTGTCAGAGGTAAGAGCTTAATATGACACGTTCACGGCAAGTGTCTTTATGAGGTGATATAGGTAAGATGATTCAAACCTCACTATCAGATGTAAGAGGTTAATATGCTAAGTTTGCAACAAGTATCTTTATGAGGTGATATGGGTTAGATGGTTCAAATTTGCTTTCAAAGATAAGAGCTTAATATGACAGATTTTTGACAAGTGTCTTTATGAAGTAATATGGGTGGGATGATCCAAATTTTACTGTCAGAGATAAGAGCTTAACATAACAGGTTCATGAAATTTTTAGAAAATTCCTAGTTATAAACAGATTTGATATGTCTTTACTAATTGTTGTTTGCGTTGGTCTAGCCATGCTATTCCCTCAATATGATGAGTTATTGAGGGTTTTATTTGGGCGTAGATGCCAAATGCTCCCTCTACCCTTAGCATTTTGAGTTTTAGGTTGTTGATTTCATACTTTTACCCCCAGTATGATAGGGTTATCGAGAATTTATTATATTCCTATTGCTTGGCAGCATTAGAGGTTCATGTTTTTACCTCAGTATGATGGGTTGGCAAAAATTTTCTCACTTCCATTTGGTTTAACAGCATTAGGCAGTTCATTTTTACCTTAGCATGATGGATTAGTGAGAAATGTGTCCTCTTCCCTTTGCTTTAACAACATTAGGAAATTCATGCTTTTAATTTAGCATGATGAGTTGTCGAAGATATAATTTCCTCTCCCCTTTGCTTTATTAGCAATGGGTAATTCATGCTTTCTCCCCTAACATGATAGGTTGGAAAGAAACCTGTTCTCTCTCTTTTGTTTTAACAACATTGGGTAGTTCATGCTTTTTACTTCAGCATGATGAGTTGTCGAGGATTTAGTTCTCTCTCCCTTTTGCCTTGGTGGCTATGGGTTTGTTGTGATAATTTTATCATGAGATTTTTAGTAAACCCCCAACTATCAATAGATTTGGTGAGCCTTTATCAGTCGCTGTTTATGTTGGGCTAGTCATACTATTCACCTTAGCATAATGAGTTGTCGAGGATTTTGCTTGGGCTTAGAGGCGAAATGTTTCCTCTTCTCTTTACCTTTAAGGTTTTGGGCTATTGATGGTCATGCTCTTACCCCTAATATGATAGGCTTGATAAGAAGTTTTTTTTTTCTCTTGCCTTGGCGGCATTGGGCAGCAAGAATTCATATGTTTTGTTTCTTTTCATTTTTTTAATTTTTTTCTTTCTTTTTTTCTTTTTTTTAAAATTTTTATTTATAGCACTCATTTTGCTATCAAGCTCTTGGAGTTGAAATAGTATTGCATAGGTTTGGAAATGAAAGAGTAGAACTCTTTAAGAGATAAAAAATCTCTGAATTAAGAAAAAGTAAGACTGTTTATAAGATGAGAATCTGCATTCTTCTTATACTAGATGTAGATCCTCTTAAAGAGGTGTGTGGATCATCTCATGAGGGTCCCCTCTCTTTTTTCTTCTTTAGCCTTTTTGGCTTTTATAGGAGTTTTGGGACTCATTAACTTGGAGATAATAGAGGTGTAACTCCCATTTTTATTTTCAATTAAATGAGGTGTAACCCCCATTTTAATTTTCAATTGAATGAGGTATAACCCCATTTTAAACCACTCATTAATGGGATATAACTCTCACTTTAATTAGTGTTCATGTATAATGATTTTTGATTTTTTTTGTCAATAGAACCTCTTCCAAAGTTTCAAAAATGTCTTTGACTTTTTGTAGATATTTTGGAATACTTTGGACTTCTTTGTAGTTTGATAAAACTTGTCATTCAGTCAGAGATAACTGTTAACTTGACAAATTTTAGATGAATAGATTTGGATTTGTCAGAGATAATTTTTAACTTGATAAATTTTGGAGAAAATGGAATTTGGATTTGTCAGAGGTAATTTTTAACTTGACAAATTTTGGTGGAAATAGAATTTGAATTTCCCATCATTCATTCAGAGATAACTGTTAACTTGATGAATTCACTTGGTATTAATGATCAGAGGTTACTGTTAACTTGATACATCATTGACTCTTTTTTGTATATTGTCGAAAGTAGATTTTGTAATATAAAGTCAGTATTCAATCGCTCAAGTAGATTTTGTAACGAATGAATAATTTTATTGAACGGGATACAAGTAATTATTAACTTTCCTGATCAAATTGTATTTTCAGTTGTTCAGTGACTTGTAGTATAACAGCTCTTTTAATTGTCAGAGGCAATTCTTAACTTAGCAATTTTTGGAGGAAAAAAATTTGGTTTTGCCAGAGATAATTTTTAACTTAATAAATTTTGGTGGAATAAAACTTTGTTTTGTCAAAGGTAATAGTTAACTTGACAAATTTTAGTAGATGGAAATTTTGTTTTGCCATAGTTAATTTTAAACTTAGCAAATTTTGGTGGAAGGAGATTTTGTTTTGTTAGAGGTAATTTTTAACTCAGCAAAATTTTGGTGGAAGGAAATTTTATTTTTATATAGGTAATTTTTAACTTAGCAAATTTTGGTTGAAAGAAATTTTATTTTGCCAGAGATAATTTTTAACTTAGAAAATTTTGGGGGAATAAAACTTTGTTTTGTGAGAGATAATTTTTAACTTGACAAATTTTGGAGAAAATAAAATTTTAATTTGTCAGAGATAACTTTTAACTTGACAAATTTGGAGAAAATGAAATTTTGTTTGACAAAGCGTGACTTTGTGAAAATTTGTGCTTTGCGACTTTATGAAAATTCGCGTTTTAAGCTTTCTTTATCCCAGAGTCGCGGATTTCAAACTTGTCAAAGGTAGGAACTTACCATGACAAGTTTATAGGTTTTTTACCAAATTCTTAGTTATAAACGGATTTGCTTATCCTTCACTAGTCATTGTTTGCGTTGGGCTAACCATACTATTTTCCTTAGCATGATGACTTGTTAAGAATTTCATTTGGGCTTAAAATGCCAACCTTTCCTCTATCCTTAGTCATAGAGACATAGGATTCATTTGGCACTCCGCATCATGCTGGAACTCAGTAAGAATGAACATCTTTTCAATTCTTTGAATAGTTCAAGGTTTTTCCTTTCGATTGAAAGTTGACCTTTTATCAAGAATAATATTTCGTCAGAAATTTTTCATTGATTGGTATCATTATTTTGTCACCATTCGGTTTCGCCAACCGATATGTGTCATTACAGTAAATTGCTTCAATGACAAAGGGTCCTTCCCATTTTAGCTGGAACTTTTCTATAGATTTTTGATTAGTTATGATTGGTTGTTTTTACTGAAAAGACCAGATCACCCATCTTAAAGGTTCTCTGCCTGACATTTTTGTTGAAGGTTTTGGAAATCCATGCTTTGTAAAGTTCAATACTTATCTTCTGTTTGCCATAAAATTGTAAATGATTCTTTATTGAGCTTTTTCAATGAAAGATTACAATTTCAATGGTTTTAATTTTACAGAAGATGCGAAAAATCTAATTCTCTCTTTTTTTAAAACTGGGCTCTAGAGTAGCTATGGAGAACGATCCTGCTCTCCGTTGACACTCTGTATAAAATTTTAGTTCGCGAAAATTTTGAGTTTTTGATAGCATCAGCACTTAAACGAAAATAACTCTTTTTTTATACTGTTCTCCTGATGTCTTTTTCCGCCTAAACTTCTACTATTTATAGAGATCTGGAGACTTTTGAGTTGATATGACTGTCCAACTGTTGGCCTCCACGATCTGAGAATTAATTTATCACATTTTGGTCTGGTAGATTTGTATTAAATCTCCAAAATTTGTAACCAATGTCTTTAATCCATTGGATCATAACTGAAATGCAGAATGCGAATATCAAGCTTTAGATTTGTGTTTCATTTAAATCACAACTAGAATGCGAATATCAAACTTTAGATTCGTGGCTCCTTTGGTTACAATTGGGATGCAGATCTCAATTTTAGATTCGCGGCACCTCTGATAACAATTGGAATGTGGATCTCAAATTTAGATTCACGGCTCCTCTGATTACAATTGGGACACAGATCACAATTTTAGATTTGTGACTCCTCTAATTACAATTGGGACACTGATCTCAATTTTAAATTCTCAAATCCTTTGTAATGGCATATTCGCTGCCTACTTAGTCTGTTTGGGTGCGATGATAAGACCTTCAGTTTCGTTCGCGGATCAAGGATCGTGTCTCCACTTCTATGAAAAATAAAGCACAATTTTGTGAAGGCCATGTCTTATGTTCTTTTTATATTCAATTATCTCTCTTTATGAAAGATGATCCCAATAAAAGAAAATTCCGCCCAAAAATGCGACTCTATGGGTCGCCCTTGTTAGCCCAATTCTCGGATCTATCTGGCTAAAGATCAGCATTTTGGCTATCTTCAGAGACAAAACGCGACTCTGTGAGGGTCACATTTTAGCCTTTCTTGGCTTTTGAGATGCGGATCTCTGTATGACAAATGATCTACGTGTTAGCCATTTTATGCTTGAAATATGGATCTCTCTTTAGTTAATGATCCACATATTATCCATGTTAGGTTAAGATTCTCCAATGTAACGGTGAGAGATGATCATGTTCCCCATTGATGATTTTAACACCGAACTCTTGGAGTTGAAATAGTATTGCATAGCTTTGGAAATGAAAGAGTAGAACTCTTTAAGAGATACAAAATCTCTGAATTAAGAAAGAGTAAGACTCTTTATAAGATGAGAACCTCCATTCTTCTTGTACTAGATGTGGATCCTCTTATAGAGGTGTGTGGACATCTCATGAGGGTCTCCCCTCTTTGTTTTTCTTTAACCTTCTTGGCTTTTATAGGAGTTTTGGGATTTAAATCCTCATTAACTTTGAGATAATGGAGGTGTAACTCCCATTTTTATTTTCAATTAAATGAGGTGTAACCCCATTTTAATTTCCAATTAAATGTGGTGTAACACCATTTTAAACTACTCGTTAACGGGATGTAACTCTCACTTTAATTGGTGGTCATGCATAATGATTTTTCATTTTTTTTGTCAACAGCTATTAAATTTCTAGTCATCACACAAAAATTTCCAATGGCTAGTAAGAGCAGTAGAAGCAGTAGGATGTTTATCACCGTCAACATATTCAGCAGCCTCGGCCCAATCCAGCTGCTAGTGAACGAGGATGGATCGATCACAGCTATAGTTCGGAGCATACTAAGGGAGTTCACATGCTAGTGCAGGTTGCTCGTGCTCGACAAGGATACTAACAGATTCAATCCCAGCTGCGTAGCGTCGATTGAGTGTTTCCTTTAGTTTTTTTTTTAATTGGCTGAGGAAGTCTATTGCTCTTCTTTCAGCAAGTCTGGGTGTACTCGAATGATTTCTCCATTTTTCATAGAAATCGGGGAGAGTCCTTTTCGCTTTAAATTATACGGGTCATAGTTCTTTACTACCATTTTCCCTACAGGGATTGGAGTTGCATCGATCGAAATATCCAAAGATCCCAAGGTAATTGTAGCCATATTTGCGGACACCTTTTTCTGTTTAGGTATCAACTAGATCATTTTTGCATCGATGAGTGCTTGAATTTTATCTTTTAGAATATAGCAATCCTTCGTTGGGTGTCAAATGTTTTGATGGTAGAGGAACACCTGGGATCATCTGTTTTCCCAGCTTTCCCTGGGTTCCGATTTTTGGGCAAACTGAGCATCCCCTTTTTATTTAGTAGGTGAAAGAGCGTGACTGCTTGTTCATTGTTGAAATCGTCATTGCTTCCATTCTCTTAGAGTGGGATGATTATGACTGTGGCCGGTTCATGGATATCCCCTTTTGAACACGATATTCATCGATACGTCAAATTATATCCTCTACTTACTGCCCTTATTTGACTAGATTCTTCTAAGTTTTGGACTCTACTACTCCAATCTTAACGAGTATGCTGGTTTGGAGATTGTGCTTGTAAGTTTCTACTAGCGTTTCTTTTGACATGTCATGCAAACATCGCAGTGACATCTCTCGAAAACATTCTACAAAACTTTTTACAGTCTCATCCTCTTTTTGTTTGCTAGGAGAGAATGGATTGAGATCTTCATGTCATCTTCAAAGAAGTGACGAAGGAATCCTTCTCCATGTTAGACCACGATTTAATGGTCCCTCGGGGCAATATAATGCCTCGCTTTCAATAGTGGGGATAGTTGGGACGTTCGATGTTAAATGATAACTCGACAAGTCTTAATAACATTACAGCCACAACAAAGCAGATATATGAATAAAAAATAACCATAACAATATTTTTTTCATCCAACGTAATAACAATAATTTTTGTATTTAAATAAATCCAAAACAATATCTCTACAATAAAATTATCTCTAAACAATGGGAGTATTTTAAATAAAACTATGTTACATGCCATTTGCAGTTATTACATGTTTCTAATGCAAAAGTACTCAACTAAAAATAATCATTCACTCCTGTAGTTTCGCCTGCTCCTTAAAGTATGTCATGTTATGTGCTATTTCCAACGCATCTACTTCTTGGTCAATATCTGTATCTAGACATACATAATTAGGATCATCAGTAAAGTGATCTAATAATAAATGGTAAAAAAACAATAATGTCTCAATATCATGCAAAGACATATGCAAGTAGACGGTGGAAAATCTCATATGTGAACATTTTATGTGTTTATCATTAGTTTTTTATAGTTAACATCTTTTAATTATGTCATTTGAAAATTTAGGAAAATATAAACTTGGCTGGTCTAAACACATCCTCATCTACCCCGTGAAAGTGGAACAAAAATATTGATCGGAGCCTATTCCAATCCCCAAGAAGGGAAACGGCGGCAAATTTTGATCGGAACCTATCTCGATCCTCCCAAAATGGGAAACATGGCAATGGTGATTGGAACCTATCCCGATCCTCCCAAAACGGAAAACAGTGGTATAGTTACGTCCAACCATCAAATTCATATGAACCTTAATTTTCCTCCAATCCCAGTGTATGATGATTCCAGTGTCAGTTATTTGGTTTGGTTTAATTGATTGGTGATCAACATTAAATTTCAATATTTTGTGGCAATAATAGTAACAATAAATAACAATATATAATACAATAGTTAATGATCTACCACCAATCCCATATTAGAACAGTTTCTGGTGTCTTTTTGAATTTCCTTTCCAATATTCATTTTCTCAGTTTTTTTCCACTCTTCGACTTGGTTTTCTTCTTCTTTGTTCAATTTATGACAGGAATAAACCCTTTGAACACCTTAGTTATAATTCAATTTCGCCACCTTTACACTTTTTGGTGCCTTGATGCCTGGTAAATAAAGCACCCTAAAACCTTATTTTTATAATTAAGAAATTCTATAGTAGCTCCATAACTAACAAGGCAAGCTGGGTTTGTGCTCAACCCAAGCCCAACTGGCTTCAGTTCAGATAAGCACTTCAGGGCAAACTCCAACTTGAGTTTAAACGTAAGTAATATCCAAAACTAAAATCCAAACCCATCTTTGTATCGGATGCAGGTCAAGCACTACTAACTGGCTTGCAGCTGATTAGCAAAAAACATGCTTGCAGCTGCAACCACATTGTTAGCAAAAATATAGTAATAATACCAATGTAACAATCAATGGAATCTAATAGTTAATCGAAGAGAAAAATAGTAGAGATAAAGAATACGCAGATTTAACGTGGTTTGGCAATGTACCTATGTCCACGGGGACACGATCAAAAGCTTACACTATATCCAAAAAGATTACAGTTTTCTAGTCTCTCAACCACAATAGAGAAATCAATGGAATTACACAAGAATTGAGAACTAACCTCAACCTCCTTGTCTTTGTGCTTCGGCTGCAACCTCAACAGAAGCAACAACAACAGCGACACAAAGCAGCAGCGGCAGCAACTCCATAGCAGCGGCAGCAACACCACAACAGTCGTACACAATTTTGGCACGCCAATAAACCTAGCAGCCAAAAAACTAGCAGCCAAATAAATAGCTGCCTTTCCTTCGCCTTTGCTTAACTCTTCGGCCACAAATTTCTTTGGCACAATATTAGCAGCCAGTCCTTGATTTCCTTTGGCCAAAAATAATTTCACCCGCCACCTATTTTTATTCGGCCAATCCAAACCCTAGCCACACACCCCAATATATATATATATATATATATATATATATATATATATATATATATATATATATATATATATCATAACGGGTTTGGGCCGGTTTTGGACCCATTTGGACGGACCGAATCCATTGTGGCAATACGGCTCCATTAGCAACAATCTTCCACTTGGAGACCTATTGCAAAAATTGTAATTAAGATAATCCTCGCATCCAAAGCTTTTACCTCGATCGCTCAAAGTCCCAATTCTAGCATTCAACACAAATTCACCAAAGTTGAACAATAGCTCAACTTTTTCCCATCAACCGGCTTTGTCGACATATCTGCAGGGTTTTTGCTGCCTTCAATCTTCTCCAACTTCAATTGACCATCCTCCAGCGAGGATATAATGAAGTGATATCTCAAGTGATATATTTAGCTCGTGAATGACACGCCGAGTTCTTAGCAAGATGAATTGCACTCTGACTGACACTGAACAATCTGCAATCCACTCCATCAAAACCCAACTCACTCATCAATCGTTGCAACCAAAAAAACTCCTTACTTACTTCTGTAGCTTGCCACATACTCAGCTTCTATCAAAGATAAAGCAACAAATTGATTGTAATCTTGAAATCCAGCTTATCGCTGTCCCTTCTACAGTAAAAACATAACCTGTGGTTCTCATGCCATTATCTCTATCACTCACATGGTCCGAGTCCACAAAACCTTGCACATCAATGTTATCACCCCCAAAATACAAACAATACATTGAAGTACCTTTCAAATACCTGAAAATCTACTTCACTGTTTGCCAATGTTCCTTCCCAAGATTTTTTATGAATCTACTCACTACTCTCACTGCTTGTGCAATATCTGGTCTTGTACTTACCATTGCATACATGAGACTCCCAATGGCCGATGAATAAGGCACATTTTTCATGTGTCTCATCTCCTCATCTGTCTTAGCACCTTACTCTTTTGACAGTTTGAACTTACCACAAAGAGCTATAGTTACCAATTTTGCATTCTTCATGTTGAATCTCTCCAACACCTTCTTGATGTACCCCTCCTAAGATAACCACAATTTCTTACTTTATCTAGGGTAATTTGCATCCCAAGAAGTTGTTTCACCTCACCCATGTCCTTCATAGAGAATCTCCCTGCCAACTTTCTCTTCAGATCATTGATTTTGTTCATGCATGTACCTGCCACAAGCATATCATCTACATACAAAGTATAATAAAGTTACCGTCCTTAAACTTTTGTAGATATACACAATGATTTGAATTGCTTTTGGCAAAAGCTGAATCCAATATAGACTTGTCGAACTTCAAGTACCATTGCCTCGAAGCCTGTTTTAGTCCATACAAGCTCCTTTTCAACTGACATACCAAATTCTCCTTTCCTTTAACTTCATATCTCTCCGGCTGCTCCATGTGTATTTCCTCCTCCAAATCACCATGAAGGAAAGCAGTCTTCACATCAAGTTGCTCTAAATACAGTCCTCACAGCCATAATACTCAATATTGTTCTGATAGATGTCATTTTGACAACTAGTGTAAATATCTCATTAAAATCAATACCTTTCCTCTGACCGAATACCTTTACCACAAGTCTAGCCTTGTATCTTTGTGTCCCTCCTGCCTCATGTTTTATCCTGTATATCCATTTGTTATGCAATACTTTCATTTTTGCTGGTGGCTTTACCAATTCTCATGTGTGATTCTCCTCCAAAGAAGACATCTCATCCCGCATGGTTTACTCCTAGTTAAGACGAAACTTATCCTGCATAGCCTCTTGGTAACTCTCTGGTTCACCTACATTAGTATACAAAACATGATATAAAAGAAGAAAAAGTTTTTGAGTTGGCTTCCTTATCCTAGTGCTCCTCCTCAAATTGGGAACACTCTCTGATGAAGAACTGGAACCATCTACTTCAGCCAGTGGCTCTCTCTCCTGTTCGGTCTCATCTGAAGCTTGTGTATTCTCAGGTGTAGCCATTTTTTCACCTTCACATGTAGGTATTTCTTCCTTTCTTTCATCCATGGAATCCATCCCATCCTATAGCTCATCCAGCTCTATGTTTTCTTTCTCAACTGTTTTCTCATTCTTGTTCTCCATTCGGTCTTTATACATACAACTTTTATTAAATACTACATCTCTGCTACGAATCACCTTGTTATACTCATAATCTCACAAGCGATAACCATATTCGTCGCCACCGTATCCAATGAATGCACACTTCTGAGATTTAGAATCAAGCTTCTTTCTCATCTCTTGATCCACATATGCATATACTATACAACCAAATACTTTTAGGAATGAATAATTCACAGTCTTACCATACCACACCTCCTCTAGAATTCCTCCATCTAAAACACTAGTTGGACTTATATTGATTAGATAGACTGTCGTATCTACAACGGCTCTCCAAAGTTGCAAAGGCAAACTTGCATGTAGTCTAATACTCCGAGCTCGCTCCAAAATGGTTCTATTCATCCTCTCAGCCACGCCATTTTGCTACGGTGTTCTTGGTACAGTCTTCACTCTCCTGATCCCGTGGGTTGAGCAATAGTCATCGAACTCCCTATTGCAAAATTTCCCACCATTGTCTGACAACAGACATTTTAACTTCAAACCTGTTTCATTCTCAACAAGATCTTTCCATACCTAGAAGATTTTGAAGACATCGGATTTCTGCTTAAGTGCAAACACCCATGTTTTCCTGCTTGTATCATCTATAAAAGTAACAAAATAAGAATTACGTCCATGAGACTTCACCGAAGAAAGCCCCCATACATCTGTATGCACCAACTCCAATCTCTCGGTTTTCTTCTCCTTGCCATCCTTCATAAAGCTAACTCTTTTCTGCTTCCCAAACACATTGTTCTCATAGAAATCAAAATTAGCATCTTTCATATCTGTCAACATACCTCTGGATTGCAACACGCTCATGCTGCTCTCACTCAAGTGACCAAGCCTCTTATGCCATAAGGTAACCTTCTCATTCTTCATGGTGGCCAAAGAAACAACGTGATTCACCTAGCTTGAGAGTAAATATAAAGTTCCCACTCTCTCACCCTTGATCACTACCATTGCTCCTTTGCTAATCTTCCACTGTTTCTTCTCAAATGAGATTTGTAACCCTCGCCATCCAGCTTACTAAAAGATATCAAATTCTTCTTCAAATCTAGTATGTGCCTGACCTCTTATAAAAGCAGCTTTCCACTATTGTGTAACTTCAACTGAATTGTCCCCTTACTGACAATCTTGCATTCCTGCCCATTACCAACAGTCACATGCCCAAATTCACCTTGGACATAATTATAAAATCATTCTCTGCGAGCAGTGCAATGGAACGAAGCCCCTGAATCCACAAACCATAGATATGACCTTGATTCTGTATGAGTGACAAGCACCAGTCATCATACTCCTTACTTGATTCACCACATTTGCTCCTTCTTTATCTTTGTCTGGATAATCCTTCTTCATGACCCTTTGTCTTACATTTCCAACACACAAAGTTTTTCTTAAACTTCCTCTTAAAATTTGATCTCCCTCTTTGCTTCGACTCCTTACTTAAACTTCTACCCCTTTCTTTCCTTTTGTCATTATCAACAGACAAAGCAGTACTTGTAGAAACTGTGCTCTCACCCATGCTCTTCTTCATTAATTCATCATTCATGATAGTACTCAAAACATCATTAAATTTAAGAGCAGTGTTGGAAGCATTGCTAATGGCCATAACAATATTACTCCAACTATATAGTAATGAGCACATAAACATCAAAGCTTTAATGTCATCAGCAAAGACAAACTCTAAGGATACAAGTTGTGCCCATAATGTGTTAAATTCGTTCAAATGATTAGCAACTGAACTATCAGAAGGCATTTTCAAGTTAAACAACTTTTTAATTAGAAATAGTCTATTTGAAGCAGACGGCTTCTCATAAAATTTAGCCAATATTGACATCAAACCTGAAGTGGTCTTCTCCTTGGAGACGTTGAACACAACCTGTTTTGTCAGGCACAATCGAATCTGCGCTGAAACGTTCTTGTCCAATAATTCCCACTCCTCATCAGTCATCTTTTCTGACTTTTCTCCAAACAGTGGTTGACGTAAATTTTTTTGATATAAATAATCTTCCATTTGCAACTTCCACCATTGAAATTCTGTTCCATCAGATTTTTCAATCTTTCCCTTCCTATCTTCCGCCATAACTCCCACTCAAAATCAACACCGATCTGAGTGAAATTTGACCCAAATCAGAGCTTTGATACCAATTGGTAGCAAAAATATAGGAATAATACCAATGTAACAACCAGTGGAATTTAATAGTTAACCGAAGAGAAAAATAGCAGAGACAGAGAACACGCAGATTTAACATGGTTCGGCAATATACCAACGTCCACGGGAATATGATTCAAAGCTTCCACTATATCAAAAAAGATTACAGTACTCTAGTCTCTCAACCACATGAGAGAAATCAATGGAATTACACAAGACTTGAGATCTAACCTCAACCTCCTTGTCTTTGTGCTTTGGCTGTAACCTCAACCGAAGCAACAACAACAGTGGCACAAAGCAGCAGCGGCAGCAACTCCACAGTAGCGGTAGCAACACCACAGCAGTCGCACATAATTTTGGCACACCAATAATCCTAGCAGCCAAAAAACTAGCAGCCAAATAAATAGCCGACTTTCCTTTGCATTTGCTTAATTCTTCGGCCGCATATTTCTTTGGCACAATATTAGCAGCTAGCCCTTGATTTCCTTTGGCCAAAAATAATTTGACCTGCCACCTATTTTTATTTGGCCAATCCAAACCCTAGCCACACACCCCAATATATATATTTCATAACGAGTTTGGGCCAGTTTTGGACCCGTTTGGCAGACCGAATCCATTGCGGCAATAGGGCTCCATTAGCAACACACATAACATGGCGCACCTCAACTAGTACTGCTATCAGTTTATTGAAAAATGATAGGCAGGTCTGGAGCCCAAATTGACACCTAGTGCTCATCTAATCAAAATGGCTTGAAGGCAACCCCAGGCCACTTTTCACAGTTCACATTATTCATGCCTCATCGTGAGTACTTCCCCTATGTACGTACCTTCCAACACCTTAGATCCAGTATGCCCATCATCATAGTATAACCACTTCCTTCATTATCACCATCATTCTATACAATCAATTGTTTGTTTCAAAATGTGTCCTACAGAAGTTTCCAGTCTGATGGTCAGTTATAGCAAAGAAGATTCCTATGCCTAGATATGGTACTGTAGACCAGTGAACATATACACTTGCTATGCTGCTAAAGACCTAACAAAGGATCTTCACCATCTTCATCCACGTTTGCCATCTTCCCAAGTCAACGTCCCTTTAGCTATACACCATCCCTTCTCCAGAACCTCAGCTATCTCTAGATAGACTGGATTGTATTTTAGAATCCAGATACATCAACATGCCTTTCAGAACTGCAAACATAAGGACAAGCCATAGCCTTTTCTAAAGATACCTTTGACACTTTTGACAGCCCAACTTCCAAAAAAGTACATCACCGGTACTAGAGAGTATCAATCGAAAAATTTATATTTCTAATTAAATAAAACAGAAAGTGTAGAAATAAATATAATTAATAGCACGTTATAGTGAGTTGAAGAACTCACCATTGCCTGGCTGAATTTCATTTTTTCCCTTTTTTTCCTTCTTTTTTCCTTTCTCACGTACGTTTTGTAAATTTCTTTCCCTCTGCGTTAGAGAAGAGAGGAGACGATTTCCTTTCTATTTAGCTAAAGGAGATTAAATATTTAAATATAGAATCCTATTGGATAGGAAAATTTAAATAACTAATTTTTAGATAAGAGCCAATTTAATGATTTGGTTTACATTTAGATTCAACCTCTGTTTAAATTCTTATCCCATCAACTAAAAATATTTTTTAACCAAATATTATTATTTATTAAAAAACTAAAAAATAATGCATAATAAAAAGTGGCTGTCACATTTTACCTCCTTAAGTAAAAATTTTGTCCTCAAAATTTCTTTAAATTCAAGTGATGTAAAAGAGGATTATACCTTTACTCAAATAAGTGTGAAAATCGCTCCCGAATATTTTACTCTCGCTCCCAAGTCGTCTCATGGCTTGAATGTGATTCCAAGAAACTAATACAAGCGGAATTACTTTGTTCTTTAATGTCTTCTATATGCGGTAAACTATGGCTACCGACACTTTTGGATAGAAGAGGTCTGGTCTGATCTCTAGTTTCGAATAATCCATGATGTGTCTCTCATCATGTATATATTGCTTTAATTGTGTGATATGCCTCTCATCATGTACATATTGGCTCTTCTTTCGATCTTGAACTTCATGCAAGTGTTATCGTATTAAGTTAACTCTATCAACTGTCTATGTAATTATCTCAGGCCCAAGTAGTTTTCTTTCCTCAATGTCATCTCAATATATCGGTGATCTACATTTTCTCCCATATAGGGTCTCGAATAGTGCCATCTTGATGCTTGCTTAGTATCTATTATTGTAGGTGAATTCCAACAGATGTAGATAATCCTCCCACGATCCTCCAAAGTTAAACGTACAAGCCCTCAACATATCCTCTAATGTCTGGATAGTCCTTTCTGACTGGCAATCTATTTCTGGGTGATATACTGTGTTGAATTCTAATTTTGATCACAAACTATCTTAAAGTTTCTTCCAAAACTGTGATATGAAACATGCCTTTCGATTTGATACAGTACTAACCGGGACACCATGTAATTTTACCACTTCGCCCATATACTTCTTTGCAAAAGTTCTGATAGATTGTTCTATACGAAATGGTATAAAATGTGCTACTTTAGTGATTCGGTCCACAATTACTCAAATGATATTGTTACCCTTGGGACTGTGTGGCAATGCAGTGACAAAATCTATAGTAAATCTTTTCCATTTCCACTTGGGTAGGGTAAAGGTTGAAGAAGTCATGGTATTCTTTGATGTTCTGCTTTAACTTGTTGACAAACCAAACATTTGGATACAAACTTGGCAATTTCATGCTTCATTTCATGCCACCAAAAATATTGCTTCAAATCCTGATACATCTTCGTTCCTCCAAAAAGAATAGAATAGACTTAACTATGAGCCTCTAATAGTACTCCCTGCCAAATTTTTCCTTTAGACACACACAGCCTATTGCCAAATCGAAGAGATCCATCTATATGGATATTTAAATCTGTCATATGTCCTTCCTCTACTTATCTTATGAAGCTTTGCAACTTAGGATCATTTTTCTAGACTTCTTTTAATCTTCTCTATCAATGGGAGTTAGAGTTGCAAGGCCAACATTTGTGTCTCAACAACGGGTAAGATAATCTCTAATTCTAACTATATAATTTCCTCAAGTAGCTCTTTCTACTGAGTTAAAAACATTGCCACAGGCTTCCTGCTCAAGGCATCTGAAACCATTGAACTTACCTAGATGGTATTGTAAACTGATATCATAATCCATCATCAATTCGAGCTACCTTCTCTATCTCATATTGAGTTCCTTCTGTGTGAAGATATACGTAAGACTCTTATGGTCCATATAAATCTCCACTTTGCTACCCAATAAATAATGCATCCAAATCTTTAATGTAAGAATTACAGCTGCAAAATCCAAATCATGTGTGGGATAGTTTTTCTCATGCGATATCAATTGTCGAGAAGCATAATCTATCACTCGACCTCGTTGCATCAACACACAACTTAGTCTGCTGCCGGATGCATCACTGTACACAACCATTCCTTCAGTTCCCTCCAATGCAGCTAACACTTGTGCTGTTGTTAGTCTCTTTTTAACTTATTGAAAACTGTATCACCTTCAACTGTTCAATCATACCTCTGTCCTTTCCTCGGGAGTTTGGTTAGAGGTCCTGCAATCTTAAAAATGTTTTGGACGAACTTCCGATAATAACCTACATAGAAAGCTCATCACCTCTGAAACATTCATCGGCATCGGCCAATCTTTCATTGTTGAGATCTTGCTAGGATCGACTGAGATTCCATCTTTGGAAATAATGTGTCCCAAAAATGAAATACTTTTCAGCCAAAATTCACTCTTGCTGAGCTTTCCATATAGTTTCTCCTTTCCTAATGTCTCCAAAACTACCCTTAAGTGCTTAGTGTGATCTTCTTCGGTTCTGGAATACACCAATATGTCATCTATGAACACCACAATGAATTTATCCAAATATGGAAGAAAAATTCAATTCATTAAGTTCATAAAAATTGCAAGTGTACTCGTCACTCCAAATGGCATTACTAAGAATTCAAAATGCCCATATCAAGTTCGGAACACTTTTTAGAAATGTCTGACTCATCACTTTCACTTGGTGATACCCAGACATAAGGTCCAACTTGAAAAATACCCTAGCACCACTAAGTTGATCGAACAAATCATTAATCCTCGGTAGTGGGTATCAATTCTGGATAGTGACCCTGCTTAATTTCCTATAGTCAATACATAATTTTTTGCCTCCATCGTTCTCAGTTAACAGTACTGGTGCACCCCAAGGGGAAGTACTTCGCCTAATGAAGCTTTTAGCTTCCAATTTGTCTAATTGTACCTTCACTTCTTTTAGCTCTATTGGACCCATTCGATACGGTACTTGAGAGATTGGTGCAATGCAGGAATAAGGACAATAGCAAACTCCACTGCCCTATTTGGTTGTAATTTTGAGAAATCCTCGAAAATGTCCAGGAACTCCGAACCACTAGAATATTAACTGGAATGGAATCCAAATGGACTATTACTCCCTCCGTAGGTCGAACTCTAAATTTTGCAGGTTCCTTGGTACTGTTGCCCCTAATGAACTCGAACTCTGGGTGATTCGGTATCTTAACGATAACGCTTCTCTTTCGACAATCAGTAATTGTATGAAAGGTACTCAACCAATCTATCCCCAATGTCACGTCAAATCCGTGAGTATTGATAATTAGGAAATTAGCATAGAATTCGCTTTTAAAAATTATTACATGACACAATCTACACATTTGAATAGAAGAGATACCCCGTTACTCATACTTATCTTACATTTAATGTTCATGTATGGCATGTCGTGTCACAAATGTAAAAGAAATAGAGTAATGTGATGCTCCTGCGTCAAATAAAACTAATGCAGGTACATGATAAACTAGAATCATACCTGCCATCACGTCATCTGATTTCTCTGCTTGCTCTGTGGTTACATTATATTCTTGTCCATGTCCCTTGTCGACTGCCTTATTCTTCCTAGCCTGCTCATAAGCTCTATTTTGAGCTGGAGGTGGTCACCTATTCTGATTGTCATTCTAATTCTTTTGTAACTGCTATTGTTGTTAAGATACTGAAGGGCGAGGCATTGGTCCCATGTTTATCCTTTGTGGACAATCTCCAATTCTGTGTTCACTTGACTCACATGCTAGGCATAAGTTGTTGGCATATCAACACTTCTTAATGGTATGTCTTGACTTCTGACAATGTGTGCAAGTGACTTTTTGTTGTGAAGAAATGACTAAATGCTTCTCAACATTCCTAGATGAAGTTCCTCCCAACATTTGACTCACTGACCTCTTAGGTGCAGAAGACTGAATCCTCCTTTACATAATCACCACTTGCTCTATATCTCGAACCGCATCTATAACTTCAACATAGGTCTCCATTCTGGAGGACACTAAATACTTCTGGATGTCTAATCTCAATCCCTATTGGAAATTATGTGCACGGACTGGCTAACCTCTTAGGTGTAGAAAACTGAATCTTCCTTTCCTTAATCACCACTTGCTCTATATCCTAAGCCGCATCTATAACTTCAACATAGGTCTCCACTCTGGAGGACAGTAAATACTTCTGGATATCTAATCTCAATTCCTGCTGGAAATGATGGCACGGTCTGTCTCATCTGATACCATATATGGTGCAAATCGACTCAAACGAACGAACTCTGATGCATACTCTTTACTATCATTCCGGCTACCTCAAGTTAATGAATTGTTGCTCCATCTCTCTTATGGCCGCTCTATGAAAGAACCTTGCAAAGAAACTCATTGAGCAAGCATACAACGAGATTTGTTGGGGAAGTTCGTTCTCCTCTAATTGCCACCAAGTCCTTGCTATATTCGTCAATTGAATTTTGACGACATCTACTTCGTCAACATCTAGAATCTGAGGTGCTCTTAATAAGTCTTTAATCTCTATGAGCCACTGCTAAGTTTTCAATGCTCCTACAGTCCCTGAGAAAGTAGATGGATGGAGGCACCTAAAGTCAGATATCCCTCTAGGACACTAATCTCTCAATTCTACAACCCGATCTAAGGCTGCCATCACACCACTCGAAAAAGCTTGGGCCTGCTGTTGTTGCGCGTCAGCCATCCTACCAAGCAATCCCAACATTTTATTGCCATAAATAGTGTTCGAGGTCAAATTGGAATTTGCTCCATTCCTATTAGCCCGATGAGCCATCTTTCTAAGAAAACAGAAAAAGGTAAATATCATTTAAATAATAATAATGAGAGTAAATACATATACATAGAAAAATCATATTTATATGTATAGCCCTATTGAACCTTAAATAGTCTAACAAAATTAAACCAATTTCATTTTTGTTGACTGTAATGATATCCAAGTCCGTTCAAATTACTTGGACCGACTTAAGTAGCTTGGGCTCTAATATCACCTGTAACGCCCTACTTTTCGTAGTGTGGATAGGTGGGATGTTTAGCGTCAAATGATAACTCGACAAATCTCAATAACATTACAACTACAACAAAGTTGAAATATGAATAACAAATAACCATAACAATATTTTTTTAGCCAACATAATAGTAATAAGTTTTTTTGCTTAAATAAATCCAATAAAATATCTCTACGATAAAATTGTCTCTAAACAATGGGAATATTTCAAAGAAAACTAAGCTACGTGCCATATGAACTTATTACATTTTTCTAATGAGAAAGTAATCAACTAAAAGAATCATTTCTTCTGTAGTTCTGCATGCTCTTTAAAATATGTCAAGTCATGCTTTATTTCTGACGGATCTATTTCTTAGTCAATATTTGCATCTGGTCATACATAAGCAAGATCGTTAGTAAAGTGATCCAATAATAAATGGTAAAAAAATGATAATGTCTCAATATTATGAAAAGTCATATGCAAATAAATGGTAGAAATTCTCATATTTGAACATTTTATGCGGTTATCATTAGTTTTTTTTGTTAACTTCTTTTAATTATGGTATTTGAAAATTTAGGAAAATATAAACTTGGTTTGTCTGAATGCATCCCTATCTATCTTTGAAAAAATGGAACAGTAATATTGATCGGAACCTATTCCAATCCTCCCAAGAAGGGAAACAGTAGCAAATTTTGATCGGAGCCTATCCCGATCCTCCCAAAACGGGAAGCAGTGACAATTGTAATCGGAGCCTATCCCGATCCTCTCAAAACGTGAAACAGTGGCACAGTTACGTCTAGCCTTCAAATTTATATGAACCCTAGTTCTCTCCCAATCCCAGTGTACGACGATTCCCGTGTCAGTTAATTAGTTTAGTTTAATGGATTAGTGGTCGACATTAAATTTAAGTATTCTATAATAATAATAGTAATAATAAAGAGCAATATATAATGTAGTAGTTAATGATCTACCACCAATTCCAAATTAGAATAGTTTCCGCTGTCTTTTCGGATTTCCTTTCCAATATTCATTTTCTCAGTTTTTTTCCACTTTTGGACTTGGCTTACTTCTTCTTTGTTCAATTTATGATAGGAATAAATACTTTGAACACTTTAGTTATAATTCAATTTTAACCACCTTTACACTGTTTGGTGCCTTGATGCCTGGTAAATAAAGCACCTTAAAACCTTATTTTTATAATTAAGAAATACTATAGTAGCTCCATAACTAACTAGCAAGCTGGGTTTGTGCTCAACCCAAGCCCAACTGGCTTTAGTTCAGATAAACATTTCAGGTCAAAATCCAACTTGAGTATAAACGCAAGTAATATCCAAAACTCAAATCCAAACCCATCTTTGTATCGGACAGAGGTCAAGCACTACTAACTGGCTTGCAGCTGGACCCACATAATATGGAGCACCTCAACTAGGACTGCGATTAGTTTATTGAAAAATGATAGGCAGGTTTGGGGCCCAGATTGACACCTAGAGCTCATCTAATTGAAGTTGCTTGAAGGGAGTCTCCAGGCCAGTATTCACAATTCACATTATTCACGCCGCATCATGGGTACTTCCTCTATGTTCATACCTTCCAACACCTCAGATCCAGTATGCCCATTGTTATAGTATAACCACTTCCTTCATTATCAGCCATCATTCTATCCAATCAATTGTTTGATTCCAAATGTGTCCTCCAGAAGTTTCCAGTCTAATGACTAGTTATAGCAAAGAAGATTCCTATGCCGAGATATTGTACTATAGACCATCGAACATATACAACTGCTATTTTATGCTATGCTGCTAAAGACCTAACAATGGATCTTCACCATCTTCATCCACGTTGTCCATCTTCCCAGGTTACCGGCCCTTCTGCTTAT
The DNA here is from genome assembly GCA_036321105.1 of Dracaena cambodiana. NCBI lineage: Eukaryota > Viridiplantae > Streptophyta > Magnoliopsida > Asparagales > Asparagaceae > Dracaena > Dracaena cambodiana. The sequence goes on from JAYEPQ010000015.1 coordinate 22,384,850, forward strand.
ACACCATCCCTTCTCCAGAACCTCAGCTATCTCTAGATAGACTGGACTGTACTCCAGAATCTAGATACATCAACATGCCATTCAGAACTGCCAACACAAGGACAATGCCATGGATTTTTCTAAATGATGCCTTTTGACACTCTTGACAGTCCAACTTCCAAAGGTGTACATCACAGGTACAAATTTATTTTTTTAATTAAGTAAAACAGGAAGTATAGAAATAAATATAATTGATATCATGTTGTAGTGAGTTGAAGAACTCACCTTTGCCAAGCTGAATGTAATATCCTAAAATTCAAGCTGCTTGCATTTCTCTTTTGAGTCCAATCGTGCCGAATATGGTTACCGAAGTCAATTTTGAACAACGAAATAAACTTCGGTGGGCATAACTTAAAATCCGTTACTCCAAATGACATTCGGTCTTCACAATAATTAGCTTTTTAATATTTAGAATTTTTAGAAATTTTTCTTACGAGACCAAAACATACTTCTAAAATTGCAAATTTAATAATATTAAAATTATCCTATTAATTACTTCGGAATTTCGATTCATTTATTCTGGATACTGGAATGACAAACGGATAATTTTGTAGTGTTTCTCTCATTGAACACTATGCCCTGCTTTGTGATTTAGAGAACGTTACACAGAACTAAAATTATTATATTATTAAATAAATATATAAAATAATTTATTAATCTTAATGGAATTTAAGTAGAGAGAGAGAGAGAGACGGGTTTGATATGATATCACAAGAAAAGGAATTGTGGCAATAGAGGGTACCTAGGTGTCTCATTTAGGGAAAATTTAGAGAAAATAAAGGGGAAATTCTATTTGCACACTGAATATTACTCTTGACGCACGGTTTTAAAAATAATAAATAATTACAAGTTTACCCTTTATTTTTTGGACTAAGTTACCCTTATAAATCCCAATCTAAAACTTATTAAAAATTGGAAGTACGGCTCATCGTGTTCCTCATCGTGTTCTTTTTTTCCTCTCTCTAAAACCCTAATTTAAGTTTCTAAAAAGATTTGAAGAAATTTAAATAATTCGATTTTACCGTTTCAAGTGAAATTAGGATTTGGAGTTTGAGTTCTCTTATGTAAATGGAATATTCCAACATGGAACTAATATCAGACGACAAATCTAAGGTACGAATTGATATTTTTTTTTGTGTTTTTTTTTTAAATTTATCGTCAATTAATTTTATTTTTGGGTAGATGTCGCGCTCTGGTCGGTTATTAATAGCTGACCCGTACATTTTTGGGTCGGGTATTAATACCCGACCAAGGTATTTCTAGGTCTTACAGTAACATCCGACTGAAACTTAAGTATACACTACTAACAAAATTGTTAAAAATTATTCGATTTATTTAAATATGCACTAATTATAAATGTTTGAAATGAAGGCGATATTAAATGATTATTAATTTAAATTAATTTATGGATTGTGACAAAATAATATAGAGTAATGATTCATTTGTTCTCTTGACTAATGTAGCTGGATGCAGCGACACAATGTACTCCCACTCACATTGGTTTTAGCGTGGAGAATATTTCGAATTTTACAACTTCTCGAGTAAGTCTTCTTTTCTTTTTTTTTTAAATTTATGTATATTATTTTTGATTTCGTCGTTTTTTAACGAGATGAGCTACTACAGATATTTTCAAACCGAGACGAGCTCTCAAGGTGGGTCCGAGATGAAGGAAGAAGACTGGGTTTTGTTATTGTAATTGCAAAATCCGATAGTGGTGGTCGTACTCAGAGAGGGAGGATTTGGTTTGGATGTGAGCGTGGTGGACAACCCAAATCTAAAAATATGACAAATATGGTTGATCGTAAGAGAAAAAGTGGATCAAAGAAATGTGGGTGCCCATTCCTTTTGAAATGTGAGCAGATGACCATGAAGGGAGAGGAATGGACTATGAAATTGATGTGTGGTAGGCACAATCATCCTGCTGCAGAGTATATGGAGGGTCATTCTTTTGCAGGGAGATTGTCAGAAATTGAGAAAACAGTGTTAGTTGAGATGTCGAAGTGTCATGTGCGTCCGAAAGATATATTGACATCATTAAAACAGAAAGATCCTAAAAATGCTTCAACAATGAAGACAATATACAATGCACGACAAAGATTGCGAGTAATTGAGCAGGGTGGGAGATCACAGGTACAATATTTGTTGTTTAAAATTACCGAATACAAATACATAGAGTGGCATCGTAGTTGTGAGCATACTGAGTCCGTTACGGACTTATTTTGGGCTCATCCTGTTGGAGTAGACCTTCTTCGTGCATTCCCAGGCATTCTAATCATGGACTGCACATACAAAACAAATAGATACAATTACCCATTGTTGGAAATTGTTGGTGTTACATCGACCAATATGTCATTTTCAGTTGCATTTGCATTTTTTGAAAGAGAAAAAGAAACAAATTATGCATGGGCAATGGACAAGCTACGTGGACTATTTCTCAACAATGTTGTACCAGGTATAATTGTCACAGACAGAGAGTTGGCACTTCTTAATGCAATTGAATCGACCTTCCCGTCTAGTCGACATCTTCTTTGTAGATGGCACATAAACAAGAATGTTCTGACAAACTGCAAAAAGTTTTTTGATCAACAACAAGAGTGGGAGAAATTTTATGCTAGTTGGAAGGTTGTTGTGCTATCCAACACACTTGATGAGTATAATGCACATTTATGTGCTCTAAAAAATGACTTTCGAAGTTATCCAGATGCATTAGACTATGTTACGGCAACGTGGTTGGATCCATATAAGGAAAGATTCATTGCTTATTGGACAAACAACTGCTTGCATCGGGATAATGTGAAATCTAATAGAGCTGAGAGTGCACATGCCCGGCTTAAACGACAACTTCGAACCAGCCAAGGCAACTTCGAGAATTGTTGGACAAATATCCATTCTCTTCTGGAACTTCAACATACAGAAATTAAGGCTTCATTTGAGAAAAGCCTAACAATCGTTCATCGTCATTTTATAGTGCCTGATTTCAGAGAACTACGTGGTATAATATCAATATATGCACTTAACTTGATTCACTGCCAATTGAAAAGAGCAATTTATATAGGTGTAGATGCAGTTGCTTGTGGTTGCGTTATTCGACGCACTCACAACTTGCCGTGTGCACATGAGATTTCGATGTATAAGAGAGACAATCGGCCAATACCGTTAGAATCAGTAGACCCTCATTGGAGAAAGCTTGACATGCTGCCAATCCTTGAAACTCAAATTGTTGATCAAATAAACTATCAAAAAGATGTGGATGTATTCATCCATTCATTATTGAAGGCAAACAATGAAATGAGGGCTCGTATGATGAAGAAGTTGAGAGAGATATCTAATCCAGTTAGTTCTTCCCTCGCTGATCCAATAGTTAAGGTTTCTGCAAGAGTCCGACAACGCCGAAAGATGGATAATTCCACACGCCGCGATCCATGTGCATTCGAGTTAGTTATATCTGAGCATGACAGTTGTCCTCCATCGGTTATGAACACGCTAGTTCCTCGGAAGAGCACGATACGTAAGTTACCACCGAGGAGACGGCCTAAGCAAAAGGTAGCTAAAATCAATTTTTTATTTAGTATTTAAGTTATTTTTAAGTCGTTTGAAATTTATAATATTAACTTACACTTTTTATTAAACATCGCAGCAACAAGACCATAGTTCGTTCACCGAACCCCCTCCACCAGTGACAGTTCCTTCACCAGTGCCTGAACTGCCAGTTGTTCCTCTTCATTATGAGCCACCAGAACCTAAATCTTATCTATCCAAGTATTTGTCATTCCTTCCAGATTTCTTGATTCCATACATTACACATGTTGGTGATGTTAAGGCTGATGGTAATTGCGGATTTCGAGTTATCGCAAAATGTCTGGGACTTTGTGAGGACCAGTGGAGTCAAGTACGTAGAGACTTAATTAATGAGCTCCATAACCATCATACAGAATACATTAGCATTTTTGGGGACACTGGTCGTATTCAGGAGTTGACGAGGATATTAAATTACTTCCAAGATTTTCCCCGAGTCGATCATTGGATGACTATGCCGGACATGGGACATCTTATAGCATCACGGTACGACGTGGTTATATTCTTCATTTCTAAGGCACAGTGTCTTACTTTTCTACCACTCAGAACGTCCCCACCTTTGTCAGTGCTCCAAAGGAAAGAAATTGGAATTGCCTTTGTTGCTGAATGTCCTTTTGTTCCGGTAAGAGTAGTTCTCGATACTAGCAATATTTATAAGGCTTTATATATTTATACTAATTTAGTTTCCATTGATTTAGGTATATTTTTCTCAACTTCACCCAGTCCCCAACGTTGTACTTAATTGGCAGCGTCATCACCATCATGAAGCCAATGGATGGGAAACACCATATTTGGAGAGAATTCAGCAATTTCGATCCATTGTGGGACCGAATGTTGCCACACAAGAGATAATTGTGTTGTAAATATGAATCTTGTACTTCATGTTGACACTTGTGAAGTTTATTAATGTAGTTAAGTCTTTTATCTATATTACTCCTCAATTAATAAACACTGGTCGGGTTGTACATCCAAACAAACAAACAAACTAGTCGGGCTGCACAAAAGGCGACTTTTGACCTTTCTGATCTCATTCATCTTCCGATCGTAAACAAAGCTGTACTCTTTCTTTCTCTTCTCGGCAGAAGAAAAAATGGAAAGATACAGGCCCTATTTCAGTCCGGATCCATATCTGAGCAACCGAAGTACGAATTTTATAGGGATGAAAATCCGGAGTCCATTGCTGTAGCCAGATGATGTTTTCCACTGGTCGGCTTTCATAAACCAACCAGTGGACATTTGGTCGGCTTGTGAAAACCGACCAGTGTTCACTGGGTCGGTTTGTGAAAGCCGACCAGTTGAGTTATAGTCGGTTTGTACACACCGACCGACTTTGGTAATAGTCGGCTTGTACAAACCGACCAGAAAGCAACCCTATTATCATAAAATTTTAATCAACCCTATTAACCCTATTAGCATATTAAGTTATGTTTCTAACTTAATATTAATATGTTTTGATGAACTATCCTAAACTTGTACTCTATACTGCCCTTTCTCTTAAATAGAAAGAAAATGATAGACGAAAAGTAATCAATTGGTTCTACATTTTATGGTAAATTTTCTATTACCACAAGAATCTTCACAAACTAACCACCTCCCCAAAACTTCAGTTCAATTGGTTCAAAAATGGACGAACAACAGCAGTAATTGTATGATATAACTAGACGCCTTAAACTCTTAATATTTTTAGCTGATTTGAAGAAGTTACTTGGCAATCAAAATTCTGAAAATTTCATTGTGAAAGTCAAAAAACAAGCTGCATCAAACTTCAACAGTAATTGTTAACAGTCTAAAATGTTAAATTTAATTATATAGGAATTTGAATTCAACTGAAACATACAATGCCAAATTTGTAATCAAGGCTTTCCGATTGAGATGTACTCCATGAAATAATCTACAACATGAATAAGTAAAATATATCACGTCACACAACACTATTCTTTCTGAACATATTTGTACTAACAGTATTATATTTTGAAATACAAGATGTTATCACTTTCTCCTACAACTCTTTCTAACTGAACACCGTCTTCCACTAACTCTATGTGATTCTGGAGATATGGTCTCTGGAACTTCTTCACTTTGTGTACTACCGGTGATAATGGACATGATCTTTTCCATTGCCGTATAAAGCAATCCCGGACGTTTCTTGCTTTCTCTAGGCCCTTGGTTCAAAAATGGACGAACAACAGCAGTAATTTGTTCAATTCTCTGCAATAAATTAAGAATAATTAGAAATAACAAAAAAGATAAAAATCATATTCAAATTAGGTCATATTTGATAGAGCAATCACATTCTAACCTCATCAATGGGCTGAGGAATATCTTGCTTGTCCCCATCATCAACTGGTCCTATAAACCGTCGAGACATCTGAGAGTACCATGCAATATAATCCATGGTACACTCAGAAGGGTTAGTTGCTGGAGCCCCACGATGCTCTTGTGATAACACATGGTCTTCCCAATCAACCCACATTGCTTCAGTGTGGCCGTACTTAACAAGATACTTGTTACTAGATATTCCTCTCTTTTCGCGGATTGGAGCAAACGGTGAAGAAGGAATATGTTGACGACGGCCAAACTGCCGCAATACTCTTACAGGGTGGTGTGGCTCGGCTATGTCTCTAACTCGTATCGTACCCATATAATAAGAAACTTCCTTAAATGGGTGATGGTCTCTCAGCGAGCGATATGGATCCCATATGACCTGCAGCATAGAAAAAATAGTAAAATCCAAAATGAACAATTAATCGCTATCTTCATTGAATTAAATAAATTTGTATGATTATTTACATATCTTACCTCGGATGGAATAAGTTGGTCAAGTGTCGATCGTAAAACACGAACATGATCCACACTTACGTTAGTCTCCCGACGACTCATCCATCTGCATGCCTGCGGTTGTTCTGATTTATATGAACTATTCACTACCGGAAGGAGCTTAGGAAAGTGGCCAAATATCCACGCTTGAAGGAGAGTTAGGTAGCCGGCTATCTGTGCCACATGTGCTCTAGACGCGAGTCCCAACTGTCTGTACAAATATGCTAATGCTCCAGCACCCCATGCATAAGTGTGCACTAATTCAAGGTTGTGCAAAATGGGCAAGTAGTCAATGGAAACTCTGGTCCCGGTCTTGTCACCGAATAACGTACACCCAAGAAGATATAGAAGATATGCTCTCGCGACACAATTAATCCTTTCATCAGAGTCATTATCGGTGACTCCAATGAACTGTTCCCGAAGCCAATCAAGTCTGACTGAAGCCCCACTCTTTGTGTTTATTTCATTTAATGCATCGGAGTGGCTAACACAAAGCGAATGGACTAACACGTCAACGGCAAGCTGAACATTTGCCCCTTCATGCTGAAAAACTGATTTACCTGTCACAGGCAGACTGAGAAGACAACTAACATCGTCTAGTGTTATTGTCATTTCTCCAAATGGCAAGTGGAAGGTGTTTGTCTCGGGGTGCCATCTCTCCACAAAAGCTGAAATTTCAACCCTACTTACGTATTGGTACGAGCAAGCCACCAAGGGAAATAACGTGGATTTTCTAATCAACTCTATGAATCATGTGTTAGGTTGCTTCGTACTCAAATCCCATGCCGAAATCTTTTTTGTGTGATTAAGGCAACGTAGTGGCTCACGTTCCTGCAAATATTTGTTTTCTTTGATCATATTTATCATTATAAACTTGCATTGAAGATTGCATAACAATATAATTCAACTAACCTCTCCTTTTATAATTAAGAAAGTCACGTGTGTTCGAAAACTCTTGAGAATTGTCATGTCCACTGGTCCTCCTTGGATCGGACGAGAAATGTCTTCTTCATACTCTCCTTCATCCGTATCTGTCAGCGCAGATGTAGGAGGATCAGACCTCAACACAACAGGTGACTCTGCGTCTCTCTCGACCAGAAAAGGTGGTTGGTTTTCGATTTCTGGCATGCTTGAGGTGCTACGTGCCTTCGAGCATGTTATCTTTCTTCTGTTCGATGCCGTTGGACGAATGCGGGATGATCCAGCATGTTCCATCTATTGAAAATAAATGATATTTAGAACCTCGTTGCTATTTCTATTGAAGTTAACAAAAAATTGTATGGAAAAAAAAAACTGAAGAGAAATTATGATAATTTGTGTGACTTTTGTCCGTTTCTAGGAGCTCCAGCATGTATAGCCATATTGAGAAAATTTCATTCCATCCACTGTCTCTTAGCCTAGGGCACAACAAACAAAGAGTAGAACTATCTATATACAACTAACAGGCTTTTTGTTTGAGCTCAAACAATGGTTATATCCCCCATCCTTTTGCATAAATTGTTATTTATTTTTTGTGACATTATCTATTGTATTTTGGTTCTTGTGAATGGGCTACTTTAAAATAAAAAACTCAGTACTTTCTGCTGTATAATGAATAGAAAATATATTCTAATTGTCAAAAGTTAGTTGAACCTGACTAATGGTGTAATGTTTTGACTCAAGATACCTTCTTCTTTGTTATCTTTTATGTTTTTAAGATATTCTTTTAATTAGAAAATTCTATGTATGCAAGACAATAAACAAAATTTCTGTTTGTTCATTTATACAAATGTAATTTGACATAACAAAGCTTATATATATTGGAAGTATAGGTTTCTTGCAGTTTCATAGTAATGATCATGGTGTGTAACTCTAATAAATAGGGAAGCAAATTAATTGTCGCCTAATAGCAAAGACATTATCCTTTTGTTTCCCTATTTTCCAACAAACTTCACCATCCTATGCTCAAGCATGAAACTCCTGTTGAGCAATAAGTTCAATTATGAGTAAGTAGGGAAAGGAGATGTATTACTCAAAATTTCAAGCTAAGTCGCAATCCCAAATCCAACTAAAGTTTCAGACTTCGATTAACTAATTCACCAAGAACTGAGACTACCAATCTATATTCGTGACAAGCCTTATAAACTAGCTATCTTAAATTTGACATGCATATTGGTCATATAAAAGCAAATATTATGCAAGGCTGAACTTCAAAACAAGTCTTGAACATATAAATATGAACCTGGCTGCATTTAGATGTCCAATACAATCAAGAAATTATTACATTTCAGTTGTAATTTTGGAAAAATTATTTTATGTTTCGTATGAGTATTTGGATATGAAATAAAATATGAAGACATACTAAAATCATTATATTAGAAATTTCAGTTCACTAGACTTTCTCACATGTGCCCATGGTTTTATTTTTTATTTTAACTTTAAAATTTTCAACACTTAACCAATTCTAAGATTCAGTTAAATATATGGATACCTAATAATATGATAATTTTGTATGTTAATACATCCAAAAGCAGTCTTAGGTTCAAAATCCAGGGTTTTGCAGGTCCAGTAGTAATGCCCAAACACCCACATAAACCAACAAAATAAGAAATATTAATACACAGAGCCTTCTTTATTTTTCGTTGAATTGGATAATAATCCAATCAAAAAAAGTTATGATTCCTATGTTTGAAAATGAAGCATTCAGTGATTTTAGTAGAAAAATAAACTTATTCAATGTTTTTTGTAGGAATTTCCAAGAGAAGGATATCAATATCAAAAAAAAAAAAAAAACGACTGTATTAGAAGAATTGAGTAGGGAATTATGCAATATCAAGAATAAAGTTCAAATTTAATCAATCCTAAGTAAATAAACACACTTTTCACTACTATGTACTCAATCAACAAGCCCTCACAATAAAAAAAAAAAAAAAAAAACCATTTACCTCAAGAATCAAACTTCTCTTGCTGGTTGAATGGTTGCAGGCATCTGAAGCTTGAACGAAGCAAGGGTTTAGAGCATCCGAAGTGTGAACGAAGCAGAGGATGAAGGGTGCCCGATAGAGGAGGAATAGGTTGATGCGGTAGTCAAGGATGGAGGATAACGCCGGGAAAGTTAGGCGGCGGCGGTTGGCGACGAATTTTTGGCCGGGAGTGGAGAACGGCGGTCGATCTGGAGGCGGCGACGGTGAGGAGGACTCCGATCGTGGGGAGGACTCCGATCGGGATGGATGAACGAGTTCCTCGGGTTAATTTGGGGGAATTTACTGCAGCAGGAAAGATAAAGTTAAAAGTTAGTGAAGGGCAAATTTGTAAACTAAAAAGTGCGCAGAGAGTAAATTGCTCATATTTCAAATCGAAATCCAGGTGCAAAGAGTAACCAGTGCGTCAAAAGTAAATAGCAGGGTGCAAATAGAATTTCCCAAAATAAAGTGTGATGAGGATTTAGTTGAATTTACCAAATTAACCTCTTGGGTTATGGGATCACATTTTCCTCGGTGAGCACACATTTCATCCTTTTTTCCTGAACCAAATGGAAAAATAGAAAAAAATAAAAGAGAAAAGGAAGAGAGAGAGAGGAGAGAGAAAGAAGAAAGAAAATTTAATCTAACCAAGAAGTCGAGATCAATCCGAGACAAGTAACACTGCTTTTTTTTATTTGTTTCTTTATTTAATTTATATTTGTGTATGAAATTTTATTTTGAAAAAAAATGTTGGTTCACATTTTAAACTATTGATTGATATTGAGAACTGAACCAGATTAGTGTGTTAATTTTGATATATATATATAAATATTGAGATATTTGTTTATTTATGATTTTAAGAAAAAAAATTTACTTTCCAAATATAATTCTGTTGCATACAAAAATAACTTTGCAAGCTTCAATTCTGCACCCATGCAACCCATGCAAAAATAGAAAGAAAATAAAATAATATAACAATTTTTACGTGGACTTACGAAGCTTTAGTTCTGCACCCATGGATCAATTTTGCATGGGCTCATTTATTCCTGGGTCAATTTTGCATAAGATAGAAGATGGAAAGTGAGTGAGAGAAAAAGAGAAAAAAAGAAGCAGAGCGTGGGCTGGGCCGAGAGCAGAGAAAGAAAAAGAAAAAGAAAATAAAGGGAATTGGATCTGGCCTAGCCTAGTAAAAAAGAAGAAAAGAAAAAAAAAGAGCAGCTTGGATCGGGCTAGGCCGGATAGAAATAAAACAAAATGAAAGAAAAAATTATGTAGCTGGGCTTGGGCCGAAAAAGGAAAGAAGAGGAAGGAAAAAAATAATATATATATATATATATATATATATATATATATATATATATATATATATATGGACTTGGGCTTGGATTCAATTGGAAATAATTGAAATAAATTAATAAATAAAAAAAATAATAGTAATAATAATAAAATAAATAAATAATTGATGGATTGGGCTTGAATTTCAATGAAAATTAATCAAAAGAAAAATATATAAAAATATGTGTTTGAACCTGGAAATGAAATAAGTCCATAAGTTTTTGTTTAGAAATAATGCACTATTATTACATGGTGCACTTGGTTCATGAAGTGAGCATTGATTGGTATTAAGAACTGGGGCAGATTATTGAATCAATTTTAATAAATTATATTGTGATATAATTGTGCACTAAAATTATTAAGATGACACGGATATTTAATTTATCGTGCTACAAATTACGTGCTTTGACATTACAAATCATGTGTTATGATACTACATGTCACGTGCAGTCCGTGGAAATGCAAGTCTGTTATCATGAATTGATAAACAATTGAAAAGGAAAAGAAAAAATAAACAAATAAATGTAAAATAAAATTATCATGTTCATAATGTATGAACCCGAAGATGAGAGAAACTGTACGATAGATAACATGATGTGTGGCATGTGATAATTGTTAATGATATAGTGTACTATATGATTCTTGCATGAATGGTGCAGTTTATGTGATACATGACACGTAATTCATGGTATATATACACTCGAATCCAGTACATGATATGTTTACATGAATTAATTGAATACTTGATACACGATGAGCATGACCATTCATGGGAACATAATAACAAGTTTCTTATATCTTGATTACATGACATAAAGTATCTTTGTGATATGTGTGTACATAATCTTGAATTTGAATCCTGAATTCTTGTTTCTCTTGATATGGACATGTACACAGTTTGACTTAATAAGTTACGTGTTCCCATTAATTCATGTATATCATGTGTTTTTGATATGGGGATTTGGGAAGCTACATGATGGATAAGTACTGCATTGTACAAGGATCTTGTTGGCCAACTTATTGATTAGGGCCGGGATTCTTTTACTACAGCGGTCTGAGTGATTACTGGATCACCAATTGATAATTGATGCCCTGAGTGGTATGTCCGTTACTGTAATACAGTATGGAAATTGATTGTATTGCCTAGCGGCATGTCATGGTTCAGTTCCATGAATATTGAGGTCGAGTCCGAGGTATGTACGGGCACTTGTACAATATGAAAAACTGCACACCATCTTATCCATCATTTAGTTTCAAATGCTAACAAGAATTTGATCTAAACTTGACATCTTTACAAGATATTTACCTGCTATTGAAAATGACATGCACAATCTTATTTATTTTATTTTTCATTATTCACGTGACATGTTTAACACTATCACGATTTAATCGCATACTTTATCTCTAGTATTGTGGTAGTACATATATATTTTTCTTGTTTTACTTGATGGGTTTAATCCTCTGGGTTTCGAACCCAGGTTTAAAAAGCGAAGAAGGAGAACCAGCCCCAACTAAAGACTTGTACTTCATTGACCAGACCGAGCCACAGTATGCAAGTAAAATACCTTCTAGAAATCCTTTGTACATATTTGTTTATATTTCTTTTATTTGGGCATTGTTTTTCTCTTGTGTTCATATTCAGAACAGTGTACCATCTTATGTACCTAATTTTTTTTTTTGTATAAATGAGATTTTTTCAGTTTCAAATGTGCTATTTATTCATTTGATTATGGCAGTAGTTACGGTTATTCCAAGATCATATGACTGTTGGGTTGTCTAGTCCAATTTTAAGTAGCATCCTCCATTTTGGGAAGCAGCTGAAAAACGGGGGCGTTACCGGGTGGTATCAGAGTCTAGGTTTAGGTGGAAGACCTGACTATTGCCACATCAGAACATGTCTGTAACTTATCCTTGATAATTGTTCATTATTCTTTAACATCCATCTAATCTTGTATCATGTCATGCTATTGTTTCCTACTTATTTGAGATATCTATCTGCTCTAGTATTGTGCCTATCCTACCATATCATATTTGCTTGAAATATCTATCTTAGGAATTCCATTATTGTTTCTATCTTATCCATTGCGAAATAATTTCGATTTGTGAAATAATATCGACCCAATATTCAACGAATATGTACCTTAATGATTAATGGTAGGAAATTTTATGCCAACTTGCTAATTATGGATGGAAGGGGATATGATGCCATCCTAAGTATAGATTGTCATGCGGTGATAAATTATGATAGCAGAAAAGTAATGTTTCCTATTTGTGACTGTCCAGGGTAGATTTTGTTGGTGGAAGTTAATCTTTAGAATCAGTAGAATTTAAGGTATTCCTAAAGGGAGGAGTTTTAGAAGTTGCGGAAGTAGGAAAAAAAAGAAGAAGAGATTCAATGGTATCAGAATTGTTAGATATATTTCTTGAGGAGAAACCCGGACTACTACCAGTAATAGCAGTAGAATTTACAATTGATATTATTTCTGGAGCTGAACTAGTTTGTAAGTCATCTTATTAAATAGGAATTGCAGAATTACGAGTTAAGAGATAAATAGATGAGCAATTGAAGTTAGATTTTTGAGACATAATGTTTCGTCTTGGGGAGTTCCAATGTTATTAGTAAGAAAGAAGGAAGAGAATCAAAGATTGTATATGAACTATAGGGGTATAAGTGCAGTAATAATCCAAAATAAATATCCATTACCGAGAATAACCGATTTGTTTGATCAATTGGAGGGGCAAAAGTATTCTTGAGGATAGATCTTCGCTCGGGATTCTGTCAAGTAAATTTTCGAATATAAAATATTTCAAAAACTACATTTAGAACCAGACAGGGTTACTATAAATATTGGTGATTTCCGTTCCAGTGACTAATGCTCCAATAGTATTTATAAATTTGATGAACCATGATTTTGCTCAGTATCTAAATAAATTTGTGATGGTATATATTAGGTGATATATTAATTTATTCCAAGAATAGAGAAGAACATGCTGAGTATTTGAAAATAGTTTTGCAGATTTTTAGAGAGCAGAAGTTATATTGAAAATTGAACAAATGTGAAATTTGATTGGATAAATTTGTTTTTTTCTGGTCGTATAGATTCTGGTGACAGTATATCAGCCGATCCTAAGGAGATATGAGCCATGATAGATTGACATATATCAAAATCAATATCGAAGATACGAAATTTACTGGGATGACTGTAAATTATTGAACATTTGTATAGTACCTTGCAAGACTGTATCACTTTAAATAAATAGACTAGAAAAGAAATGAGATGTCTCTTGAGGAAGAGTATGACAAAATATTTGAAGAATTAAATGAAGGTTAATAACAATGCCAGTGTTACCCATTTCTAGATAACCCTGAATGTGTGAAGGTTTATAGTGATGTTTCAAATTAGGGATTATGATGTATTGACATCGAATGGAAGGATGGTTGAATTTGGAACTTGCCCATAGGCTTCCTAAGAAAAGGAAAAATAATATTATGCTTGTATTTTTCTTGAAGATTGAGAAGACATAAATGGTGATGAATTACAATAATTAATATTGGTAGACTTGGCAGAGTAAGTATAGCTGGCGAGATTAACTTGTCAAATGAATTAGGAAAAAAAAACCTATGGAAGAATAAGTGTAAAAATATAAAAAGATCTTAGAAGGCTAAGAATTTTGTAGAATTAGTCAAGTAGAATGTAGAGAACAAGAAATTGATAATGAACTATAAATAAAAAAAAAGACATTTTATCAAACCAGAATATGGCATTATATCTTGTTACTCAAGTTAAGTTTATATTCCCATTTGACATTTTATATCTTTTATCTGAATATTATCATAATATGATTCATGTCTTGAGACTTTATATATCACAAGTCTTATTGAGTCGGCGAGGCAATTGTAAAGATATATTTTCTGGCGCCAGTAATTGCAGTCGCTTGATAAGATCATTGTATGTGAATGAATTTTGCAACAGTCATGAATTCATTTCTTATCTCGTATCCATACCATTCAAAGTCTTGTTACATTTGTATTATAATAGTTCAGATTTATTTTCACTTCTAGAGTCGATTACAACATGTAATAGGACCCTGAGAATGGACTCTACAAAAATATTTATCACCTGTATCTTACTCATTACTTAATCAGGATGGCGTGATACTCCAAATTGGTAGTAACTATTTCTAATTAAACTCTATCTTGGTTTTGTATTCCTTCACCTAAATAAAGTTTCAAGAATAAATTGGAAATCATGTCTATCCATTATCATTTCTATCAAAAACGGAAATCGTTTATAATGTATTTTATATAACATAATTGAGAAAGCACTTAGCTGGAAGTAAAAAATAATGGATCTATCAATAGTAGAGTTGAGATCAGGCTTAAAATATGAAAAACGACATGTAGCAATCGTTAACCGACGGGAGAAAGTCTTGAAGAATCAAATAATACCATTAGTTCTTATTTCATGAGATATACAATCACCAAGAGATTTAACTTGGGAGCTTGAGAAGGACATCAGGATAAAGTACTTATACCTTTTCTCACGATCAAAGACACCAATTGAATTTCGAGGACGAAATTCATTTATTAGGTGGGTAGGATGTAATATCCTAAAATTTGAGCCACTTGCATCCCTCTTTTGAGTCCAATCATGCCGAATAGGGCTACCGAAGTTAATTTTGGACACCGAAATAAACTTCAGCGGGCATAACTTAAAATCCATAACTTCAAATGACATTCGGTTTTCGCGATAATTTGTTTTCTAATATTTAGAATTTTTTGAAATTTTCCTTAAGAGACCAAAAAATACTTCCAAAATTGCTAATTTAATAATATTAAAATTATCCTGCTAATTACTTTGAAATTTTGGTCCGGATGTCGGAATGACAAACGGATAATTTTATAGTGTTTCTCTCATTGAACACTATGCCATGCATTGGTATTTAGAGAACGTTACACATAATCAAAGTTATTATATTTTTAAATAAATATATAAAATGATTTATTAACCTTACTGGAATTTAAGTAGAGAGAAAGAGACGGGTATGATGTGCTGTCACAAGAAAAGGAATTGTGGCAGTAGAGGGTACCTAGGTATCTCATTTAGAGAAAATAAAGTGTGACGAGGATTCATTTGAATTTACCAAATTACCCTCTTGGTTTATGGGATCACATTTTCCTCAGAGCACACATTTCACTCTCTATTCTTGGAGCACACATTTCACTCTCTGTTCTTGAACCAAATGGAAAAATAGAGAAAAACAAAAGAGAAAAGAGAGAGAGAGAGAGAGAGAGAGAGAGAGAGAGAGAGAGGGGAGAAAGAAGAAAGAAAATTTAATCTAATCAAGAAGTCGAGATTAATCCGAGGCAAGTAATACTGCTATTTTTTGTTTGTTTCTTTCTTTAATTTATATTTGTGTATAAATTTTATTTTGCAAAAATGCTTGGTTCACATTTTGAACTATTGATTGATATTAAAAACTAAACTGTTAATTTTGATATATATAAATATTGTGATATTTGTTTATTTTTTATTTTAAGAAAAAAATTTACTTTGCAAAAATAATTCAGTTGCATGCGAAAACAACTTTGCAAGCTTAAGTTCTGCACCCATGCAATCCATGCAAAAATAGAAAGAAAAAAAGAAAGAAAAAAAATAGAACAACTTTTGCATGGGCTTACGAAGCTTCAATTCTGCACCCATGGATAAATTTTGCATGGGCTCATTTATTCCTGGGTCCATTTTACATAAGAGAGAAGAAGGGACGGGAGAGAGAGAGAGAGAAAGAAAAAAAATAGAAGGAGAGTGTGGGTTGGGCCGTGAGAAGAGAAAGAAAAAGAAAAAAAAAGGGAATTGGGCCTGGCCTAGCCCAGTAAAAGAGAAGAAAAGAAAAAAAGAGCAGCTAGGATGGGATAGGACCGGATAGAAATAAAACAAAATGAAAAAATAATTATATAGCTAGGCTTGGGCTGGAAAAGGAAAGAAGATGAAGGAAAAAATAAAAAAAATCATATATATATATATATATGTATATATATATATATATATGTATGTATATATATATATATATATGTATGTATATATATATATATATATGTATGTATATATATATGTATGTATATATATATATATATATATATATATATATATATATATATATATATATATATATATATATGTATATATATATATATGTATATATATATATATACATATATATATATATACATATATATATATATATATATATATATATATATATATATATATATATATATATATATATATATATGGACTTGGGCTCAGATTCAATTGGAAGTAATTGATATAAATAAATAAATAAATAAATAAAAACAATAATAATAATAATAAAATAAATAAATAATTGATGGATTGGGCTTGGAATTTAACTGAAAATTAATCAAAAGAAAAATATATAAATATTTATGATTGAACATGGAAATGAAGCAAGTCCATTAGTTTCGGTTTAGAAATAATGCACTATTATTACATGGTGCACTTGGTTCATGAAGTGGGAATTGATTGGTATTGAGAACTGGAGTAGATTATTGAATCAATTTTGATAAATTATATTGTAATATAATTATGCACTAAAATTATTAAGATGACACTGATATTTAATTCATCGGGCTACAAGTTATGTGCTTTGACATTGCAAATCATGTGCTATGATACTACATGTCACGTGCAGTCATAGAAATGCAAGTCTGTTATCATGAATTGAAAAACAATTGAAGAAGAGAAAGAAAAAATAAACAAATAAATGTAAAATAAAATTAACATTTTCATAATGTATGAACCCAAAGATAGGAGAAACTGTACGATGATAACATGATGCGTGGCGTGTGATAATTGTTAATGATATAGTGTACTATAAGATCTTGAATGAATGGTGCAGTTTATGTGATATATGACACGTAATTCATGGTATATATATACTCAAATCCAATACATGACATGTTTACATGAATTAATTGAATAATTGAAACATGATGAGCATGACCATTCATGAGAACATGATAACAAGTTTCTTGTATTTTGATTACATGACATAAATAATACTCAAATCCAATTCTTGTTTCTCGTGATAAAGACATGTACACAGTTTGACTTGACAAGTTATGTGTTCCCAATAATTCATGTATATCGTATGTTATTGACATGGGAATTAGGGAAGCTACATGATGGATAAGAACTACATTGTACAAGGATCTTATTGGCCAACTTATTGATTAGGGTCAGGATTCTTTTACTGCAGTGGCCTGGATGATTACTGGATCACCAATTGATAATTGATACTCCGAGTGGCATGTCCGTTACTGTAATACAGTACAAAAATTGATTGTAGTGCCTAGCGGCATGTCATGGTTCAGTGCCATGAATATTGAGGTTGGGTCCCGAGTATGCATGGGCACTTGTACAATATGAAAAAACTGCACGCTATCTTATCCATCATTTAGTTTCAAATGCAAATAAGGACTTGACCTAAACTTGACATCATTACAAGATATTTACCCGCTATTGCAAATGACATGCACATTCTTATTAATTCTATTTTTCATTATTCATGTGACATGTTTAACACAATCACGATTTAATTGCATACTTTATCTCTAGTACTGTGGTAGTACCTATATATTTTTTTTGTGTTACTTGATGGGTTTAATCCTCTGGTTTCGAACTAGGTTTAGAAAGTGAAGAAGGAGAACCAGCCCCAACTAAAGACATGTACTTCATTGACCAGACCGAGCCACAGTATGCAAGTAAAATACCTTCTAGAGATCCTTTGTATATATTTGTTTATATTTCTTTTATTTGGACACTGTTTTTCTCTTGTGTTCATATTTAGAATAGTGTGCCATCTTATGTACCTAACTTTTATATAAATGAGATCCTTTCAGTTTTAGACGTGTTATTTATTCATTTGATTGTGGTAGTACTTACGGTTATTCCAAGATCCTGTGACTGTTGGGTTGTCTAGTCCATTTTTAAGTAGCGTCTTCCGTTTTGGGAAGCAGTTGAAAAATGGGGGCATTACACTGAATTTCCTTCTTCTCTTTTTTTTCCTTCTGTTTTCCTTCATCACGCACGTTCTGCAAATTTCTTTTCCTCTGTGTTTGAGAAGAGGGGAGAGGATTTCCTTTCTATTTAGTTAAATGAGTTTAATACTTAAAGATAAAATTCTATTGGTTAAACAAATTTAAATAACTAATTTCTAGATAAGAGCCAATCTATGCATTTGGTTTCCATTTAGATTCAACCTCTATTTAAATTCTTATCCCATCAAATAAAAATCATTTTTTAACCAAATATTATTATTTTTTAAAAATTAAAAATTAATGCATAATAAAAAGTGGTTGTCACATAAACCATATAAATGCAGCCCCTCTCAAGTTACTTACAAAGATCTTAGTCATTATAGGATCATTCCCATGAGATGACCTTTTGTGATAATAAGTAATATAGTTGTTGGTTGGGAGAAATTTTTCCATTGAAAGATTATAACTTTAAAGGTTTGTACTTTTTAGGGAAAGGAGCCGATTCTGACTCCATTGGATATGATCTAGTAACTGCAACTTCTTGTAGGTCATTTCAGTGCATTAGGGCTTCCAGCAGATGTTGCATCTTTTGCATGTTTTCTACATGTGAGTCTATAACAAAGTCAAACTCCTCTTCTCTTTCTAGATTTCTACCAGTATTCTTTGGTGGTTTATTAGAGAGTTTCTTCATCTTGTCTTTTGAATTATTTTATGTATTCTCTACCACCTTTAGAAGCAGTGTCCGAAGTTTGTCAACACCCTTTTGTTGTTCTTGAATCAAGTGTTCTTGAACTTTCAGCCGCTGGTTTATTTCACTCAAGTTGCCCGTCATATGGACCATTGTCTCTGTAAATCGAGAAGACTCATATGACTGAGGTGTTGTAATGGCAGAATGATCGCAATCTCCCAACAAACCTCTTGTAATTCCGTAGAGCTAATATCCCTAACTTGAGCCGCATATAATGACATGCTTCCGCGTCAAATGAATGCCTATCGCCACATGATTTATTTCCTTTATTCACCATGTTTGAAGTCATAAAAAGAGATTCTTTATTGGTGGTGACACTTCATCTTTGAACACGCCTTCTTTTAGGTGTATTATTCTTTGGTTTGGTTATTCGACTAAAAATCGAAGGTCTAGGCGGACCACAATAGTAATTGGTAAGTACTGCGGAGATTATTTGTTCATATCAGAACAGTGGACGGGATTACGCCATCCTCCTCTTGTTAGTGAGGAATTCTCTTAAATTGATTTCTTGAGGAGTTTCATTTTTATTCCAGCCTCTACAAGACTCCCTACTGTATTTATGGAAATCTGCAGGCGTAGAAAATTGGAATCCCTGCCTTAAATGATGTTTTGTTCTGGTCTTTGTGCTTATTACATTAAGCTGAGGCTTAATCTTATGTTCTGGACTTTTTACGCGGGGTTGAATAGCCTTGCGTTGTGCTTTTTGTGTTCGGGGCTGAGTAGCCTCGTATTTAGAACCTTCTGCATGGGGCTTATTAGCCTTGTGTTGGAATCTTTGTATGCTAGATTGATTTCCCTTGCATTTAGAAATAGCCTCGCATAGAGCCACGTTGGACTGATTAGCCTGGAATTTTAAAATATTCTCGCTTCTCTAGGCTCTTTGTCTCCAGGCTTTTTCAAGCTTTTCTTCTTTTAGTCTTTGGGTTCTTCTGCATCAAGTTTTCTCGAAACTTTGAAAAAGTTGACAGAGAAAGTTTCATCTTCTAGTCAAGCTGCCGGTGGCCCTCAAGATCCTCAAGCCGCTTCTGGCTCTTCTTCCACAGTGGTTCGGAAAGAACCCTTGATCGGTGATGAGTCTCATATTTTGATCTTTATGATTCATGGTTTGTGATCCATATCTTGGACTCAGGAGATCATCATAATTTAGCTTTAACTCTTGATTTTCTCTTAATGCAGTAAACTATACTCTAAGTCCTCCCTCCAAGAGCCATTACTTTGGCTATGTTGGCAGGTACAATGGCGAGGCTCGTTTTAGGCTTCACAGGGATTTTCCAACCTACGTCAGATCCAGCAGCCTAGATAGGAAGAACAAAATTTTATCTTCTACTCATTCTGTACTAAGGGAGATTATGACAAATGCTCCTTTTGATGGAAAGAATCGAAAATTGCTGAATAAGCCCTCTTTCTTGTTTGGAGATAATAAACAAACTCCTGATGATTGCATAGATGATGGGGACTACAAGTGGCTCCGTCAAGTTAAAAATCGTAACTTGTTTCTTCTGAATATGGAAAGATATTACCCTTTTCTTTATCTTTAATCTGCTTCTATTCCCAGAACCATGTATTTGGCATTTGAATAAAATATCGGATGGAGTTTTGTTAGGTGGTTTTAAAGCGCATGGCGCATTTCCACGAACGTCTCAAGTTTAGTTCTAGGGTCATTAAAAAAGGAATATCCCTTAGGTGAGAGTCCTTTGGTTGCTACCACTTTTCTACATAGATTTGTTGATGCAAAGGGGGAGTTCCAAGTCCGAGATTTCCATCCAATAGGGTGGATTCATTTTTCTCCAAAGGCCTAGTGGGTGATGTTGACCGGTTATTTCTCGGAAACTTTTGAAGAGCATTTGAAAAATATAGGTTTTTATCGCACAATAAGGGCAGTCCAACATCGGATCCCTCCTAGTCGTTTTCATTTCTTTTATTTACTTGAATTGTATAATTCTAATACCTGCACCTTTTTCACGCTTTGTGGTAAATAAGGGCTCGCACTCCATGAAATGTATGAAATTTTAGGATTGCCCATAGGAGAAATCCCTTATGAGGAATATGATCCAACTGGGGTAGAACTTCATTTACTAGAGGCTCAATATCCTTCATTCTATGAGACTTACTGGCAATTACTTTCCCATTACCATATTTGTTCTCGCATGTCTGGTGTCTGGCACCATGGCATATAGCAAAATATATGGTTAAAATATCTTTTCTCAAATTTTGAGTTAGGTAATTCTGATTTCACTCGTCTTTCCACAGTTTTTGAACAAGATATTGAAGATAGGATTGCTCATTTTGGGACGAATGCTTATGTTAATGAATCAGATGAGGACATTTTTAAGGCTAGGACCTCCTTTGATAGTTTCCATTATTAGGCCCAACAACCTCTATTAAATCCTACATTGTTGGCAAATTTCTTGATGTTATGGTTAAAACATTGTATGGTGCCACAAGATGCTCTATCGGTTGGAGTTGTATATCCAGCGGTATTG
This sequence comes from Dracaena cambodiana, assembly GCA_036321105.1. Classification (NCBI taxonomy): domain Eukaryota; kingdom Viridiplantae; phylum Streptophyta; class Magnoliopsida; order Asparagales; family Asparagaceae; genus Dracaena; species Dracaena cambodiana. The sequence goes on from JAYEPQ010000015.1 coordinate 22,406,852, forward strand.
TTAGCATACGGCCGCCCACTTAGCTTACTGCCGGCAATGGTTTGTGGTATTCAGAGTGGGTTGAGAGTCTTAATTGATAAATTTTGCAAGGTCAGAGAAGTCCTTGATAAGGATGGCCACACCAATGGCCACACAAGAACCAAGACTCCAAATCTATGAATAGAGCTTCCATATACGTATTTGATGGCTTGGATTGTGTTGCATTACCCTCATTGATGAGTCCGATTCACCCTCAAACTGACCTCAACTCACCGAAAGTCCAACATTATGAAAGATCTCAGTGGAAATGTGGTCATATGGCTATGATTTGTAGACAACTGCAACATCATACCACTTTTGAGATGTTTAGTGCTTCCTTATTTTCCAAATACCGATTATGCTGAAAAGTTCATGGACTCACCGGGTGGTGGTAACTTCACAACTCTGTCTCCTGGATGTTTCTGATGGTTGATAAGCATTTATCCTGGGCATTTTGTTCTTCATATAGGGAACATTTGATATATTGAACCTTACTACCCCAATTGTTTCTCCCGTCAATTTGAATGCAATCAATTGTATGTTGGGAATCCAAACACATCCATCGATACTGTTGGCAATTTATTTGATGGAGCCGAGCCTAGTACCACTTCATATCTAGTGGTACGAAGGCTAGATTCCATTTACCCTTGAAAACTACAAACTTGTACATTTCCTTTTGTTTATGTAACTAGCATTCTGCTACCCACTCAGTTCCTCCCAATTTTGATATAAATAGCACCTGCTTGAGGGATATTAAAGCATGATTTTCTCAAAAGAAGGAGGACGGTAGCACAAGAGTTCCGGGAATAGATGAATTTGGATAGGAATATGATAGTGAGGAAGATAATTCAAGAGATGAAAGAGACACCGCTACATTCCAATGGATCAACACATATCACTAGTTATTCCCGTGGCAGAAGGATCATCTTCAGGGATAGGATCTTCTCCTCAGAAGATTACTTCTAAATAGAAATGACAAAAACATCCCCGTGACTTTCCAGTCATCCCAAAAACTATTTTAGCTGAGGCTGGTGCAGCAATTCTAAGTTCAACTATCGAAGCTAATGAAGAAGAACAAGAAGAAGAAGACAAATCAAGGCTGCATCCTCGTTCATTTAAGAAGCACCATAGCCAAGGGCTCATTATTAGAATTGGAGAGGGTACTCAAATAGTATCTGAATTTCCCAATAAACCAATCATAGAGGTTCCCTCTAATATTCCAGTGACTGAGCCCTTGTCTACTACTGAACCTCCTCCTATAGGAGTGGAGGCAGGTTCAGAAGAATCAATTCAATCTGCCCCAAAGAATACTGCAATCCCTGCTCCTCCGATAGTTAAATTTTTGACAATGATGAAGTGCAAGTTGTTGGGGAGGTTCGCACATTAGGCTCTCCTTCAATGACAGTGCCTACAGATCATCAATCCGCAGAGACTGACCAAACTCGTAAATCTTTGCATTGTGTAATTCAAATTTTGATTTCCTTTTCCAAACTATGACTTTGGGATTTAATCTTATATTTTTATTTTTTTTTCCAGAAAGAGTTGATCATCCAGATGATGATGATGATATTGACGGCGATGATGTTCGTTCTTCCACTCCTCCATCAGATCATAACAAGTATACCTTTTTGACAGCAGAAGAGAGAGATGAAATATATGGCCCAGGGGAATCAAGTGCTCGATCCCAAGGGTTCTTCTTTTACTTCATATAGTATAGTTTCAACCATTATCTATTTTTTTTAATTTCTTTTGACCCTCCCCCTCATTTTTAGAAATACCATCTCCTGCTCCTACTTCCGAATATATGCCTGAAGTCTCTTCTGCTGAAGTTCCTGTTGATTTGTATCTGGAGTTCACCCCACTGTTGTTATACCTAAAGTAATCAATTCTTCTGTTGAAACTACTACAGTTGAAGTTGTTTCTACTATTGAAGCTGTTGCCCCTGCTGAACTTGTTGTTTCTTCAGCTTAGGATACAACATAGATTACTTCACTTTTGAAAGATCCACTTCTCCACTTGTCCCCAATTGTTGAAACTACTGAAACTGCATCTACTTCTTTTGCCGCACCTGCTACATCTACCATCTCTTCATTGCCCCCAGCAGGCTATATAGAAGTTGGCGCGCTTGCTAATGATTTACTTTAGTATTCCATTAAAGTTTTCTTCAATTTCCTAGACCATTGTGTTAACATGGTTCTAAAGGGGAATTCTTTTGCCTCAATTGCCACCCTCCTAAATCTCTATGTGACTAGCATAGCAAGCGTTGGAGGAGAAGAGAAAGTAGTTCCTTACAAATTGATAGTGACTCAGCTCCAAGATTATGCTAATATTTTGATGAAAATCCGTAGCACAGACAAGTCAGAAATGGTTGAGATCACTTTTAAAAGATTGATGGAGGAACAGTTCAAGCTCCAGAAAGAAGTCTAGAGGAAAATTGATGGTCATCAGGCCCGTATTGACAAAACTCAATTAACTAACAAATCTTTATGTTCTCAAATAGAGAATGTTGTTGCTTTTGTCAAGGGTCAGGATCAAGTTATTGCAAGAACTCAGGAAACCATTGCTAAAACATAGGCTTATCTTGAAAAGACTTTAAAGGAGAGTGAGGAGGCAATGAAGACCCACACTGATTTATTTAGGCAATGTGATAATTTGAATAGAAATCTTCTGACATAATAAGAGGAATTGGAAGCCCTTAAATCTAACCCAATGACCAATGTAACTGTCAGCGACGAAGAATTGTGAAGACCGACAGCTGTTCAAGCTTATGAGACTATTCAATTAGAGATGAGTGATACTGAGGAGAAAATCAAAACTCTCTTGATTCATTAATTTGTAATTATTTTCTTGATATTGCTCACAGAGCTTTTGTAATGTTGAACTAATATCGAATGGAAATATTTTGCTTGTGGGAAAATTCTATTGTCACTCATTTAGAGGTAACTATTAACTTGATGAATAATTTTGGCATTGCTGATCAGAGATAACTGTTAACTTGATGATCATTGACTCTCTAATATATATTGTTCGGAGGTAATTATTAACATGACAATATAGAGTCATTATTCACACGCTCAAATAGATTTGCGACGAATAAATAATTTTCTTGAATATGATAGAAGTAACTATTAACTTTTCCGAACAACTTGTGATTTCAGCTGTTCAGTGACCTATTGTATAACAGATTTTTCAATTGCTAGATGTAATTTTTAACTTAGCAAATTTGGAGGAATGAAATTTGGTTTGCCAAAGCTAATTTTTAACTTAGCAAAATTTTGGTGCAATGAAATTTTGTTTTACCAAAGATAATTTTTTTTATCTTGACAAAATTTGGTGGAATGAAATTTTGTTTGTCAAAGGTAATTTTTAACTTGACAAAATTTGGTGGAATGAAATTTTGTTTGTCAAAGTTAATTTTTAACTTGACAAAATTTTGAGGAATGAAATTTTGTTGGTCAGAGATAATTTTTAATTTGACAAAATTTGGTGGAATAAAATTTTGTTTGTCAGAGATAATTTTAATTTGACCAAATTTAGTGGAATGAAATTTTATTTGTTAGAGACAATTTTTAACTTGACTAAATTTGGTGGAAAGAAATTTTGTTTTGCCTGAGGTAATTTTTTAACTTGACAAAATTTGGTGGAATGAAATTTTGTTTGTCAAAGATAATTTTTAACTTGACAAAAATTTGAGGAATGAAATTTTGTTTTGCTAGAGGTAATTTTTAACTTAGCAAATTTGGTGTTAGAAAATTTTTTGTTTATCAGAGGTAATTTTTAACTTAACTAAATTTTGGTGGAAGGAGATTTTGTTTTACCATAGGTAATATTTAACTTATCAAATTTGGAGGAATGAAATTTGGTGTGCTAGAGATAATTTTTAACTTGAAAAAAATTTGGTGGAAGAAAATTATTTTTGTTTGTCAAAGATAATTTTTAACTTAACAAAACTTGGTGGAAGGAAATTTTGTTTATCAGAGGTAATTTTTAACTTGACAAAATTTTGTGAAATGAAATGCGACTCTATGAGAATCCGCATTTTTGAATAAAAACACAACTTTGTGAAATCCGTGCTTTTGATGGTCTGCTTTTTTTACTTCTTCCTTAGAGACTAAATGGGACTTTGTGTTTATTCACGTTTCAAACTCTTTTGGCACTAAAATGTGGAATTTGGATGAGAAGACTTCGAATCTATCAGAGGTAAGAACTTAACATGACAAGTTCATGGAATTTTTAGTAAACCTCAATTATAAACCGATTTGATTAGCCTTTACCAATCGCCGTTTGCTTTGGGCTAGTCATACTATTCCCCTCATTATGATGAGTTGTCAAAGATTTTATTTGGACTTAAATGCCAAACTTTTCTCTTCTCTAAACCCTAGTTGGTTAGAGCAGTTCATGCTCGCCCCCCCCCAAACATGATGGAGTTAGTGAGAAACTTGTTCTCTTTCCATTACCTTGATGGTATTGGGCATTTCATGCTTTTTACCCCAGCATGTTAGGGTTGTCGAGGACCTTGTTTGAGCCTGCATGCCAAACTTTCCTCTATCCTTAGTCATAGAGAAGTTAGATTTATTTAGTACTCCTATTGTTGTGGAGAGTTATGCATTTGTAGCAAGTTTGCAAATCGTCATTCACTGTACTTTGTTGGGGAAATTGATGAAGTAGCGGACCGCCAAATATTGACTACAAATGAACCCCTTCTTGCAGATGAGCTCTATTTGATTGGAGGACAAATTGATCATATTTTGCACATTCATTAATCTCTTTATAGTCTTCAGATGCTTAGCATTTGAACGGACCAGTAACTTAGTCATAGTGTTGAATTTTTTTCTTTTATTGGAGGAAAAATTCAAGTATGTGTATTAAATGATTTGATACTTCTGCATTCTCTTTTTCACAGTATCGGTCAGAGTTGTAATTGAGAGTTATAAAAGAAGATATGTATCTCAAACCACTCAATCTTTGACTTGATTGCTTCTTACTTTTACATAAGCTATTTGCATGAAATCCATGTCACCTTTAAAAGGTTCGGGGTCTTTCTCCTCCATCGAAAACCAACTTAGCTTTTTATTAAGAGTAATATTTCTTTAGAAATTTCCTGTTGAATTGTATCATTATCTTGTCGCTGTTTGGTTTTGCCAATTGGTATGTGCCATTTGAATAAACAATATTAATGACAAAAGGACCTTTCCACTTTGGCTGGAATTTCTCTATAGATTTTTGATTAGTTATGATAAGTCTTCTTACTAAAAAGACTAGATCACTTTTCTTGAAAGTTCTCTACTTGACCTTTTAATTAAAGATTTTGGAGATTCATGCTTGATAAACCTCAATGCTTTGTTGAGCTCCATGGTGTTTGTCATCAAGAGCTTCCAATTTTAGAAGTCTTTGCTGATGCTTCTCTTCTTGCACCATCTAGGCTGATAATGCAACTCGTAAAACGAAATTTGGATTTCCAAAGGAAGTACTATTTTGGATCCATACACCGAAGAAAATGGTGTAGCATTCGTAGGTGTTCTTATAGTTGTTCGATATGCCCAAAGATATTCTCCAAGTTTTTCATCCCAATCGCGTTGGTTAGATGAAATGAACTTTTAAAGAAGCTTCACAATGGTCTTGTTGAAGGCTTCTGCTAAACCATTAGCCGCAAGATAGTGTGGAGACAAAGCCACACTTTCGATCCTATATTTGTTACAAAATCTGGATAATGACTGACTCATGAACTGAGGTCCATTATCATGAACAATTCTCCTATGTACCCCGAAGCAGTATATGATATGATGTTTGATAAATTTGTTCACGTCTAATATCTTCACTTTTGTTAGGGGAACAGTTTCAGTCCATATTGAAAAGTAGTCAGTTATGGCCAATATGAACCGGTGACCCTTTGTTGATGGTGGCAAGATCGATCCAATAATGTCCATTCCCCATTGTTCAAACAGCCATGATGTAGTCGTTGGATGGAGATATTCGGGTGCTTGATGTATGAAATCTTCATGTATCTGACATACTTTGCATTTTCTAGCGCAAGTAACCACTTCTAACATCATCTTGGACCAATAATATCCCATTCTTCAGAGTCGATCCTAAAGTTTTGGTCCTGATTGATGTGCTCTGCAAACGCCACTATGAGCTTCTTCCAATGCTTTCTGATCTTCTTTATTAGAAAGGCAGCAAAGCAATTTCCATCATAGGATTTTCTATATAAGGTCTAAACTTCGGCATTATAATAGAATTGAATAGCTTTCCTTCGAATTACTACCACTTCTTGGGGTCTTCTAGTAATATTCTATAAAGAACATAATCTATATAAGGAAATCGCCAATCCCTTGGTTCGAGATCATTTCAAGGTCGTGTACTTCACGTACTTCTTGTTTCTTATCCGAAGTTAACTTCATTTTGAGTTCATTCTCTGAACAGAACAATTCGTTACTTCCCACCGTTATGCATTTGTTAACATCTTTAGGCAATGCTAAAGTAGCAGCCAACAAGGCTGTGAGTCCGCATAACTATTCTAATAGCATGGCACATGACTGATATAGAAGCCATTGAGACTATCAACTATCATCATAACTGCTTGATAATAAGGTAGGAGATCTTCTGTAACACCCTACTTTCCGTAGTATGGAAAGCTGGAACGTTCAGCATTGAATGATAACTCGACAAGACTCAGTAAATATTACAGTCATATTACAACGGAAATATGGACAAAATATAAAAATAAACAATAATTTTTTTATTTAAAACAATAATATTTTTCTTCCTTACATAATATTCAATAATAAAATAATAAACTAGAAAGGACATTAACCTTGTTGCTTCGCCTGCTTCTTAAAAATATATTGAGTCATGTTCTGTCTCTGGCGGGTCTACTGGTAGGAAATAATCTACGTCTAGCCATGCATAACTAGGATCATCAGTAAAGCGATCCAATAATATATAATAAAACATATAAAACAATGATATCTCAGTAATATAAAACGACGTACAATTTAAAACAATAGAAAATCTCATATTTTAACACTTTATATGTCTTATCAATTTTTCTTTTTGTTAATTCTTTTAATTACGGTATTTGAAAATTTAGGAGAATATGAACTTGGCTGGTCTGAACGCATCCCCGTATATCCCGGAAAAACGGAACAGTAAGTTGATCGGAGCCTATCCCGATCATCTCAAAAGGGAAACAGTGGCACAATTACGTTCAACCATCAAATCATATGGATCTTCAATTTCCCCCATAAATCCGGTGTATGGATTTATTATATGGATTATGTTCAGTATCAGTTGTTCAGTTCAGTAAATTCAGTTCTTATATGGATTTGTGATCATTAATAAAATTCAGTATTCAGTAACAGTAGTAGTAACATTAAGAAATAATGTAACAGTTTAGTAATTAATATTCTGTCATATATTATAGCAATCATGTCTTGTTCGGTATTCATTAAGTTTCCACATATATAATTAAATAGTTAATAAAATAAAACAGAGAACATAAAAGATAAAGTATAATTAATAGCATGTCTTTGAGTGAGTTGGACTCACTTTAAGATAAAATATAAGTGTAGCATGTTATAGTGAGTTATAAAACTCGTATTAAAATAAAATATAATCATTAGCAGGTTTATAGTGAGTCAAAGGACTCACTTTGGCCTTCATTTTGGATGAAGTCTTTGGCCTAAGTGAGGAAATCTTCCAAGGTTCTCAAAAACTCTCCTTGGTTGAACCCTATTATCTTTCCTTTTCTACTTCTCTTCGTTCTCCCATATTTTGCTTTCTTACTTCTCTTTTTTTTGTATAGGAAAAGTCGGCTTGTTGGGGTCTATTTATAGGGAATTAAGAGTTCTATTACTACTAAAAGTAGGAAAGACCAATATGGATTCTAATTGGATTCACTATCATCATTAAAGATGGAATTCTAAAAGATATGGAATCCAAATAGGAATCCGGATATGAAAACCAAATTTGAATCCGAATCCTATAGGTATAGGAACCAAATTAAATTACATCAAATTAATTGGATGAGAATTGAATCCTACATTAATTAGGCTAGTCTATTTTACTACCTCAACTAAGATTTAGATTGGGTTTCTATTTATATTTAATATCTAGTCAAATTAGAATCCAATTAGTTAAAGAAAACCAATGAACAAGTTGTTGATGGCTTCACCAAAGCACTCTCGTAACCAAAATTCATGAAGTTCTGATCACTCCTTAGTATATCCAGTTTTACATCAAGGGGGAGTGATGAAGTGTGATGCAAGTAACCATATTGTTACATGGTCATAATCATGTGTTAGTAGAGGTATTAGTGGACCTTAGTTGTTAGGGAAGTTGGATAGAAGTGGTAGTGGAGGGTGTCATCTCTTTGTTAGTTTTGCTTTGACCATGTTTTTAGGAGTAAATACTATATGATCTAGTAGTGGATAGTAGTTGGTAGGCCACTTAGTGTCATACTAGCCTATTTAAATACCATGTATGTCAGTGTTATTTGGTGCCTCAGAAAAAAATTTGCTTCTCATACTATGATATATTAGTTCTTCTTATCTTTGTCCACTTTACTTGTTCATTCTTCTACAACAGGTGGCATAATCTTCCCTAGTTGTCTCTGATGGGTCATTGTTCTTCTAGTGGATAAGGAATTGGGTCACTGCTTGGTTGTTTCGCTTTACAATGCATTGCAACAAAATTTTCCATGACTCTTTCTCTTGTATCTCCCAGAATATAGGAAGCTCTGTTAGAGAGTTTAAAGGTTGTCCATTGTATTTCTTCAGCAGAGACATATGGACTGTATTATGGATCTTTGCATTTGAAGGAAGTTGGAGCTTATCGGCCACTTTTCTTATCTTTTCTATGATCTCATATGGACCATAGTATTTTGCAGCAAGTTTCTGAGGAGTTGACTCCTTAATAGAGGACTGTCTATAAAATTGTACTTTGAGAAGAACTAGAGTACCTGCTTCAAATTGTCCTTCAGTCCTTCTTTTATCACCATAAAGTTTCATTCTTTGTAGGACTGTAAGAAAATGATCTTTTAGCAACTTAAGCACCTGATCCCAATCAAGTAGAGAATCTTCCACAGCTTACACACTTGCAATTTTGGGGGCGGTCTTCCATAGACAATTTCATAGGGTGTATAAGCAGTAGAAGCATTCCATGAGGTGTTATGCTAGAAAGATGCCTGTGACAGCCATTTACTCCATTCCATTGGCTTAGTATTGCAAAAACACCTTAGATATGCTTCAATACATTGGTTCACCCTCTTTGATATTCCATCTGTTTGCAGGTGGTAGGCTATACTTGGCTGCAATTTGGTCCCCTGAAGCTTGAACAACGCATTCCAAAAGTCACTAGTGAAAATTATATCTCTGTCACTAATAACTGAAGTAGGAACGATGTAGAGCATTACAATTTCATTACAAAAGAGAGATGCTATCTGTATTGCTGTAAAGGGATGCTTGAGAGGTATGAAGTGTGCATACTTTGATATTCTATCAATAATTACTCAGATAGTGGTTTTTCCATAACTAATTGGTAACCCCACAATGACATCCATGGAAAATTCTTCCCATACCTGATTAGGCATTGGTAGAGGCTCTAATAATTCAGGGAGAGAAATAGATTCACCTTTTTCCTCTGGCACACATCACAGCATCTCACTTTTTGTTTGATCATTGATTTCATTCTAACCCACCCGAAAGTTTTCTTGTTTCTTTGAAAGGTTCAATAATAAGCAGAATGGCCTCCTACAAGTGTACTATGGTGATCATGAAATTTTTTTCAAATAATGTATTTTATGGAAAAATGATGTTCCTACCTTTGTAAAACCATACCCCATTCAAGAGCCTATAGTGGTGATGAGAGGGAGAACCTGTAGCCACTTCTTCTGCATGGAGTGGAAGTAAGAATATTGTTGTACCATCTCCTACACTTTAGATAGTCAAGAAGGTTGGCCAACAATAATTGAGGTCGAAGTGAATTCTATAGTAGAGGTAAGATTAGTTGCAAATTCTTCTCTCCTTCTAGATAATGCATATGCACCTAAGTTCTCCTTCCCTTCTAATATTCAACAAGATAATCATATTTAGTTAGTTTGAGTAACCATGGGAGCTGAGATTCTTGCTTGTATCTATGGTCCAGTAGTATTTAAGGCTCTTTTGATCTATTTTGATCACAAACTTTCTTCCCAACAAGTATTGCCTCTATTTCTTAACGGCTAATAGTATAGCCATCATTTACTTTTCATATCCATCATTTCCTTTTAATGGCTCCTAAGCCAACAGCCGAAGTATCATACTCAACAACAACCTCTTTGTCAAAATTGGACATCTTAAGAACATGTAGAGACATGAGTACTTCTTTGAGTTTGGCAAAAGATTTCATGGACCTGTCAGACTATTTGAAAGCCTCCACTTTTGCAATTTCATTCAAAGGTGCAACCATACCCCGTGAGGCCAAAAATCCCTCTTAAAACCTTCGGTGTAGCTGGTATTGGTCATTGGGCTATAGCTTCAATCTTTTTATTATCTACAGTTATGTCATTTGGAATAATGATATATCTAAGATAGCCAAATTGCTGACTACCAAACTAGCTTTTGCTGAATTTTGCATATAATTGATTATGTCTGAGTGTTTCAAGAACTAGACTCAAGTGTTGAAGATGAACCTCCCAGTCTTTGCTATACACAAGAATGTTACCAAAGAAGACCAAGACAAATCTCCTTAAGTATTGTCTGAATATGTCATTCATCGGATTCTGGAATGTAGAAAGAGCATTGGTGAGATCAAAAGGCATAATCGTAATGGCCATTATGTGTTTTGAAAGTTGCTCTGGCAATATCGGACTATGCAACCCTCACCTGATGATATCCTGAATGGGCATCTAACTTAGAAAAGTATGTTGCGCCATTCAATTCATCTAATAGATCATCTATAAGGGATATAGGGATCTTATCGTTGATAGTATGTTGATTGAGAGATTTTTAATATATGCACACACGTCAACTTCCATCGGATTTCTTCGCAAGGACCACTAGAGAGGCAAATGGACTGATGCTTGGTCTAATTACACCAGATTGGAGCATTTGTACAATCTGCTTTTCAATCTCACTTTTTTAGTAAAAAGGGTACTAGTATGGCCTTGCATTTACAGTAAAATGAGAGTCAGTTAAAGGTATATGATGATCACAAGCACGTTAAGGTGGAAGCTCCTCTGGAATAGAAAATTATGTGTGTCATCTGGTATTAGTTCTGTGTGTCATCAGTTGAACTGGCACAAACTCGCACAACATAGACCATCCCATCTGTTAATATAATTTTGGCAAACTTTTCTTCTCCCATCAACTTCATAGCACTAGGTAATAGACCCTTCAATAGAATAGGTTTTTTCTATTGCTAAAGTTTTAAAGTCTTCTTGGAAAAATGCCACAAAGTTGGATTAAAGCTTTGCAGCCACACTGTTCGCAGAATGACTTGAGAGTTACTAAGGGTATAATCAACAAATTAGCCAATGTTTCAACCCCTAGTAGAGATATTTTAGTACCAGGACAATTCTCTCTTTCTTCAAATTTCACACCACCTACCACAATTACCAGAAAGGGTGATATCTCAACAACTTCAAAATTTAATCTTGCTTCAGTAATGGAATCAATAAAGTTATGTGTTGCCCTAGTGTCCACCATAAATCCCACTTTTTTCCATGCATTTTGCCAACCAATCTAATATAACTCACACCCACTGTTCCCTCTATTTTATTAGCTGTCAGTGAAAGAATTTTGTTATTTGATATTTTTTTCTTCAACATCTTCAAAACCCCAATCCTTCTCTTCCTCGAATTCAAAGGAAATTTCCAACCTATAAACCTTCTATTTTTGCATTTGTGGCTAGCTTCATTTTTTTCATTACAGAAAAACATAACCCTTTATCTCTTTTTTCTTTGTATTCTTGGCTAGATAAGTTTGTCGTCGAATTATGTGTAGAAGTGGAGCAATTGAAATTGTTCTTTGTAGTGGTAGAGGGGTTGTCAAAATTTTTGCTCCAGTTTGTACTTCTATTTCTTTTTGGCCTTTTGTCGATTGCAGTAGCTTTTTCCTCCATCATCATGGCCATTCTCATAGATGCCTTCATAGTAGTGGGTTATTTGGCCATTATTTCATATCTAATAGGTTCTATTAGACCACTTATAAAGCAACTAATCAAGAAATCCTCTGAAAGCCAATGAATGTGGTAAGAGAATCTCATGAACTCACTGAGATATTCTTCATAAGACTTTTTTTTTTGTTTTAACATGGACAATTCCCCTAAATAATTAAGGGTTGTGGAGTGGTCATACACTGACAATAAACCACTTTCAAATTCCTCCCAAGAAATGAGTGATCCTTTGTTATGAATAGTCCATCTATATCACTGTAAAGGACCATTTTCCAAATGGAGGGTAGCTTGTCTAATCTTCTGTTGTTCACCAACTATATAAAATTCAAATAGTTACTCAATCCTATACAACCATTCATGAATTTCTTTCCCACCCAACTTTAAAAAATCTGGTATGGGCTTTATCTAATTACTCTTTTGTTAGCCTTGAATTAAAGATTTTTTGGGTTTATCTTATTCTTGTCATTCATGGTCCTTAGAGTTGCATGATTGACTATTAAGAAATTTAGGAGGATTAAGAAGGATTGGTACCACTCTGTCTTGATGCAAGACTTTGCTAGATTCTGTAGGTGGAGTTTGATTCTGAATATCAACTCTCAAATCCAAGATTAGGTTCTTTAGCTCTTATTTATCACAAGATATATCAAGATCACGCTTCTACAACAACATTTTCAACTCTTTCATTTCTCAAATATGACCTTCAATGACTCCCTTCTTCAGCCTATCAAATTTAGCTATAAATGGAGAGTATGATACACACGATTTTCCAACATCCTTGACAGGGGAGAGATCATGCCTTACTCTGATACTAATGTTGCAATCCTTCTCAGAATTATTGTCACTGCTAGATCTTATCGCTAGCTTGGTGCTAGACCTATAATAGTTTAGGTGAAGAAGATGATAGAGGAAGAAGAAGAAGATAGTTTAGAAGAAGAATTGAGAAGAGAAGTGAGGAATTCTATTAATCAAATGATTCAAGGTTACAAAGATGACTAATCATCTATTTGTACAAAAAAATTCCTCAATTTCCCTAATTCCACAGCTTCTAAATCTTCTATCGTTCATGGACATTTGCATGGGCATGCACATAAGACAGTTATAACTGTCCAACTTAATTAACTAATTGAGAGCGAACATGGTAAGTGAGCTTACTAAATAGAAGCCCGACCCAGTAACTCATTTCTTCAATTCTCAACTCTAGACCTGCTCCGGCAATCAGGAGCATGCACATACCCCTTTGAACTAGGTCTTTGATAGGATAAGTTTAGGGTTTTGGAGGCGCAGGAGGATTAGGTATTGAGGAGGAGATAAGGGTCTGTCTAGGGATAGAGATTGAGATTTTTTTTCATCCTTTTCTCTAGGAAATTATGGATTAGAAAGGAGTTCACGAGAATGGAAGAGAGAGAGAGAGAAAGAGTATGTGTGTGTAAGAGGGGAGAGAATGAGAAGAGAGAGGAGATATGACAGGGGGAGGGGTGTTTTGATGAAAACATTGCACTTTAGTGCATGTGATGTGCTCCATATGTAAAGCTTTTATTGGGCCACATAAGCATCATAGGAGGGTATTCCTCCTTCGCCACAGGTTTTCCAGTTTCCTCATATATATATATATATTTATACACACACACACGTGTACATTGATAAAAGTATACCTAAGGTGACCATGGGAGAGTTGCTTATAAAAGCATCATAAATCTCATGATAGTATTTGTGGAAGATATAAACCATTAATTGTGATATTCACTTTAAATAATAATATTCAAAAATCTTACTTTATAGATATATTTTGACTGTGTGTTGGCTATATACAAAATGAATAGTATTTCAACAATAGAACAAATAAAACCTCTTGATCGATTATAAAGAAGTGTCTAAATCATTTATGTACCATCTAAATAGAGCATGGAATTACAATTAATAGTTCGGATCGTTCACATACATTCTTTATGTTGAGATTTAGGGCGTTTCCATAGGCAACTCCCCTTTGGTGTCGCCTTAGGTAGACCATTGATATATATATATATATATATATATATATATATATATATATATATATATATATATATATATATATTCTCACTCATGAGTGGACAATATAATAATTATAATACTGCCTAAGGAGAATGACTAATACAATTACCAATTCTCAAGATGTTTTGGATCTACAACCGCTATCAAATCTTGAATCTTCAAATGTTTTGGATCTACAACCGCTATCAAATTCTTTTTGTCATCCATCCTTTTAACCTAAGCATGCCGAAAAGAAGTCATTTCTGTGAGGTAATCATTTAGCACCAAAAAACCTTCATAGATTTAATAAATTTTCAGTACTCCCAGCAGGGGCTTTGTTGCAACCCAAGCCAGCGTGCTTGCTTGCAAGTTCCAGTACTGCCCACCAAGGTGTGGCCTCCATCACCACTATTTGTCTTACTAATTGAACATCTACCATTGACCTTATTTGGCTTTATGATCTATATCCGTATCTAATCACATATAGTACAGTTTATGGGAAAAATTGCTGAGGAGAACCCCACGTCTACTAAAATCAAGGAGAATCTCAACGAAATCTCTAATTGTTTTTTGACCTAGATTTGAGTCCAATCCAAACACATCAAGATTGAGATTTTGAATCCAGTCAAATCCAAATTAAATCTAAACAGATATTTAAAGAGAAAATCGGGAGGAAATTCAGCCTATCAACTGGATTCTTGATCAAATCAAGGCCAAATACAATTATCAGAAGCATTTAAATCTACAGAGAATGTGGGATTTCCATCCTCATCCACAAGGCAAGTGAAGTAACCACCATTAGCTTATAAATAGGCTCCAAGAGAGATTTATGAAGACACTTTTGGGAATATCCAAGGTTATTTGATATGCTTTTGAGCGCGTATAAGTAGAGCTTACTAGTTATTTGGTCATACAAGTTATATGGACAACATTCAAGAAATCTAGTAGCGATAGTTGCTCTAATTTCTAGGTTCTTCATCCATATTAGAAGCTCTTTGACTACGATGTAAATTGTACACTCGCAAGTGCAAAAGATCGACAAGTAGTATAAGAGTAGTAATCCAAGATCGTTCTCTTGATGATCATTTTGTTATTGTGTGACTTTAAGAACTGATTACGAAATTAAAAGGAAAAAAATAAAGATCAGATTTTTATTAACTAAAAACTAAAACTAAAGACAGAAATTTATTTTAATTACAATTATTAGTCAGATGGATGTAACTCCCTCATAGGATAATTTACTGTATATATTTATGCTTTTTTTTTCTCAGTTTTATAGAACACGTGGTCTTTCTACAATCGAAAAATAAATTAATGAAGCTCAAAACATATAAACTTGCAAACTTGATACTTTGAATAACTTCTCCCAGTTAATTCTATATGAATTTTGAGTTTATTTAAATATGCAATATGAATAACAAAAATAAACATTCAAAGTCTAAGTATATACCATGCCTAAAAGTCAACGGTATATTAAAAACTAAGCAATGATTATATTGTCAAATAATAGAACATCAGAAACTCAAAATCATATCTAAATGCCTTCAAAGATAATGGAGAATCAAATATATCATTTCCACAAAAAATAATTAAAACCAATAAGCATAAAAAAAAATACATACCAGTAAATCACCTGGAGTTTTTTATTCTATCTGATCCAACTCAAGAATTTAGCCACTCTTACTCATTATAACCATGAACAAAGAGAAACGGAATTCTTTTATTGATTTTTATAAATGAGTACAAAAATTAAATCTTGAATAAAAAAAAAATCTAATAATTAAAAGATTCATAAGAATTACAAAACTTGGATTATATTGGCTATTTATAGACTTACAAAACACTAATAGAAATTCCATTTACAATAAAACTTTAAATTCTTCTTAAAAAAAAATCCTAAAAAGAGACTATGGCCACTCTCATTGACGGGCCCTTCGACAGCAAGTCTCGAGTTTGTTTTACAGTCGATTGTTGTCGAAAGCTAGTAGATGACTATCAATAGCTAGTCCTGTTTTTACATAGATCTGGACTGATATTTGAGATACACTTCGATACTTTGATTTTCTTGCATATAAAACCCTGCAAAAACACTAGAAAAATATCATAGTGAGGAATTTGATTAATAAAAATAGTTTTCTATTAATTTTTTGTATTAATCAACAAAATTGGATTATTGTTGCACAAAATAAACTAAAATAATTACTCTTTTTAAGTATAGTCACACCCCTAACTTGAGTTTTGCTAGTTCCTAGCAAATTTATAGACTAAAGAAAAAAAACTAAAGACCTAAACTGAAAAGAAAATAAATTCTAACTCACTTTCGTAAGAATGACATTGCACTTAGCACGTGCAACAAACCGTTAAACCCCTACTTTACCCTAGTTGATGAGTATTGTCTCATGAGGATTTTTAGTGATGTTACCCGCAAATATCAAACAATGTTGAGATTAAGAAATAAATAAAAGGAAAAATAAGGACAAGTGTAAAATAAAGAAAATGAAAAATGCTAATATCCTATTAACTATTATACTATTACTATATATATTATTTTTGTTTTTCACTTCTTTTCCATATCAAGCTCAATTAGATATGCATATACAGATATCTATGAGAATGTTAACTTTAATTAATCACTTACAATCTAATACCTTTATGTATCCATCATGCTTATTTAAATCGTATCATACATATACTTTTACTTTCAATTATCCTCTCCTATGTACTCTTGTGAGCTTATATATAAGCCTTGTCAAGTTTCAAACTCCACTCAAACTTATAGAAACCCTTTTCATACATACATACATACATACATACATACATACATATATATGTATATATATACATTTATATATATGTATATTTATACATATATATGCATATATATATATATATATATATATATATATATATATATATATATATATATGTGTGTATATATATATGTGTGTGTGTGTGTGTGCGTGTATGTATATATATATATATATATATATATATATATATATATATATATATATATATATATATATATATATATATATATATAGTATGTATACTACATACATACATACATATATACATACATATATATATATATATATATATATATATATATATATATATATATATATATATATATATATACATACATGCATATATATATATATATATATATATATATATATATATATATATATATATATATATATATATATATATTCTTTTTCATAGACACTTGCCTTTTATGTGAACATTCATACTTACCGAGATACAAAAGCCCAGTTACTCCGCTCACGACTATAATAAAAATCCATAAGTGTCATTTGTGTGAAACACTTACCAAGGCACACAAACCCAACTACTTTACACTTGTTTTCTCTTATTTACTTACTATATATATTTTTTATTCGAAATATATTACCTTAAGTACCAGCTCACTTCTTTTTTATACATATATGATCGGTCTTCCTTTTAAGTTTTCTCTTTGTTATCAATTCATTTTGACTCATCGTGTAAGTGTTCATAGTACATACTCGATTCTAATCTTAAGTATCCATATATCTTACTATCGGATTTAAAATCTCAATCAAGATTACATATAAAAGTATTAAAATTAAGATATCAATTTCATAAATATACATGTAGAGTACTTCAAATCTTACTTTCTACTTGACATATATAATTTTTTTTAAACTATGTTTTTAATTATGATACAGTAAAGTACAATGTATTTGTCCCATCCCCCAACTTAAATTATGCAATGTCCTCAGTTTATCAAAAATATAACTATGAAAGTAATACACTAAGAAATTATGTAAGAGGTTAAGGATAAAATATACATGGGTTTGTCAGTTTTCCAAAAAACTCACTCCCTTTTATAGTTGATATCACTGACACCTCTGATGAAGACCTTTTTGTCACTTGCATCTTTGATACTGGCAAAACTCTGCAGTCTTCTAACTCGTTGTTTCATCTTCATCAGGAGAAATGTAGGCATTCTCACCAACCACTTATCTTAATACTTTGGTGAGAAGCCGATAGTGATGTTGTTGACGACGCTCGATTCAGACTTGCTATTCTTCAATGACTCGCAATCTTACATTGAGCGTGACTATCATCCTTATGATCGAATCAATTCGTGTATGGAGTGTTACTTCTTCTGGTCGAGCCACTACATCTATTGCTCTTGTTGCACCCGCTATTCCTACTGGGCGTGTCGAGCACTCATGCTTCTTTGCATGGTGGTATCCGTAAATGGTTGCATGGTGTCATCTCGTGATGGATGGACTCCATAATTCATGCAAATTTTTATAATCAGAGATGATAGAACTAAGTGAGGTTTCACTACTGTCGGATACTGGATATACTCATGGGCTTGTCACATGCATTGAACTATTGTGAAGTACATGATGGATGCGATATCGAATGCACGCCTCTCCAAAATCATGTTCAACAACATTTCATCCCTTGAATATAGTTTCATTGTTGCATAGGACCATAGGATGTTATATTTAATAAAAAGACTTACAAGATATACTCCTTTCTAACATAGCGCACCTTCAAGAAACTCTTATTAAATGCAACATGGCTGAGGTTCTCACAAAACATTTTGAACCAACGAGAGCAATTTGGTATACCATTGACAATCTCCATAGAAGAAGGATCCTCCTCAGGAACATTAGGTACATGGATTGTCCTTAAAATTTCTTCCCTTGTGAATGGTATTTTCCTGCCTCTTACTGTGGATTATCCATATTGATCTCAAAGTGTCGGTTGCAAGTTAACATAAAACTCATGCAGGATCTCATTACATGCCAGCATGTGTGCATATCTTGTGTATGCCTCTAACTCTGCAACCTACATTTGTGCTCTGAGAGCCAAATTCTCGTTTATCTTTGAGTAGTCGACGGGAAATTCGGACCAAAGTTTAAAATCTTCATACTTCTCCAAGATTTTTTTTTTGTTGCCTTTGCAGCTTTTATCTTCTATGGAGAAGATAGGCCAGAGGATTCCACTCTCAGTCTCTTAGAAACAATCTACTTCCTTGGTCCCATTCTACAAAAATAAACCACAAAATACACAACTTAACAAAATATTATTATTTCTTCAAAAATGATGCATGAATCTATCACATATAATTATTCTATTTTTTTATTTAATCTCTTTTTTCCCTCTTTTTTCTTTTAACCAAATAAATTTCGTTATATAGTTCCATATTTTCCCAAATTCCTCCAAGAATTATCAAATTCTACTTTGATTTAACTATTATTGCATGAATTTGATATATGACAATTATACAAGCAACCAATGCAATATAATACCAAAAAGTTGAGATTTTCACTTTTTATACTCATGATTTAAGCATATAATATCAATAATTTCATTAAATTCGTTAAAAATTCTCATAACTTTGTTGAACTATCCCAAATCTACTAAAAAGTAAGGATGTAGGTTTTTGAGACAAAAAACTATTTTTTACAAAGAACAAATCAAATAGAAATCAAAGAGGAGAAATAGTTTTGGCTATCGAAAGAAAGATTTTGGGCATTGGGTGCTGTAGAAAGAAGGTTAGAGTTTTGTTTGTGCAGAACTCAAAGATCAATTTATAGATGGGCATCTCAATAGATGGTTGTCGGCAGCCGCTTCGATAGCAGTTTTAACAACCACTCTCAACCAGGCAAAATTTTGTTTTTACAGGGCCTACTGTCGACAACCACTTTGACAACGGCTTCGACAGTAGCTCTCTATTGAGACTTATGTCAAGCCAAATTTTTTTATTTTTTTAGTTAATGCTAGTTCCTATGCTAATGCTATTTCTAATATCTAGTTGTTAACTCCTAGTTCTAAAATTAATTCTAAACTATAAATTAGTTCCTAATTACGAAAGTTTTTTGAAAATTTGAAAATTTTGAAGGAAAATGCAAGAAAGAAAGAAAAAACGAATTTTTTTTTTTAAAACAAAATCGTTGAACTCATCATAAGTATCAAAACTATGTTATCTTTATGAGCCATCCCCCAACTTAAAATACACATTATCCTCAATGAATCGATATATCTAGTTAATTAATCAAGTACAAGTAAAAATTTGAGAAGGAAAAGAGCTTAGAAATTACCTCGGTCCGGAACTCATGATGTAACAGCTGCAAAATAAAATTATTAGTACATAATATAAAATAATATACATAGTGTCTTTGTTTAGTTCGTATCAATGTGATGTCAATTCACTAGATCGTGAGATTCCTTGGAGTGCTTTAGAAATTCTATGTATTGCTTTAATCGTTTCTCATTTACTTTGAATATATGACCATTCTTTGGATTTTCGATATTAGTTGTGCCATATGGATACACAATTTTAACTATAAATGGTCCTATCCATCTTGAACACAAATAGATGAAGGCCTGAATCATATAATAATACTTTGTCAGAATGATGAAAAACATGGCCTGCAATATGGTGATCATGCCATATTTTTATTTTATACTTTGAAATGCATGAATTGTTATTGCATCACGTCTTATCTCTTCCAACTCATTTATTTGTAGCTTTCGTATTAGGTCAGCTGAATTTAGACCAAGATTTACTAGTTTGATTGCCCAATTTGCCTTATACTCAATTTCTATAGGCAAATGACAAGTCTTTCCATAGACCATTCTATATGAAGACATACCTAAGGCTGTTTTATATGCTATATGGTAAATCCATAGAGTATCGGTCAGTCTAAATGTGAGACGGATTAACCATTTTCTCTTCCCTATTGGCTAGCTCAACTTGTCCATTTGACTGTGAGTGATAAAGTGTAGAAATCTTGTTTGTGATATGATACTTTTACATAAAATTTTCTAAGCCTTTATTAGAGAAGTGAGAATCCACATTACTTATTAAGGCTTTAGCAACTCCAAATTTGGATAATATATTTTCTTTAAAATTTAGTAACAGTCAGTTGATCATTGTTTCTATATACTGCAGTTTCTACCCATCTAGAGACATAATTGACCGTATGAGAATACAAACATATTCATTAGAAATAGGAAACGATACCAGGAAGTCAATGCCCCAATAATCGAATTTCTCAATTGTAAGTATGGGTGTTAGAGGCATATCATTCTTTCTGGTTAACGCTCCTAGTTTCTGATATGACTCGCATCTCTTACAAAATTCATATGCATCTCTAAACATAGTAGGCCATTAAAAATCACATTCGAGTATTTTGGCTATCGTCTTTTTAGATGAAAAGTGGTCCCCACATCAAAGATCTGTAAAAACAACTATATGTGAGAGCAAAATATGAACGAAATTTATCAAAAGCAAAAACTACAGCTAGAACTTCCTTCTCTGTTGTAGTATAATTCGTCCAAGTGTCATTGAGAGTCTTGCTAGTATAGTAGACCAGTAAGGCTTTTTAACTCTGTGTTGTCCTAGTACAACTCCAATTGCATAATCACTTGTGTCGCACATGATCTCAAATGGAAGTGATCAATATGGAGGTTGGATTATTGTCGCCGTGATGATCATCTTCTTGTAGGTTTCGAAAGTTGTTTGGCAGTATCTATTCAAATTGCATGAAGATGAGAAAATGATCTAACAATAGTACTAAAACCATTTATGAATCTTCTTTAAAAATCTGCATGTCATAAGAATGAATGTATGTTTTTCACGATTTTAGGTATCAGTATTTCAGAAATAGACTCAACTTTCGGCTTATCTACTTCAATCTCTTTAGATGAAACTATATGGCCCAACATAATACCTTTTGCAACATGAAGTGACATTTTTCCAAATTTAGGAGTACATTTTTCCGTTGATACCTTTAAAGCATCGATTCTAAATTAGTTAAATAAGATTCAGAATTATTTCTAAATATAGATAAATCATCCATAAATACTTCTAGATACTCTTCAATTATATCGCTAAAAATACTTATCATAAATCTTTGAAATATTGCGTGCGTGTCACATAATCCAGATGGCATTCTTCTAAAAAAATATATATAGAGGGACAGGTTAAAGTTGGCTTTTCTTGATCCTCTAATGCAGTTTCAATTTGATAATAGCCAAAAAAATGATCAAGAAAACAATAAAATTAATGCCCAGCAACTCTTTCAAGTACTTTGTCAAGAAATAGTAATGGAAAGTGATTTTTACGTGTTACTTGATTCAGTTTCTAATAATTGATGCACATACACCAACTTGTAGTAGTGCGAGTAGGTATTGTAGACACCAAAAAAAGAAAAAAAATAATAAAGAAATAGAAAAAAAGAAAAAGAAGAAAAGTGTGACTAGCATCCGCGGGGCGGGGTGCACCCACGGGTGGCACCCACGGGGTGCATCCCACGAGGTGCCACCCGCGCCGTAGGGCTGCAACCGTTGGGTTGCACCTGTGGGATGCCACCCTCACGGTGTGCCCCTGCAGTATTATCTGAGGGCGGTGTTATCTGAGGGTGATGTTATCCGATTTTCGTGTTTTTGTTACGTGGATTTGGGCCATGATAAGGAGTTTAAGGGAATAGTTACCCCTCAATCTTGGTGTTTCTGTTACGTGGATTTGTCCTAGAATTTAGGGGAACAGTTACCCCTTGATCAATAAAAAAAGACGAGAAAATTTCTAGAAAGACAGAGTTTCCAGAGCGGAGAAATTCTCAGAGAAGAAAGTTTCCAGAGCGAAGAAATTCTCAGAGAGGAGATTTTCAAACGAAGATAAATAGGGAGACGGAAAAATTTTGAGAGTGGAGTTCTCTCCCCTTCTCTTCCAGCTAGTATTTGGCATCGAAGAAATCCATTGATGCGAAGTTCGGATCGTCAACGAAATGCAGAAACAAGGCTCCACCACTGCTAGAACCCACAGAAATTAAAAGGGGAGTCGAAATCAATCATTCCCCATTCTTGTTATTCAGATCTTTTCGTGTAATTCTCTTTCTATTGATGCAATTTCAAAATAAATTTGTAATAGAAAGAAATTTCCAATTTTCGGGCGTACAGGTATCATCTATCCATCCTCGTTTTTAATTACTATTATCCCACTCTTTTTTGGAACAACTTGGGTTGGACTTACCCACTTACTATCAACAATTGGATAGATTATACCAGCATCTAGTAGTTGCAATACTTCGGCTTTAAACCACTTCTTTCATGGCAGGGTTAAGCTTTCGTTGCATTTACCTAATAAGCTTTGGCTCCATCGTCCAAAGTAATGCAATGTGTGCAAATAAGGGGGTCCATATCTTTGATGTCCGCCATATTCCATCCACGAGCTCTTTTATACTTTCATAGTGTCGATAGTAGTTGGTCTTCTTTATTTTTATCAAAATGCACTGAGATGACCACTAGAAAAGTTAGGTTTCAAAAGCGCACACTTTAGATCTTCAAGTAGCAGTTTTAGCTCAAGTATTGGTACTTGGATATCAGATGTTATCAATTTCTTTATAATTTGAGGTAACTCGTCATACACTTCTTTTGTTGGGATCCATCCCGTGACATTCGAACATTGGGCATTAGTTAAATTTTTATGATTCAATTATATGTTCGAATTTGAGATATTCAAGGAAGTCATCGTTCTCTATTAATGCCATCTTTATAGGCAAATGACAAGTCTTCCCATAGACCATTCTATTTGAAGACATACCTAAGGTTGTTTTATATGTTGTACGGTAAATCCATAGAGTACCGGTCAATCTAAATAACTAAACTTTGTGAGATGGATTAACCATTTTCTCTTTCCTATTGGCTAGCTCAACTTGTCCATTTGACTGTGAGTGATAAAGTGTAGAAATCTTGTTTGTGATATGATACTTTTACATAAAGTTTTCTAAGCCTTTATTAGAGAAGTGAGAATCCCCATCACTTATTAAGGCTTTAGGAACTCCAAATTTGGATAATATATGTTCTTTAAAAATTTAGTAACAGTCGGTTGATCATTGTTTTTATGTACTGCAGTTTCTACCCATTTAGAGACATAATTGACCGTATGAGAATAAAAACATATTCGTTAGAAATAGGAAACGATCCCAAGAAGTCAATGCCCCAATAATTGAATTTCTCAATTGTAAGTATCGGTGTTAGAGGCATATCATTCTTTCTGGTTAACGCTCCTAGTTTCTGATATGACTCGCATCTCTTACAAAATTCATATACATCTCTAAACATAGTAGGCCATTAAAAATCACATTGAAGTATTTTGGCTACCATCTTTTTAGATGAAAAGTGGTCCCCACATACTTCTGTATGATAGGAAATAATATGCTTTGAATCTAATTATGAGACACACAACACCTAGTGATTTGATCTCAGAAATATTTCAACAAGTAAGGTTCGTCGAAAAAAATGGCATACCTCGTATAAAAATCGTCATTTGTCTTGGCCTCCAATGATTCAACATTTCTTCTGCAATAAAAAATTAATAATGTCTACATATCAAGGAGTTCTTGTAATTGAAAATAGTTGCTCATCAGGGAACAAGACCCTAATTGGTAGCTTATCGTTTCTTAAAGTTAGTCTAGGGAGGTGATTTACATCTTCTCTACTCTCTTTTTGTCCTTAATATCAAAATCAAACTCTTGGATTAGCAGTGTCCATAGGATTAGTCGTGGCTTTGCTTCTTTCCTTGACAAAAGAAATTTGAGCATCAAAGAACTGTAAAATCAACTATATGTGAGCCCAAAATATGAACGAAATTTATCAAAAGCAAAAACTACAGCTAGAACTTCCTTATCTGTTGTAGTATAATTCATCCAAGTGTCATTGAGAGTTTTGCTACCATAGTAGACCATGTAAGGCCTTTTAACTCTTTGTTGTCCTAGTACAACTCCAATTGCATAATCGCTTAATGTTGCACATGATCTCGAATAGAAGTGATCAATCTGGAGGTTGGATTATTGTCGCGGTGATGATCATCTCCTTGAGGGTTTCGAAAGCTATTTGGCATGCCTGTATATATTCAAATTGCATGAAGGTGAGAAAATGATCTAACAATAATACTAAAATCATTTATGAATCTTCTATAAAAATCTACATGTCATAAGAATGAATGTATGTTTT
Source organism: Dracaena cambodiana (assembly GCA_036321105.1). Lineage (NCBI taxonomy): Eukaryota > Viridiplantae > Streptophyta > Magnoliopsida > Asparagales > Asparagaceae > Dracaena > Dracaena cambodiana. The sequence continues at coordinate 22,432,061 of JAYEPQ010000015.1, forward strand.
TCACGATTTTAGGTATCAGTATTTCAGAAATAGACTCAACTTTAGGCTTATCTACTTCCATCTCTTTAGATGAAACTATATGGCCCAACATAATACCTTTTGCAACATGAAGTGACATTTTTCCCAATTAAGGAGTAGATTTTTCCGTTGATACCTTTAAAGCGTAGATTCTAAATTAGTTAAATAAGACTTGAAATTATTTCTAAATATAGATAAATCATCCATAAATACCTCTAGATAGTCTTCAACTATATCGCTAAAAATACTTATCATACATCTCTGAAATATTTCGTGCGCGCCACATAATCCAGATGGCATTCTTCTAAAAGTAAATATACTAGAGGGACAGGTGAAAGTTGTCTTTTTTTGATCCTCTAATGCAGTTTCAATTTGATGATAGCCAAAATAACGATCAAGGAAAGAATAAAATTAATGCCCAGCAACTCTTTCAAGTACTTTGTCAAGAAATGGTAATAGAAAGTGATTTTTACGTGTTACTTGATTTAGCTTCTAATAATTGATGCACATACACCAACTTGTAGTAGTGCGAGTAGGTATTGTAGACACAAAAAAAAGAAAAAAATAATAATAAAGAAATATAAAAAAAAGAAAAAGAAGAAAAGGGTGACGAGCACCCACGGGGCGGGGTGCACCCATGGGCGTATAGGTATCATCTATCCATCCTCGTTTTTAATTACTGTTACCCCACTCTTTTTTGGAACAACTTGGGTTGGACTTACCCACTTACTATCAACAATTGGATAGATGATACCAGCATCTAGTAGTTTCAATACTTCGGCTTTAAACCACTTCTTTCATGGCAGGGTTAAGCTTTCGTTGCATTTACCTAATAAGCTTGGCTCCATCGTCCAAAGTAATGCAATGTGTGCAAATAAGGGGGTCCATATGTTTGATGTCCGCTATATTCCATCCAAGAGCTCTTTTATACTTTCGTAGTGTCGATAGTAATTGCTCTTCTTTATTTTCATCAAAATGCACTGAGATGACCACCAGAAAAGTTTCCTTAGGTTCCAAAAGTGCATACTTTAGATCATCAGGTAGCAGTTTTAGCTCAAGTATTGGTACTTGGATATCAGATGTTACAGTTCTTTATAATTTGAGGTAACTCATCATACACTATTTTTGTTGGGATCCATCTCGTGATATTCGTACATTGGGCATTAGTCAAATTCTTATGATTCAATTATATGTTTGAATTTGAGATATTCAAGGAAGTCATCGTTCACTATTAATGTCATCTCCAAAAGACATGCACAATGATACGATATCTCCTTCATCATGGATTTGTTCAATGTAATTAATGTCTTGAAATTCATCATTATCTATATTCAGTTGTTTGCAAACATTAAAAATATTAAGTTCAAGAGCCATAGCTAAGAATGATTGTCCGAGGATAACTGGAATATGAAGACGTGAATTCTTCACAGGTGCAGTTTCGATAACTATAAAATCTCCAGGGAAATAAAAGTTCTTGATCTACACTAGAACATCTTCCACAATGCCCTTAGGAAGCCTTTCCAATCTATCAGCTAGCTGTAGTGTGACTAGTGTAGGTTTAAGTTCTTCTAGACCCAGGTGCTTGTAAACTGAAAATGCTTAAAGATTTACATTAGCTCCCAATTCTAGAAAACCTTTCTCTATATTATGTTGACCTATCACACAAGAAATAGTAGAATATTTAGGATCCTTATATTTAAGAGGCATTTCATAACAGAATAGTGCACTTACCTGCTATGTAAGAAATGCTTTATTCTGTATGTAGTGACGTCTTTTGATAGTGTACAAGTCCGTCAAGAATTTTGTGTATGAGGGAACTTGTTTACTCACTTTTAGCAGAGGTATATTGATCTTTACTTATTTCAAAATCTCCAAAATATCAGTATAAGATGCACTAATATTTTAAGACTTTAATCTTTGAGGAAAAGATATAGGTGGTTAATAATCTATGGAAGTGGGCTTTTTAGAATTATCATCTTTATATTGTTGTGCTAAATAATTGTCCGGTTTCTCTTCAATAGTTCCGCTTGAAATGGGCTCATCAAGTATCTTTTTGAAATGGGCTCATCACGTACTTTACCACTTCTCAAATCTATTGCAATAGTTATTTTAGGTATATCATTATTAATAGAAGAAGTAATAGCATTTATACCATTGACTTTACCTGAAGTACTGACTTCCGGTTGTGATGGTAGCTTATACTTTTCCTTCATTTGCAAAGGGAAATTGTCGTGGCTTATCTATGAGTGGATATCACTGTACACTCAAAAATTGTAGATTTCCTTATATTGCCAATATACTCTTGAATTACAGCAATAAAAGAAAATTATAAAATAAAATTCTAGATTACAAAATGGGAAAAAATAATTTGATTCCCATTTTAAATTTTTGTGGGTCTGGCAGCGGTGGAGCCTCGCTGATGCACTCCGTTGATGATCCGAACATCGCGTCGGTTGATTTCTCTGGAGAAGGAGAGGGAACTCTGCTCTTGGGATTTTCCTGTCTCACTATTTCTTTTTGTTTGGAACTCTCCTCCTTCAGAATTTCTCTGCTCTGGAAACTCCCCCTTTAGGGTGATCCCCCCGTCTTTGGACTCCGTCCTTTTTATATATTGAGGAGTAATTGTTCCCCTCAAATTTGGGTCAAATCTACGTAACAGAAATACCGAGATCGGGGTAACCGTTCCCCTAAAAATCTAGTCAAATCCACGTAATAGAAGCACCGCGAGGTGCGTTCCGCAGGTAGCACCCGCGGGTGCACTCTGGCACTTATTTTCTCTATTCTTTTCTTTTTATCATCTACATAACCCCCTCCAAAGATTTTAAAATTTTGTTTTGATTTATAACGAATTTTTAAACACTTTGGACACTTTTAATTTTGGCTCTGCAGTCTTCATTGTGTAGTGCGATTTTATGGTGTACTATGAACCATCTTCCTGAAATCACTATCTTGGATTTTTGTTGTTGAAGGTTTACTGTTGAACTTCCCCGATGTATCACGGATTGCTTCTAGTGAATTTTCTTGATGCTAGCTATTGTACATGTGCGGCCCAGCTGTTTCTAATCAATTTTGTTGATGCTGGCTGTTGTACTTGTGCGTCTCAGCTAGACTTTTAATGAATTTTCTTGATGCTGGCTATTGTACCTGTGTGGCCCAGCTAGACTTTTAATGAATTTTCATGATGCTGGCTATTGTACCTGTGCGGCCCAGCTAGACTTTTGCTTGTAGCTTTGCTTCAGAAAATTTATTGTCTGTATGCAAAAATATTTTTGGTGTCTTGTTCAGAGGTTGAGGGCATGGTAGACAACCTGTGATGAATTTGATGGACAAAGGTAATTTGTTAACATGTCTTATAGAAGATGAGCAGAGGTAAAATGTTAATGTGCTTATTAGATAACAGGTAGAGATATGATGTTAACGTGCTCATTAGATGACAAGTAGAGATATGATATTAACGTGCTTATTAGATGACAAGCAGAGGTATGATGTTAACGTGCTCGTTAGATGACAAGTAGTGATATGATGTTAACGTGCTCATTAGATAACAAGCAGAGATATGATGTTAACGTGTTTTTTTGAGGATAAGCAGAGGTATGATATTAACGTACTCTTAAAAGGACAAGCAGAGGTATGATGTTAACATGCTCATTAGATGACAGGCAGAGGTATGATATTAACGTGCTCATTAGATGACAAGCATAGGTATGATATTAACGTGCTCATTAGAATCCTAACCGTTCAGTGACATCTAGTATGACGGATTAGGAAAAGATAGAGGTATCATTAAACATGTCTTATGGTTCATTCTATTTAGAGGATCGGGTCAAGATAGAAATTAGCTAACTAAATAGAGGTGACAGTTAACATATTTAGTCTTGGAATTTGTCAATCAGAGGTGACTGTTACTTGATAGGGAGATGATTTTTGTCAGAGGTAATTTTTATTAACTTGACGATGTCAAAAACAAGTTTATCAGAGGTTATAAGGTTGGACTTGATGAAGTATGAGTTTTCTTTTCTATCAGAGGTGAAAACTTAACCTGATAGGAGGTTTGATCGGATTTGATTTCAGAAAGATAATTGATTTGATTTTAAACTCTGATGTTAGAGGTATGATTTCAACTTGACAAATACTTTGGAGTGTCACTTGCTCTGCTGGAGAAAAATGATGAGAAAAGTCTTGCTGTCAGAGGTGAAATCTTAACGTGACAAAAGATTGATCTCATGGAGAAAAATTTTTTGATTTTGTATTCTGGTGTCAGAGGTATGATCTTAACTTGACAAATACTTTGGAGAGTCACTGGATTTGTTGGGAGAAAAGTAACAGAAAAAGTCTTGCTGTCAGAGGTGAAATCTTAACGTGATAGAAGATTTATCTGATTAGGGTTTTTAGCAAACCCTCAGCTATCAACGGATTTGATTAGCCTTTACCAACTACCGTTTGAGTTGGGCTAGCCATGCTATTTCTCTCAGCATGGTGAGTTGTCGAGAATTTCGTTTGGACTTACATGCCAAACTTTTCCTCTTCCCTTTACCTTAGCAGCTTAGGGCGATGATGTATTATTATAATTGAATAAGGATACTGTTATAATAGATTTGTCATGGGATATTTAGCAAACCACCAGCTATCAATGAATTTGATTAGCCTTTACCAACTACCGTTTGAGTTGTGCTAGCATTGTTATTCCCCTCAGCTTGGTGAGCTGTCGAAAGTTTTGTTTGGGCTTATATGCCAAATGTTCCTTCTTCCCTTTGTCTTAGCAGCTTAGAGTAATTCATGCTTTACCCTCAGCATGATGGGATTGGCGAGAAACTGGTTCTCTTTCCATTACCTTGATGGTGTTAGGCAGTTCATACTTTTACCCCTAGTATGATAGGGTTGGCGAGAAACTAATTCCCTTCCCGTTACCTTGACGGTGTTGAGCAATTTATGCTTCTTACCCCATTGGCGAGAAATTTATTCTCTTCTCGTTGCCTTTATAGCATTGGACAATTCATGTTTTTACACCAAGCATGATCGGTTGGCGTGAAATTTATCCTCTTTTCGTTGCCTTGATGGCGTTGGGCATTTCATGCTTTACCCCCCAGCATGATGGGGTTGGTGAGAAACTTGTTCTCTTCCCGTTGCTTTGGTGGCATTGGGCAATTCATGCTTTTACCCCCAACATGATGAGTTGACAAGAAATTTGTTCTCTTTCCGTTAGCTTGACGATGTTGGACATTTCATGCTTTTACCCTCAACATGACAGGGTTGACAAGAAACTTATTCTCTTCCGGTTATCTTGACAGTGTTGGGCAATACATACTTTTACTCCAGTATGATGGATTAGCGAGAAATTTATTCTCTTCCCATTACATTGACGGTATTAGGCAATTCATACTTTTACTCTAACATGATTGGTTAGCGAGAAACTTATTCTCTTCCCATTACCTTGACAGTGTTGGGCAGTTCATACTTTTACCCCCATCATGATAGGATTTGCGAGAAACTTGTTCTCTTCCCGTTACCTTGACTATGTTGGGCAGTTCATGTTTTTATCCCAGCATGATAGGGCTAGCGAGGCTTCGTTTGGATTTACAAGCCAAATATTTCCTCTATCCATAGTCGTAGAGACATAAGATCTATTTTCATTTTGTGCCCCAAGTTGGGGTGCGAAGCTACACCTCAGCAGCAACCAAAATTTCCTTATTTGCTGTGTTGACAAGGATGTCAGATGCCTTCATTTCCTTAAGAATAATATTTCTTCAGAATTTTTTCATTAATTAGCATCATTATTGGCCAGTAGATGCCCTTTCTTTTTATCTGATCTTCTAATTAAAGTTCCGACTGGAGAGCACGACAGGCTCCATCATGCACTTCTTTGAGCACTTCTTGTGCTTCTTGTCTTCATGGTACATCTTGATTTAATTGTACCCAGAGAATTTATACATGAAAGACATCCTTTCGAATTTGCAAATATCGTCAATCACGACATCCGTTATTGGAAGCAAAAATTCATCTTTGGAGCAAGCTGAATTTAGATCTCGAATGTTAATGCAAATTCCCATTCTTCTTGAGAATATGAACAGTATTTGCTACCCATTTAGAGTACTTTTTTTTTATGAAGCTTGGTTGTATAAGCTTCTTAACTTTATCCTTGGTCGACTCCATTAGCTCTGGATGGAGTCTTCTTTGACACTGCTTTACTGGTTTTTCATCTGTCTTAATATTTAGTCATTGCAAAGCAACTTGATGATTTGGTGGGTTTGGGGTTGGTTTCATCACCTATGTTCACTTGAACTACCTTGTCTTCGATAGGTGGTTTGCATTGTTCAAAGCATATGCTCCATTTGGTATCAAGATGTTTGACTAATGCTTCATCTTGAGGAAGAGTTAGCGCATCATTTTCATCTGGAGTAAAGCTGACCAGCATCATATTCGTAGCCAGCCCATTGGATAGTACCCCCAGACTAATATTTGAGTCCCTGTTGTAGTTTTCTATATTTTGGTAGATCCCATCATTTATAACCGGAGTATCGAGTGTCGTGACATATCGCAACTCCTCGTCGGCTTTGTGATGATAGTCTAATTCTTTCCTTTCAAACACGAAGGAGCGAAGCGGGTATCAATGCTATTTGCTACGTTCAGTACTCCCCAGGCGAGGGGGTGCGCGGGCATAGGCACATGCACAGCGCTTTGCAGGTGCGCTCCATGGGCGCACATAGTGTTCTTGCAGGTGCGAGCATAGACACGCATACAACGCACCATGGGTGCGGGCTTTGTCGCGTGCCCAAATTTAAACCTGGCATTTAGACGAAGTCATACCTCATTTTCTCCATCATTCGGAATGATTTTGGTCCATAATGATAAAAATTCAGGGGCTTCTTGATTTTCATCTTCAGTATCATCGAATAGAATTGCATATGGTCGAACCCTTCCAAAGAGAATGAGTTTTATTTGATCGACCAATTGAGCAGGAATTTTGATATGTTGGTTAATATAACCAGCAGTGATAGATCACTGTGACCAATATCAATAAGTCTGCATGATGTTCTTATGATGCAGGACATGAATGGCCATTGATCTGATAACTGTTTGGTAGACCTTTATCTTTCTTGAGCTGGTTGAAACTAAGCTTTGAGTTATTTAAGTCTCAAGCTATTTGACCCCCAACTTTGATGAGTTGGAAATGACATGAGAGAATTATGCCCTCACTCAGGCAATCGAAATATAGACAGTTTCATCGTAAATGTTGCTGCATTTCACAATAATGATTTTTTTTTAGAATGTGAGCATTATCCCAGTGAAGCAGACACGATGGTCGTGAGCCTCACATGAAACTTTAATTTTTCAATGGGCTCAAACCTGACGTTATCATCACATAACTTCGATTTAGAGAGAGTTTCAAAGAGGAAGCCTCTTTCATGTGTCTTATGGACTAAATGACCTTGAATATAAGGCTTGTGCGTTTAGCCTTGGTTGCAACATGGATGCAGTGCCGAAGATGTGCCCATGTGATGATTTGAACGCATGAATACCAACCCAGTCTTCTATGGAGTGAGACATGCGAGTGTCATGACAAACCTCAAATGTCATTTTAGACATGAGAGTGTCATGACAAGCCTCGCACAGAAGTTGAAATATGCGAGTGTCATTTTGAACTCTAATTGAGGCTAAAGAGCTCTTTTATGAAACTTGGATCACTTGAGCTGCACATTTTCATCTTCAAGACTGATGTTTATCTTGGAATAAAGCTCCATTGGCTTGGTTAATTGCCATACTGCAAGCCTCACAATGATATGAGGAAATGGAGATGCTTTGGAAACTTTGTAGATCTCATTCACCACCCCCTGTTGAATACTGAATTAATTCTTAAGGTAGAGGAAAAGAATCAATTCGTTGGTAATGTGCTTAGCCTGCATCCGACTGAAGTATCTTCAGATACTGAGAGAATAGTTGTCCCCTTTTTTTTGAAACATCCAAATATTGTTGTAGTTCACCAAATTGGTTGTTGCTTGGATGATGGATATAGCCTCATATGGCGGAACCGACTCCAACATTTCTTTGTAGGAGTTTGCTCACTTTCCCTTCACATAAGAGCTTCTTTAGTGTTAGGAAAGAGAGCTCCTTCTTCATGTTGGACTATATATTGTATGGATGGCCCTGATCTATCATATCAAGCCCTTGTAATAAGAATAAGTTATCTCACTTTGCATGTGAATGAGATGTAGCTTTTGGTCTTTCCATGGGGCTTAACTCCTCATCTGATTTGGTCCAGATTGGGCTGAGCCTTATACATGATCAGATTCATATCAGGCTGAGCCTCGCATCTGATTGTTGAGCCTTATAATTAATGTGGGCTTCAAAATTTATGAGCGTTCTTTGATGATCTCGAGTCTGTCATTGGGTTCAACTTGTGTTTGAGTTTGACCCATATTTGTTGCACGAAAAGTGAAGTATCATAATACACCATGAGCTTTGAATTCTCACCAGAGAAAATTTGATTGGATTTATCTTCAATTGATGTTTATTCTGAACACATTTCCTTATATCAAAGATAATTGTTCCATGATAAAACATCTTTCTCTAAATCGGATGTATTTGAATTTATGTATAATAATTGAGTTTGATGTTTTCACCTTTTTTTTGGAATCTTTTTGAGTGTTGGTAAATATAACTAATCCAACATAGTTAAATATGCCCTTTCGACAAGTTACACGGGGGTCGATCTACCCGGACAGCTCGCCGGTGGTGCAGGGGGCTATTAATTTCCTTATAAATTTCTTTAAAATAAGAGAGATCTGTGCACGGGAATGATTAGTATGCAGACAAATCCGCGTGTGTGCATAGATAGATCCTTTTTTTTGGCACCCTGCGGGTTGCAACCTGTAGGTGCATCCGCGATTGCAATCCACGGGTGCACCCTGTGGGTTGCAACCCGCGGGTGCACCCTGTGGTTGCACCTCGCAGGTTGCAACCCGCGGGTGTACCCTGCAGGTGCACCCCGCGGTTGCAACCCTACGAGTGGCACCCCGCGCGCCGCACGGTTCTCTCTCTTTTTTATTTTTATTATTATTTTTTCTCTCCTATTCCGTGCACTGCTGCAAGTGCTGCTCTCGGTGCAAGGGCCCAAGTGGGCTCCACCCACGGGCAGCAGCTTTTTTTGTGCACACTTGCTGGTGCGCTGTGCCTTCTCCGCGAGCGAAGGTTGGGGCTCTAGGTTCTCTATATAGAGTAATTCCGAATGCCTCTTTCGTAATGTTGAGACGTGCCCATTGGGTCTTGTGCCTTCTCGGCGATAGGCAATGATGCCGTATCCATGATTAAAAGAGATAATGCCTTTTTTTCCTTTTTATTTTTTGATAGATGATAAAGTATTGTCTTTTGTTATGGGTGATGATGCCTCATATTTTTAATAGGCGATGATGCCATATCAATTTTAGTGGGCGATGACGCCTCGCCTTCTTTCTTTTAAAGGCGATGACGTCTTGTCCTTTATTATGGGCGATGATGCCTCTTATTTTTTTTTAATAGGCGATGACGCCTTGTTAATTTTAGTGGGCAATGACGCCTTACTTTTTTTGACAGATGATGACGTCTTGTCTTTTATTATGGGCGATTATGCCTCATATATATATTTTTAACATGTGATGACGCCTTATTAATTTTAGTGGGTGACGACGCCTCACTTTTTTTTTTCGGCCGTCACCCGGCTATGACCCCTAGGTTCAAGCGAAAGGAACTTGACGATTAGTTGCACCTCCGAGACTCCCACTGTGGTCGTCAATTCTTGTATGCCCAAAAATTGTAGATTTCCTTACATTGCCAATATACTTTTGAATGGAAATTTGAGATTACAAGAATGGAAAAAATTAATTTGATTTCCTTTTTAAATTTCTATGGGCCTGGCAGTGGTGGAGCCTCGCTAATGCACTCCGTTGACGATCCAAATGTCGTGTTGGTTGATTTCTCCAGAGAATGAGAGGGAACTCCACTCTTGGAATTTTTCCGTCTCCCTGTTTCTTTTTGTTTAGGACCCTCCTCCTTCAAAATTTCTCTGCTCTAGAAACTCCCTCTTTAGGGTGATCCCCCATCTCTGGAGTTTGCCTTCCTTTTATATATTGAGGAGTAATTGTTCCTCCCAAATCCGGGTCAAATCCACATAATAGAAATACCGAGATTGGGGTAACCATTCCCCTAAAAATCTAGTCGAATTCACGTAACAGAACCCCCGCAGGGTGAACTCCGTAGTTGCACCCCGCGGGATGCTCTCGCTTGTGGCAACCGCGAGTGCGCCCCGCGGCTAGCACCCGCGGGTGACACCCCCACAGGAAGCACCTCCGAGTGCACATCGCGGGTGCACCCCAAGGGTAACACCCTGCGGATGCACTCCCGCACTTTTTTCTTTCTTTTTTTGTCGTCTACAATAACTAAAGTTGTTACTTTCTGACTGTTAATCATTTACCACAACTAAATAAACTGATATTATGCTTGGATCATCTGATCCATTCTCTTCTGTATCTGCAAGAAATTATCCTTAAAATTTCTCTTCGGTGGTGGTTGGTATACCGAAGGTTGATTAGTAGGTTGGACGTATTGTTGAGATCGATTAGTGGGTGATTTGTTTTGATTATTAAATTATTTTTGAGGATTCTGCTTCTCCTAAAGATTTAGATGATTCCTCTAACTAGAATTATATATTTGTAAATATAGGTTGTTTGCTAGTTAAGGAACAGTGCTAAAGGCATTAGTTTGTTTATTCAGTAATTCAAGTAGGAAGTGTTGGACATTCACGAGTCATATGTCCTTGTAATTCATAAATATCACAAACTTTCAGCACTTCTTCTTTTTCCTTAACTATTTTAGTTTTCTTTGCATGTAAATTTTCAAATTTTTTTAGTGATGGAAATTAATCGTGCAGTTATATCTTCAGTTTCCCCCAATTTAATAAGTCTGCCTCTGTTCTGAGGTTTCTCTTTCAATTGGTGTCTATCCAAAATATCCTCAGTTTTCTAGGCTTGAGAATTTTTGGCAAGTGAATCGAGGTAGTTCAATACTTCCTTAGCATCTTTATTTAAGAATTCAACATCGCAAATAGTTTATACAAATTGCATGGTGGTAGTATTTAACCCTTGATATAAGGTACTTACAGTCCTTCATTTCTCAAAACCGTGATGTGGATATGAGAGTAGCAAATCTTTAAATCTATCCCAACATTTGAGCAATGATTCATCATCTTTCTACCGAAAGTTAAGAATTTTCTTTTGCATTTAATTTGTTTGATGTGAAGAAAGAATTTCTTTAAAGTTCTCTTCGCATCTCATCCCATCTTCTTATCAAACTAGGACGTAAAGAATGGAGCCGTTTCATTTTATTATCCTTAAGGGAGAATGGAAAGAATTTAAACTTAAGTTGCTCTGTAGTAATGTTCTGAAGATTATTGGTAGAGCAAACTTCTTCGAATTCTCAAAGGTGCAAATATGAGCTCTTTAAATCCGTCCGATAGAATTTAGGAAAAATTTGAACTACTCTAGATTTAATATCGAAATGACCCATATTCAAAGGAAATGCAAGGCATGAAGGTTGGTTAGTCCTATCTGTTGTAGATAATCTCGTAAAGTCCTCATATTACCTCCATGATGGCTATGGTTATCATTTGTATTATCATCTCCAAATCCATTATTAATATTATTATTATTATTATTATTATTATTCATGTTATTATTATTAATAGTGCTCATGTTGTGAAGTGTTTGGTGGATTGGAAGTGTGTGCAGATTTGAGTATGATCAAATTAGTCTACTATTTGAATTTCCCCAATTGGTCATGCAAATTCAGAATCACAAAAATTAATGATGTAGGAATCATAAACTATATTAAACTGTAACACAATGATATGATCCCGACAACGGTACCAAAAACTTGGTTGTCTAAATCGTACACTCTCAAGTGCGAGAGGTCGACAAGTAGTATAAGAGTAGAAATCCAAGATCATTTTCTCGAGGGTCATTTTAATATTGTGTGACACTAAGAACAGATTATGAAATTTAAAAAAAATAAAAATCAAATTTTTATTAACTAAAAACTATAACTAAAGTTTAAAATTTACTTTAATTAAAATTGTCAGTCATATGGATGTAACTCCCCAATAGGATAATTTATTGGATATATTTATAATCTTTTTAACTCAGTTGCATAGATCACATGGCCTTTTTATAACCAAAAATTAAATCAATGAAGCACAAATAATATAAAATTGCAAACTTGATATTTTGAATAACTTCTCCAAGTTAATTCTATGTGAATTTTGAGTTTATTTAAGCATGCAATATAAATAACAAAAATAAACGCTTAAAATTTAAGTATACATCGTATCTAAAGAGTCTATGATATATCAAAAAACCAAGCAATGAATATTTCGTCAAATAATAAAATACCAAAGACTCAAAATCATAGCTATATCTTTTCAATGATAATGGAGAATCAAGGATATCAATTCCACATAAAATAATTAAAATTAATAAGCATCGAAAAATACATACCAATTTTTCATCTAGGGTGTGTTATTCCATCTGATTTAACTCAAGAATTTGGCTATTCATACTCATCATAGCCATGAATAAAGAGAAATAGAATTATTTTATTGATTTTTATGAACAAGTACAAAAAATAAATCTTGAATCTAAAAACTCTATATTAATTAAAAGATATTTATAAGCATTACAAAACTTGGGTTATATTGGCTATTTATAGCCTTACAAAAACCCTAATAGGAATTCTATTTACATAAAAACTCTAAATTCTTCTCCCAAATCCCAAGAAAAAGAAACTGTTCGACAGGCCCCTTGACAGCAACCCTCGGGTTTGCTTTATATTCGACAGTTATCAACAGCTAGCAGATGGCTGTCGACAGTCAGTCCTATTTTTGCACAGATCTGAACTAATATTTGAGATATGTTTTTACACTTCGATTTTCTTGCATATAAAATCCTGCAAAAACACTAGAAAATACTAAAAAAATATCATAGAGAGGAATTTGATTAATAAAAATAATTTTCTATTAATTTATTGTATTAAATAACAAAATTAGATTACGCTTGCACAAAATAAATTAAAATAATTATACTTTTCAAGCATAATCACTCTTCTATCGTCGTATCATCAACGAGGCTCATGGCAAATGCCTCTGTCGCCACTATAAGACCCACCTGATATACAATCCACTTTCTTGTATTTCCTTGGATTTTCTTTCTTTTGATTGTAATTCAAAACAGATATAATTTCAAACCATTAAAGGAATTCAAAACGTTTAGTGAAAACAAAATTGTGATCATAGTGGGAAATCCTTCATAACAAAAGGTTGTGGTGCAGTTTGATGTCAACGAGATGCAATGTGGCGTTATCGCAGCGTAAACGGAAAGATTTCTATTTAACAGAAGTCCCAACATGGCGTTATCGCCACGTAAAAAGGGAAGGCCTCCATTCAACAACAAAACTCAATCTTACGACCTTATCGCATTCTCGATTCAGTTGCAAAATTATCATCACGTAAGGAAGAATTGCTTCTCAGCTTCTAGTACATGCTCCCAATAATTCATGTCCAACAGACTTAACCGCATGTGCTCCATCAATCCAGAGGCAATAAAGTTGAGGCAGGAGACCAAACGGTGGAAGCTTTTGGCAAAGGACATCGATTTCAGGGTTGGAGCTTGGGCTGCCATGCTGCTGGGAGTTTCAGAGTGCACAGAGGCCATCAACACCATGGGGCCAAAGGGAAGAAATGTGATTACTAAGAAAAGCCATGGAGGCTCAAAGTTGGAAAGTTTTTGGCCAGAGGTGTTGACTTTGCAATGGAGACCAAGAATCTCTCGGCACCTTTCTATAGTAACAACGAGGGAGAGGAGGAAAAAGCCTCCTCCTGTGAGGAGCAGCCGCCCACCGACCTCTCCATCCATGTTTATGAGTCACCTGCTGGCTCCGGTCCCACACTGGCTGTGAGATCCTGCTGATCAACCTCGCTGGCCAGCCTCTTCGACATGAAGGGCCATGGCATCGCCCACTACTTGGCGGATGGATCTCTCATCTGATCACTGGTGGCACTGCAGGGTGCGAGGAAGGTCGGACGCACATCAGAGGGTGGCGGATGGATTTCAAATCTCGTCAATCTTGTGTATTGATTAATCTCCACCTATAGAACTACTTCACTTGCGGAACTAGCAATAATATGTTATGAAGTTTATATATGGGTATAGTCCCATATTGAATAGAACAAGAAAAGTTTATAGATTTAAATATAGAGTTGGGATCTCTATCTATCAATTTAATTTTTTGGATCAAACTAGTTCTTAGTTTTTTGTTTAGATGTGAAAGCCCAATGTTTCTCCTCACCAACAAAACATATATAGGTTTAAGGCCAGCACAGGAATTGTTCCAGCAAACATCTGAAATGAAAACTATAGCTAGGGATGAGTCCCCTCAGAGATGATGCTTAATATGTAGCAAGGAAGTGCCTAAGAAGCATGGAGGAAACAAATTCTTCCAAACTTTTTAGTATACAAGAGAGTGGAGAGTTTGACACTGCAAGTGCTTCTCATGTGCTAAACAGTGGGAATTCTCACTCTCAAAAGCTGGATAAGCTTTGTAGAGAATGGTTGCTTAAAGGCTCTTAATTTACAAGTGAGGATGGCATCTGAAGCTAATAGTGTAAACAATGCTCCCATGTCCTCTAAAGATTGTTGGATAATCTTGTTGCATTGCCTCAGCGTTTTTAGATAAGAAGACTAGTAATCCGATTAGTTTTGAATTAGTCAAGATTAGTTCAGTTTGTTATTGTTATTAGTAATCCGATTAGTTTTGAATTAGTCAAGATTAGTTCAGTTTGTTATTGTTATTAGTAATCCGATTGGATTGGTTTGTTTTGTACTCCCTATATATATAGATGAAATAATCAAGAGGAAGTGCAAGCCCTCTTCTAAAGAAAATCTTCTTCTTCTATTGCTGCTTTATCCTCTCTCAACATTTGGTATCAGAGCTCGTGTTGTATGCCAAAGATCATGCCGCGAAGCATCATCACCAGCGGAGTTGACGGGGCTGCCTCGGGTGCGCTGGCGAAGGAAAGCACCGGCGTCTCCCTCCACTACCCGATGCTGACGAATTCAAACTACGCAACTTGCGCTATCAAGATGCGCGTATACCTACAAGCACAAGGTGTGTGGGATGCCATCCAGCCTGGGACCGACGTGGAGACAAGGAAGGACAAGATGGCACTCGCCGCCATCTATGAAGCTATCCCCGAGGAAAACCTTCTTCTCATAGCAGAGAAGGAGACGGCTAAGGAGGCTTGGGAGACGCTCAAGACAAAGTACGTGGGTGCTGATCGAGTAAAGCAGGCGAAGCTCCAAACTCTAAGGAGTGAGTTTGAAACCCTCCGCATGAAAGAAGCAGAGACGATAGATGACTTCGCCGGAAGGCTGACAGCCATAGTCAGCAAGACCGCCGGCCTCGGCGGCAAGATCGAAGAAAGCACCGCCGTCAGGAAGTTCTTGGTCGCCGTCCCCAACAAATTCCTACCCATTGTCACATCGATCGAGCAGTTTGCCGATTTGACGACGATGACATTGGAGGAGGCGATTGGTCGCCTCAAGACTTTCGAGGAAAGGATTCGCGGTGCCGATGGTAAGGACGATGAACATCTTCTACTCACGGAAGCAGAGTGGAAGGCTCGCTGGAAGCAGTCCGGTGAGGGTTCATCATCGAACGCGTCAAAGGGGCACGACAAAGGAGCCGGGCGCGTCCAGGGGCGCAGCCAGGGGCGCGGTTCTGGACGCGGCCGCAGCACTAGGCCTGGAGTGGAGAACCGTAATGAAGAGCAAGGTGAGGAGAAGAAGAAGTTCGACCGGAAGAAGGTCAAGTGCTTCAATTGCGGCATTCTCGGGCACTACGCAAGAGAGTGCCGCAAGCCGCGGCAAGAGCGCAAGGAGCAGGTGAATCTTACACAGGCTCAGGACGATGAGCCCACGCTGCTAATGACGCAGGTCTACGCGTTCACGGAAGCCCCGACCGTTGACATCATGCTCAACGAGGTTCACGCGCAAGTGCACCTTGGCCGGGAGAAAGAGTACCACGACGACATCTGGTACTTGGACACGGGGGCTAGCAACCACATGTCTGGGTGCAAAGTGAGCTTTGCTGAGCTGGACTCCAATATAAAGGGCTCGGTGAAGTTTGGAGATGGCTCCGTCATCGACATTAGTGGACGGGGAACGGTGCTTTTCACTTGTCACAATGGCGAGCACCGTGCGCTGACGGACGTCTACTACATCCCAAGGCTCCGCAGCAACATAGTGAGTCTTGGGCAGCTCGACGAACACGGCTACCAGACGCTCATCGAGGACGGTATGCTGTGGATCCGCGATCGGCAACGACAGCTACTTGCCAAGGTAAAAAGGACCAAGAACCGCTTGTATGTACTTAACCTTGATTTATCACAGCCTGTGTGCTTGGCGGCAAGGTGCAGTGAAGATGCGTGGTGGTGGCACGCGAGCTACGGACACCTGAATTTTCAGTCCCTCCGTAGGCTGGCGCAACATGGCATGGTTCGTGGGCTGCCACTGATTGATCAGGTGGACCAAATCTGTGATGGCTGCCTTGTGGGCAAGCAACGGCGGACCCCGTTCCCGAAGGAGGCGAACTATCGCGCAGAGAACGTGCTGGACCTGGTACATATCGACTTGTGCGGGCCTATCACGCCGACCACACAAGGAGGCAAGAAGTATTTCCTACTCTTGGTGGATGATTTCAGCCGCTACATGTGGCTGACACTCTTGGAGTCAAAGGACAAGGCAGCAACAACCATCAAGCAATTCCAGGCGGGAGTTGAGCTGGAAGCTGGCCGCAAGTTGAGGGCCCTCCGCACCGATCGTGGCGGCGAGTTCATGTCCGCGGAGTTCAGCAATTACTGCGCAGACCGTGGCATCAAGTGCTTCCTCACAGCGCCATACTCGCCACAGCAGAACGGCGTCGTTGAGCGGAGAAATCAGACAGTGGTCGCAATGGCCAGGAGCCTGCTCAAGTCCAAAGGGATGCCAGGAAGGTTTTGGGGTGAGGCTGTCACAACGGCAGTACATATCCTCAACCGCGCGCCAACCCGCAGTGTCGACGGCAAGACGCCTTACGAGGCGTGGTACGGGAGACGTCCGAACGTACACTACTTTCGTACATTTGGGTGTGTTGGACACGTGAAGGTTGTGAAGCCAAACGTAAAGAAGCTGGACGACAGAAGCACGCCCATGGTGCTTATTGGCTACGAGTCCGGCTCCAAAGCCTATCGGATGTATGATCCAGTCGGCAGAAGGGTACATGTGACCCGGGACGTCGTGTTCGACGAGGAGGCAAAATGGGAGTGGGGTGCGTCAGGGGGTGACGAAGAGAGAACTGCTCCTGGTGAGTTATTCACCATAGAGTATACTACCCGTTCTGTCACAGATGATGGTCGTGACGATATGCCGGCACATGGGAGTGGCAAAGTGTCGGTACCAGCTTCGCCGAGTCGCGCACCTGAAAACGGGCCGCTGACCTTCTCTCCAAGCATGCCCACACCGTTGACAACCCCAGCCGCACCCGATAGCGTGGAATTTGCAACCCCGCCAAGCAATGCTTCGCCCACCTCGGACGGTGCAGCGCCTCGGTACCGCACATTGACGAACATCTACCGGAACACATTCGAGGATGAGCACGAGTACAGCGGGCTGTGTCTCATGGCGGCCGAAGAACCTGGGAATTTTGTAGAAGCCTCAAAGCACAAGTGCTGGCAGCAGGCGATGCAAGAGGAGATAAAATCTATCGAGGAAAATGAGACTTGGCACCTCACCGATCTGCCGAGCGGGTGTCGACCCATAGGCCTGAAATGGGTCTACAAGATCAAGAAGGACTCGCATGGTGCTGTGGTGAAGCACAAGGCACGACTCGTCGCCAAAGGGTACGTGCAACGGCAGGGCGTGGATTTTGAGGAAGTGTTTGCTCCGGTTGCTCGTCTCGAAACGGTGCGGTTGCTCATAGCATTGGCAGCACATGAAGGTTGGGAAGTACATCACATGGATGTCAAATCGGCATTTCTCAACGGTGATCTTGAAGAGGAGGTCTACGTAACCCAGCCGCCCGGTTTCGTGGATGAGGACAATGAGCAGAAGGTGTTGAAGCTCAAGAAAGCACTCTATGGCCTGCGCCAAGCGCCTAGAGCATGGAACTCGAAGCTTGACAGCAAGCTTATGTCACTCGGGTTTGGGAGGTGTCCATCGGAGCTTGCTGTGTACAAAAGAGGTATTGGCTCATTAAGTTTGCTTGTGGGTGTGTACGTTGATGATCTTATTATCACAGGACCACATCCGCAAGAAATCAGCAGGTTCAAGGAGGAGATGAAGAAATTGTTCAGCATGAGCGACCTGGGTTTATTGAGCTACTACCTGGGCATAGAGGTGCAACAGACCGGCGATGGTATCACTCTGAACCAGTCGGCCTATGCACTAAAGATCCTGGAGAAGTGTGGCATGGACGGCTGCAACCCGTGCCAAGTTCCCATGGAAGCAAGGCTCAAGTTGAGCAAGAAGAGCACCAGTCCTCCTACTGATGCCACGTTCTATAGAAGTGTCGTGGGGAGCCTGAGATACCTGGTGCATACGCGACCGGACATTGCCTACTCGGTAGGGTACGTAAGTCGTTTTATGGAGGCTCCAACCACTGAGCACCTAGCAGCCGTGAAACATGTTCTGCGGTACATCTGTGGTACTCACAATATGGGCTGCTACTATGAAAGGAGGAGAAAAGAAGGGCTACATTTGATCGGGTATAGCGACAGCGACATGGCAGGAGATGTAGATGACCGCAAAAGCACAACGGGTGTGCTATATCTGCTCGGGAAGAGCCTTATCAGCTGGCAATCTCAGAAGCAGAAGGTGGTGGCACTGTCGTCTTGCGAGGCAGAGTACATTGCTGCCACAACGGCGGCATGCCAAGGAATTTGGCTAGGGCGCCTATTTGGTGATTTAACAAAGAAGGAGCCCAGCAACGTCACACTCAGAGTAGACAACAAATCAGCTATATCCTTGTGCAAGAACCCTGTTTTCCATGATCGAAGCAAGCACATCGATACCCGCTATCATTTTATTAGGGAGTGTGTTGAAGGTGGAAAGATTGCGGTTGAGTACATTAGCTCGAATGATCAGCTAGCCGACATCCTAACGAAGCCTCTCGGACGCATCAAGTTCCTGGAGATGCGCAAGAAGATTGGGTTGATTGAGGTCAAGAAAGTACAACAAGATTAGGGAGTGATTGTTGGATAATCTTATTGCATTGCCTCAGCGTTTTTAGATAAGAAGACTACTAATCCGATTAGTTTTGAATTAGTCAAGATTAGTTCAGTTTGTTATTGTTATTAGTAATCCGATTAGTTTTGAATTAGTCAAGATTAGTTCAGTTTGTTATTGTTATTAGTAATCCAATTGGATTGGTTTGTTTTGTACTCCCTATATATATAGATGAAATAATCAAGAGGAAGTGCAAGCCCTCTTCTAAAGAAAATCTTCTTCTTCTATTGCTGCTTTATCCTCTCTCAACAAAGATGCCAAGCCTAGGCAAAATCTGAGTATCTTTCTGCTGCAAGTTTGGTGGCGGCAATCGAAGCGACAAAAGAACAAGAATCCCAATCCTTTCTATTGAGTACAAGAAGGGCCCTGCCAGCTGCATCGGTGGCGTCCCCAAGCCCACTGTCCTCAAGGACCCCAACGACCATGAAAATAGCCGATCCATGGAGCTTTGAACATACCTGTTGAGATTTAAGCACAACGATTAGATAGTAAATAGTCGAGAAGAGAAAGAGAGAAATCAACATAAAGATTTTACATGGTTCGGCAATGTGCCTACATCCATGGGGCAGCAGCTCAATTTCCACTATGTGAAAAATAGGGTTACAATACATATATATGCAAACCCTAATGATGTACGAACAGAATTACAATATTACCCATGTACCGGATAACGAGAGGCTACGCCCTCCGCACCGATTAACCTATATGCGACTACCCACAAGGCATGTTGTTTTTCCTCTTCGGGAGCCTTACTGGGCCCCCTCCACTACGAAACAACCTGGCCTTCTTCCAGAATTAAGAGCCAACTCCAACAATCTCCACCTTGGCTATTAATTTGTCCCTTAGGAGAAAGACACCTTGAGCTCCACCTCAAAAATAACATAGGTTGGGGAATATCCCCTCTTTAGCAGTTGGAGACATTAATCAAGTCCAAGTAATACTTGAACTTGTCCATTGTAATTGGCTTTGTCAACATGTCTGCTGCGTTATCTAATGTATGCACCTTCTCAAGTAACAGTTCTCTTGAAGTAACCAATTCTCTTATCTTGTGAAATCTAACATCAATATGCTTGGTTCTTGCAAGATAAATCTTGTTCTTTCCTAAGAAGATGACACTCTGACTATCACAATATAACTTTACACCATCTTGCTTGATTCCAAGCTCCCTGACAAGCCCTCCTTAACCACAATCTTCCTTAGCTGCCTCAATTGCCGCCATGTACTCTGCTTTAGTTATGGATAATACTACAAGTGACTGTACTAATAATCTCCAATATATGGCCCCCTGTGAGTGTAAAAACATAAATTGTATAGGACCTCCTGTCATCCAAGTCACCTGCATAATCTGCATCTACACATCCCTGAACTAAAAAATCATCATATTTCCTCTTAAACATGATCCCACAATCCTTTGTACCTCTCAATTACCTGAAAATCCACTTCACAACTTTCCAATGCTCTTTGCCCGGATTTACCATGTACTTGTTTACCACACTACATGTGGCAAAATCTGGTTTGGTACACACCATTACATACATCAAACAACAGACTGTACTAGCATAAGGCACCTTTGATATCTCTACAATTTCTTTTTCAATATTACTCCTATACCGAGCTTCCTCCGCTGAAAAAACAACCTGGCCTTCTTTCATAATTAAGAGCCAACTCCAATAATACCCTGCAAGTTTGGAGATTGGCAGAGGACAGCGATGTCCAAACCATACTGCTGCTATTGGCTGAGCCAAGATTCTTATTATCCATTATTCTCTCCAAAAAGAGGCTGCCACGAGCTCAGTGAATGCTCGCATCGACCAGCATTTAGAAGAATTTCCATGAGATCCTACTGAACAAACCAGCAGCGCCAAGGCCATAGGTCGGAACTTGAGGGTCCATTTCAAGAATATGCGCCAAACTATTTTGCAATCAGGAACTTGCTTTTGACCAAGGCCAAAAGGTATCTTGAAGATGTTATTGCCCACAAGCAAACTATTATGTTCCGAAGATTTCACGGTGGTGTCGGCCGAACTGCCCAAGCTAAGAAGCGCCATTCCAATGGACGCGGATGTTAACTGCAAAGTCTGCCAAGTTTATTCTTGATTTGCTCAAAAATTCTGAAAGCAATGTTGATTTCAATGGCTCAGATATAGATGCACTTTACATATCTCACATCCAAGTGAGCCACGCCCAGAAGAAGAGTGAGCCACGCCTAGAGGAAGAGGCATCGGACATACTGTGCCCATGGGCGGATCAATCCATCCCAAGCTCTACGAAGTGCACCATCTTAATTCTCTGCAGTAGCATTTGCTATCATATCTTAAACTGAGGAAGCTAAAGGAGTTTGGGTCTGTTTTGGAAGTACTAACACCAAACAATTTTATCTAGACCTCTTTCATCTCTTGCCTTTAGATTGGTCTTGTCATTTCAGCAGAGTTTAAATAAAAATCATGTGGAGAGGCCAAGCACTGAAGAGAATGACTGAGAATTCAGACAATTCTTGGTCAGTCTCGGCTCAAGGAGGAGTGAGTAGTCTTCTCAAGTTCTGCAGTAGTTGGAATTGCTGCAAAGAACTCATCAGTTCGTGCATGAGAGGTTGATGAATAAGAGGTATCAGACTGGGTGATGGAGCTCGAGTAGCATATACTAGATTAAGATTTACAAATTACAATGCGACTGGAGAACAGTCTAAGCTCACAATTTCATCAACTACATTCAGAATTGTGAGCTCGACTTGAAGTGTAGTGAGACTCTGTCGAGGGAGGATGATGCTGTCACAACACCAGTTCATGCCGGCTCTAGAGTGACAACACCCGATAGATGCTTGGATAACACAAACTTTAAATCTCGGGACTTTGGTAATCAAGGGCCTGCTAGTACTGCTGTCAGCACTATGGTTTCTGAAAAGGATCCGATGCAGCTTGAGTGGATTGAGAATGGCAAAGTGTCATGAGGAGAGATGCTTTGAACCAGAGAACTGGCAGCAATGCCGCAAAACATAAGCTAAGCTTGTTGCCAGAGGCAGATTTAGAAAAGCTGTAGATGAAATGTTGCAAGGACGATGGAAGTTCAACTTCTGAATATGGCGTGGAATGCAAGGCTATGTCTACATACAAACTGAAGCCATTCCCGCATGGAATGTGAAACTAAGCCCTTGATGTGAAAAATTTACTGCAAGCGTACAGTGTCGGTTGTAACACTTTACAGGTCGTTCCCACAGAGATCTAAGGTGTGACTTTACAGGTTGTTCTTATAGGGATCTAAAGTGTTTTGCTATCTTACTAATCCTATTATTTAACAAGCTAACTAAGGGTTCTAATTTGAATTTGAGTTGTTCAAATTAGCCTAGAATATAGAATCCAATCTTCTATTATCTTCTTTCTATCATAAAAATTTGATCTTTTAGTTTTAATCTTTATTTAAAGTGTTCCAAGCATGAGATATCAAGTGATGCAGGAATAACTCGTCAAAAAAACTACTTTTCATAAAAGTAAACTAAATCGTTAGATATTTCTATGAAGAAGATGAAAATCAACAACCCTAAACCCTAACTAAGCATAGGCTATCAAGAAACTTAACTCAAGTATAACCTATGAATTATTAATCTACGAGTTGTTATATTTTAATGTTTTCAAGAAAAAAAATCATGTCTTTATTATTTTATTTTAGAATGAAAACAATAATAAGCAATCACATGGTTGATTCCTAGTTTCATCTAGATTCTAGAGCTAAACTAATTTAGCTACTCATGGTTCTAATTAACAAGATTCTATTTTTATTTATGAAAGCAAGTAAAAATCCTATTTTTCTTGAAAGCAATTAAAAATCTACACTATATGATACTAATCAACACTAAAAAATAGAACAATCAACTGAAACAAAAAACGCCAAAAGCTCGTGTCCAAGAGAGCACACTAAGGAGTGCACTTAAAGGGGGTGCTCACCGAGGAGCAGACCATGAGTGTTGAGGAACACGCGCCTAGTTGATACAAAGCACGTACCAAGGAGCGCGCACCTCCTAGACGAGTGCATTCTATACCAAGGAGTGCGTGCACCAAGGGCAGTGCACCCACGGCAGCACACACCAAGGTACACTGGGCACCCAGGGGTGCAAGCTCCTAAGGCTGCACGTGCCCAAGGCAGCTTGTAGGCTCAGGCGTGCGCTACGCGCACCATGCATGTGTGCCCACGCTTAGTGCGCTGTGCGCATCACGCTTCATGTGTTTTTTGTATTCTGCTCCACGTTCGAAGTTTTTGTAACTATCTGGAAGATCTGTTGCAATCTCCTATAATTCAATCTTTGATTATGAAGAGATTTGTGGGAACAGTTATGTCCCCAGAGGATATAAAATGCCCTCTCTTTCAATAAACAAAAAGAAGAGACAGACGTAGAGACTGATATCCAAAAGAAAAAGAAAAGCACTACAGAGTTCTTCTATTCCTGCTGAGTTTGGTGCCAGACAAGTCAATCGACATTTGGATCATCAACAAACGCAATGACCTTCTACCGCTACCCAAGATCCCACAAAACAAAAGGAAAATAAAGTTATCTCTCTTCCGCACCCCTGTAATCTTAATCTAAAGTTGTAATTTTCATTTAATTTGTTGTACTCAATTTCTAAATGGCAATAAAATGTAATTTTCCTAATTCAGGCATACACTCGGTAGGTTACCAATAATAATGGGCACTAGTTTGCTAGCGTGGGCTTCTCAAGATTTGGCATAAGTTTAGAATACAAGATGTTGTCTGAACACCCTACAATCTAGCAGTTAATGGTATAGCTAAAGTCTTAAACAAAACCACTATTAAGCTCCTCCAGAAGTTCGTCTCTCCGTGCCAATGCGAAGAGACGAAAAGTTAGTAGAGTACCTATGGGCTTACCTAACATAGTCTGCACTCCGGCTAAAATTATACCATTTTCTTTGGTGTATGGCTGTGAGACTATCTTGGCACTTGAAATCCAAATTCCATCTCTGTGAATCATATTAGCTATGGAGATGACAAACAATGAAAAGTATTGGCGATTGCTTCAAGAAGCAGAAGCACTAGATGAGAAGTGCTTGAAATTGCAACAACAAATTGAATTGTATCAAGCATGCATCTCAAAGACATCCAATAGGAAAGTCAAACAAAGGACTTTCAAAGAAGGCAATTTGGTCTTGACAGTTAAAAAACCGATTATCATGACCCATAAGACTAAGGGTAGATTTTAATCCAAATGGAAAGGATGCTTTGAGGTGCTTGAATAGAGCTTACCTTCTAATCAATCAAGATGATGAGAGAATAATGATGCCTATCAACAACAAATTCTTGAAAAAATACTACCTATAGTAGTATGGCTTCATCCAAGGCCAAAAAGGCAAAGAATAGAATATGTTACTCGCCAACCTATCATGTTATGGAATAAAGCATGAAGTATCCATCGCTGCTAAGCTAATGGGAAGAGAACAAGTTTCTTACTAACTTATCATGCTAGGAAATGAAGCATGAACTTCCTAGTGCCTACCAAGGCAATAGGAAGATGACAAATTTCTCTTCAACATATCATGCTAGGTGATAAAGCATGAATCGCTCAGTGCCACCTGGCTGACCTATCCTGCTAGGGGATAAAGCATGAAAAACCTGATGTTAATAAGGCAAAGGAAAGAGAAAACATTTGGCATATAACTCCAAACAAAATCCTTGCCAACCCTATTATACTGGGGGTAAGAGTATGAATCAACAGCCCAGAGCCCTAGATGCAAAGGAAGAGAAAATATTTGACATGTAAGCCTAAGCAAAATCATTGTCTACCAATCATGATAGAGAGCAAAGTATGAACTACCCACTGCTATAAAGGCAATGGGTAGTAGAATTAAAGCCCCCACCAAAACTATCATGATACGGAACAAAGTGTGAACAGCCCAATGCCTTCAAGGCAAGGGGCAGAAGAGACAAAAAGCCTTGTTAATCCTATCATACTTGGGTTAAAAGTATGAACATCAATAGCCCAATATTCAAAAAAGTGAAGAAAAGAGGAAACATTTGGCATGTAAGTTCAAACCAAATTCTTGACAATTCACCATATTAAGGGGAATAACATAGCTAGCTCAACACAAATGATAACTGGTAAAGACACATCAAATCTGTTAATAGTTGGGGTTTACTAAAATAACCTATGACAAATCTGTCATGTTAGTAAGGATATGTCAATGCTTGAAACTACAAAGGCAAAGGGAGGTGGAAATGTTCGGCATATAAACCTAAATAAAATCCTCGACAACTCATCATGTAATAACATGTCTAGCCCAATACAAACAAGGATTGGTAAAGACATATTCTAAATCCATTGATAACTGGGAGTTTGCTAATAACCTTGGGAACCTATCATATTAGGCTCTTATCTCTGACTGTAAGATTTGAATCACCTCACTCACAATATTTCACATGGTCACTCACCACAAAACTATGACATTAAGCTTTTCCCTCTGATAGTGAGATCTGAACCATCTCACTCACATCATCCCATAATGTCACTTACAATGAGTCTGTCATGTTAAACTCTTACCTCTTATAGTAAGATTTGAATCATCTCATCCATGTCATGTCATGCAAACCTGTGATCCTAACTCGATCATCCATTCTGTCCGAGCTATGCAGATGAGTTACCCTATGATCCTGACCCAATCATCGATTTTGTCTGAGCTATATAGATGAGTAATCATGTGATCCTAAGCCGATCACTTATTCTGTCTGAGCTTTGTGCGAGTCACCGCATGTCCTGACCCGATCACCAATTCTACCTGAGCTATGCAAATGAGTTACCATGTGATCTTAATTTGATCACTGATTCTATTCGATCTATGCAAACAAGTCACCCCATGATCCTAACTCGATCACCTGTTCTACCCAAGCTATGCAGAAAAGGCATCCCATGATTCTTATCTGATCACCGATTCTATTCGAACTACATGGACAAGTCACCCTACGACCTTGACCCAATCACCAATTCTATCCAAGCTACGCAGACGAGTCATCGGTGATCCTGACCCGAACACCGATTCTATCTGAGTTATGCAGACATGTCACCTTATGATCCCGACCCGATCACCGATTCTGTCAGAGCTACATAGACAAGCCACTCCACGATCATGACCTAAACACCAATTTTGTCCAAGATACGCAGATGAGTCACCCCATGGGCATGTCAGAAAGACCTCTGCCTATAGTTATCCTACTATAATCATCAAACCTTGATCATACTTGCCAATCAGACTGATCACTCTGCTCACAAGACTATTGTCACTTTCAAAACCAATAAGTCTTCATCGGCTTTAACAACTCTCATCATTATTGTCGAAACCATCAAAATATGAACACAATACCCAAAAGTCTAGAATAAAACAATGAGCTAAAGGAAACTAAAATGTTTTCTCATTGTTTTGCAGGACAAAAAAGGAGAACAGGACAATAATGACTACCACTCTCATAGAATAAAAATGTGAAATGAAGTAAAGGAGAAGATATAAGGGGATTAGGGCTCCCACAAGGTCTTCAACTTAGCCTGAGGTTGCTTCAAAACTTGCTGCTAGGATTCTTCTATAGAATTTAAAGCATGACAATATAGCTTATCGTCATTGATGGAAAAATGTTGGGCAGCTTGGATCCTAGCCTTCTCCACGATCATTGTGCACACATCCACCTCCTACTAAAGTTGTCTTTGTCGAAGAACAAGTTCATTCTATTGTTGCGCAACCTCTTCATATTTGAGCTGGCACACCTCTAATATGGCTTGAGCCTTGGAAATTGTTTCACGGGCATCGACCATGGTTGCTTTCATTTCAAACATTGCTCTCTCAAGTTCATTGGGAATCACCTTCTGAGTATTCTAAAGATTAACGACTTCACGAGAACAAACCTCCTCCTATCGCCCAAGGTCATCCTCATCACCTCTATCACCAACACATCTGCTTATTAAGACTAGTTTTGAAGAGCGATTAACACCCGAAGCTTCCAAGCAAGGTTGACAAGGAGTTGCTTGAATGGCTTCTAATTCTTGCATTATTGTCCAGATAATCGAGTAACAGGAAGCGCACCCTTTCCAATTCATCAGTCGAGATTCAGGACACAAATCTCAAGATTTAGGATACAAATCTCAAGAGTTTAAAACGTAAAAGTTTGTGCCAAAATTGAAATGACAGCAAAGGCCTAGACTTGCGATGTAATAGAAACACGAGGTTATAAGCTTCTAGTAGTAAAGCCAAACAATCTTGCGTGAATATTCCTTAAAGAAAAAGTCAGATGCTATCAAAAAAATCTATCGGAAAGATCAACCAAATGATGCCCTTAAAGTAGTACATCAAGATGATCGATCACCTCTAGTAGTCATTGATGATTCGATTGTTGTTATAATATGGTCACTAGACATCTCATCGGTCAACAATTGTTAGCCCATGACAAAATCATGACACAGAAATCCAAACTATTTAAATACTCATGACAAACTTGAGATGAGATTTCAAAAATTTTGGAGAGATTTCTATTGATGAAAAAAAAAATACTGAGGAGAATCCTCACATCTACTGAAATTTCAGAGAATCTCATATTTGAGTCAAATCCAAACACATCAAGATTGAGATTTCGAATCCAAATTAAATCTAATCAAATATTTGAAAAAAAAGTGAGGGCAAGATTTTGTTAATCAACTGGATTATTGTTCAAGTTAAGGCTAGATACAATGAATCGGAGGATATAAATCAAAAAGTAAAGTGGGTTTTCCATTCTCATCCACAAGGCAGGTTGAGTAATCACTGTTAGCCTATAAATAGGCACCAAGAGAGACTTTCGAAGACACCTTTGGGAATGCCTAAGGTTATTTGATGTGCTCCCAAATGCTTATATGTAGAGACTATCAGTTATCCGGTCATACACGCTGTATGGACAATGTTCAAGAAATCCAGTAGTAATAGTCGCTCTTGTTTCCTAGTTCTTCATCCATCTTAGAAACACTTATACCGTCAGATCATCAATGAGGCCCATGTGCAAGGCCGTATCATGATTACAGAAGCCCACCTCTATAGAAGGGAATGATCAATATATGATCCTCTTTCTTGTATTTCCTTAGATTTTCTTTCTTTTGGTTGTAATTCGAAATAGTTGTAATTTCAATTCATGAAAGGAAATTCAAAATTTTTAGCAAAAACAAGTACGTTTGCTTCTCTTTCCCTCTTTAAATGCCCCCTTCCAGCAGTATAGTTCCTAGCATCTAACACACCAAATTCTAGTCAATTCTCTAAATCCATACAGGTGTCAATTTTTTCATCATTCCCAATTGGATTACTCGGCCATGAGCCAACATGGGCTTTACTAAACCCCACATGTATTAGCCTAAAAATGAGAATTGAAATTCAAACTTTCCCGATTCAAATTTTAGCCTCTCAAAACATTCAACTCAGCCGACGTATTAGGCATATGGGGCCCATATGATTACACATGCCTCCATTGGACTTGGCTCCCAAGGAGGCGCGGGCGATGGAAAACCTCCTCTTGGATCACGACCTCTCACTCTAAGGGAGGCCTTTGGGTTCACCACCTCTCGCTCCGGAAGGCCTATTTTTGTCCACAACACCAAAGAAGATGAGGCGACATTAGACTCGCTGGGTGAGACTTGGGCTATTCCACCCTACCCGCGGTCGACTAGGTTGCTGACTAAGCAATGTCCCAACCCTCCCTTAGCACACAAAGGTGAAGAGAGAGCTCCTGCCCCAGATGCATGTTTGAGATCCTGCTCAGCACATCCAGAGATCCCACTCATAATGCCTAAGATCCACTCATCATGCCTAAGATCCGATCATTGCATTCGAGAGGCATGCCTGAAGGGCCTCTCATCACATCTAAGATCCCTCTTGCATCCAGATGAGGATCTTAGCACCCCTCGAGTCTGAGATCCCGCTCTCCCTATCCCTCGTCATTGCTTGCTCAACCCGATCCCTAGCCACTTTGGCTCCCCGATGCCACTTGCTTGGATTTTGTTGCGACCCTCGAGACTGAGATCATGCACAATCCACAACTCTCACCCTAAGTCCAAGATCGTGTCACGGCTCTGGCTTCTTTAATGATTCCAGCCCCCCCCCCACTGGGGTGTGAACCTCTCTCCTCCCTATCAAAGCCTAGTCGCTCTCATAGTCCTTGGATTTTAGGAGTTTGTTTGAGGTTGGGAGCTATCTAGAAGGGGTGGGCCACGCCGAACGATGTCACACCCCTCCAGTTCACTATCATCGAGGAGAGACCTGAGAGGAGGAGAGGGGCAGATTTTATATTATATTCAGTTCTGGTGACCCTCGCATTACCTATGTGGTCTTAGAAATACGAATTGAACCTTGAACTTGATTGAGCAGAACTCTGCTAAGGTTCTCATAATTCTTCAATAACCTTTCAGCTGCGGAGTAACACTATTCAACTCCTTCCTAAATTTCTATATCTTATGTGCATGCCGAAGTGTAATCATAAGTTCCAAATTTATAAGGGTTAATTACACTCAAACACCTTATAGTATAGTAGTGTATTAGTTATTACCCCTAAAATTTGAAACTCTCACTTAACTCCTTGAGATAACGAATGGAGTTTAGTACCCATTTGGGGTTGGTCATGTGATGCGCACATGTGGTGAAATGTCAATTTTGCCTCCGATCGAGTTGAGTGGCGATAGAGGGAGAAATTGGGACTATCCACTTACTTCCTAGTCTAACAAAAATAATGAACAGAAGAGAAAGATCTCAAAAAAAAAAGATAGATTATTGAATTATCTTTCTAGCAAGGCAAATGTTAGCTCAATCAGAGTTTGATAAAGAAAAATATAGAGGTTTTTCTCAAACTTTGCAAGAATCAAAAGTTGGCTAGGATAACTAGTGTTAGCGGGGCACACACTTATTCAACAGGGACAAGTGCCTTTGATAGAAATGAGTAGTGTTGGCAACGAAAGAGCTCGTTGGTTGTGATTGGTAGCATCGGCATGGACAAAGCCCATCGATATATATAGAATATCATTGGCGGAGCTAGACTCTAGCAGCGAAGCTAGACTCTGTTGGCATAGCTCAACTCATTCAATAGAGCTAGACTCAGTAGGTCAGAGTTACTTTGTCGATGGAGCTAGATCCTCACCAATGCTAATTTCAAGGTCAATTTTGACTTATTTGTAGGCGAAGTTGTTGGAGTTTGGAAAGGCGTAAAATATGAAAGTTATAGAAAATTAAATTATCTTTCAAATAGAATAAGAATGGATTTAGATAGTTCAATATTATTAACCTATGTATCTCAATATAACTCTTATTTCCTCTTTTGCTTGAACGATAAATCAATTACTTAATGGAGAATATTACAAGGAAATTGTTTGCTAAAGAGACCTATGGCAGAGTGATATTTTGCCCCCTCTTTTGCTCGTTCTGGTGGGTCTGAATAATATTATGAGGAAGATGGGAGTGTGTTGGTCTTATCCAGGGTTTGGTAGGCTCACATTTGATGATCTTTACCAACCTTCAATATACAAATGACACTTTGATTTTCAGAAATGGAACCTTAATTGTTTCAAGGCTTGTCGGGACTCCATATAAATTTCAATTACAGCTCATTTGTCATCATTGGCAACAAGAGCTTATCTTCCTCCACTATTAACATTTTCGGTTGTAAGGAGGACAAGTTCTCAACTATAAGTTCCCATTTATAATCAAGGTAAACTAATCAAACCAGGGAAACTCAGAAGAGAAGATGGAGAACAAATTTTCAATAAATTGGAATAAAGGCTCAAGGCATGGAGAGGTAAATTATTGTCACTAGGAGGCAAGTTTGTCATGATAAAATGTCCAGATATCTGCGACACTCTTATTATCTCACATCCAATTTTGTTCTCTCCCATTGGATTAGAACAAAAATAGATAGAATTTATAGTCATTTTTATGGAGGAATTCTCAAGAGGGTGTGTGTAAATGCTATTTGGTGCATAGAGATAGACTTGCAGATCGATGGAAGTAGGTGGCTTTGGTATTTTTATCCTTCACAACGTTAGTTTGGCCTTACTAGCCAAGTGGTGGTGGAGGCACATTAGCCATCCTACTGGACAAATCCAACTCCTGCATTGGTCAAAATACGGACCTAGTGTTTTTCGCAAAAGTTGTGTTTCTTTTCATTGCCATGGATTTAATGAATTACAATGATCTCCAAAATACAATAAAAGGAAAATAGAAAACAAACAAGAGGACTTATATCACGTCTCTCTCTTTTACAAAAGGTGTGGATTCTTGACGTGACTATGGAGTGTCAACCTCGTACTCTGTAATGATCTGATACTTGGATTGGTCTTGAACGTGAAGAATTAATGTTGAAACCTTTTGGTCGGCGGCTTCTTTTTGTTGGTCAGCGTGCCTTCATATAGAAAATCAACTTAAAGATCTCTAAGAATCTCAAAAAAGATCCTGAAAACTCCCTTCTTGGTCCCTATTTATAGTTTTAAGGATTTTCTTAGGAGATAATTATAGAATTGCATCTAAATTTACCCGCTTAACATGTATTTGGATTTGAAATCTTTAATTTGGAGTAATTGAATATGGTTGGAGTTGAAATTCTAGTAAAAATTAAAAGGAAATCCTATTTGAAAACTGAATTAACCCCGCTTCCGTGAGACTATCATCCTGTGCAAGGCTATTAGCCCCACACAAGGTTGCAAGTCTCATGTGCGCAAGGCTATCATCTCGCATGCGTGAGGCTATTCGCCCCGTGTGGCCTTATTTTTCTTTATTCCAAATTTTTCTCCTCCTACAAGCCCCCCTCCAAAGTTTTTAAGATCTCGTTTTCTGATTTTTAATAAGTTTTGAAATACTTTAGACTTCAGATCTTCAAAATTCCATCACATAAACTTCTTTTGTATGCGGGGGCTATTTAGCTTCGTGAGATTACTGCCAAGGCTCAAGGAATACTGGAGGCCACATAAGCAAAGCAAGATGAGGTACTGAGAAGGCAAGATGAACTTGTTCTGCATCATGGATAGCTTCAACAAGAGATTAACATGTGAAACAAGGCGATCAAGAAAGCCAAAGCTCAAGCTACTCAGCAGCTAGCCATCAGTAGAGATAAGTTGTGCCGTCAAGTATTACCATCAGTGGAGGGAACCCTTCAGGCGGCCATTAAGGAGACAGAGGCTAGCTTAAGGGCGCTGGGAAATCCTTAAGTCTCTTTTCATTGTGTCTTTCTCCTCTTTTCTTCTTCTTTCTTGTGAACAAAACAAATATTTTAATTAGTTTCAATATATTGCCTCATTTTGAAAATTCCTGTGTGATATGCTTGTCCTTTTAATAAATGTTCTCATGCCTGGGGTTGATTTCTTGAAAGAAGCTATTGTATATCGAGTTTGCCGAGATTGTGTCACTTCCATAGGTAGTTTTTTTTAGATGATTTGCCTGAATAATGATGTAAAATATCTACTGCAAACGTACAGTGTCGGTGTAGAGCTGTACAGGTCATTCTCACAGGGAACTAGGGTGTTTTTGCATTCTCACTAATTCTTTAGTCCTAGCGGATTAATTACAGGTTCTAAGTTGGATTTGAATTAATCTAATTAGCCTAGGATATAGAATCCACTAGTTTCCAGCCATGTATTACTTCTATTATTTACATCCTGTCATAAAAATTTGATCGTTTAGTTTTAATGTTTATTTAAAGTGTTCTAAGTATGTGTTATCAAGTGGTGTGCAAATATAACGCATCAAAGATACGACTTTTTATAGAGATAACCTAAATCGTTAGATAACTCTATGACAAACATGAAAAGTAATAACCCCAAACTCTAACTAAGCATAGGCTATCAAGAAATCTAATTCAAGTATAACCTATCAAAGGATTAATCTACGAGTTTTTATATTTTAATCTTTTCATTGAAAAATCTTAACTTTATTATTTTATTTAGGAAGAAAATACTAGAGAGCAATTACATGGTGGATTCCTAGTTTTATCTACATTC
The DNA here is from genome assembly GCA_036321105.1 of Dracaena cambodiana. Lineage (NCBI taxonomy): Eukaryota > Viridiplantae > Streptophyta > Magnoliopsida > Asparagales > Asparagaceae > Dracaena > Dracaena cambodiana. Next base: position 22,465,401 of record JAYEPQ010000015.1, read on the forward strand.
TAGAGCTAGATTAAATTAACTACTCATAGTTCTAGTTAGCAAGATCATATTTTTATTCATGAAAGTAATAAAATCTAATCTAGAAAGCAAGATAAATCTATCCAAAAAGCAATTAAAATAATTAAATTTACAAGAAAGAACTTCTAAACAATGATGTACCTCTTGAGCATGGTATTGCGGCCGTCACCCCTTTAGCAAACCCTAACCCTAATTTTATTAAATAACTGCAAGTACAAAATTATATCATATCATATACCCTAGATTACAAGGATACGACCAATATATAGGCTTTATAGAATCAATCCCTAATTTGAGTACAAGTGAGAAACTACAAAATTGCATCAAAACCCCCGCGGAAAATTCACCCAGATTGGGCCCTGGGGAGCCGCCAATTGGCGACAAATGCCGCCAAATAGCGATATAATAGTGGAATATTGGCTCCCCTTTTTTTCTGCGTGAAGGTCTGGTACTTTTCTTTTGATATATATGACTGTATTGGATTTTGGTCTTCAGTAACATCATGATCTTGTAGACTTTTAACTTTTTTCTGGATTTGATTTCCTAATCCGGCCTGAGTTTATGCCATCTCCTTGTAGGAATAGGTTTATCTGAAAACACACTAAAAATACCCAAGTAGCATTATTTAAATACAAAAATAGATAATATGGATGCTATAAATATGCAACATATGATACTCATCACACCCCCACACCTATCTTTTTCTAGTCATCGAGCAAAACCTAAACCTAAAAAGAAAAATCCTAACTCACTTTCGCAGGAATCACGATTGCACTTAGCATGTGAAACAAAGCTTTAAACCCCTAGGTTACCCTAGTTGATGAGTTGTGTCTCGTGAGGGTTTGCAGTGAATACACCAACAAATTTCGTAAAGAAGTTAGATAAAAGAATAAAGAAAAGAAAAATAAGGATAACCGAAAATCAATAAAATAAAAAAAATTATACAAAAGAAAGAAAAATCTTTTTATAAAAAATCTTTTCCTCAATTAATCTCACTAATATACAAACTCAAGAACGTATTTAGATTATCAATTTTCAAGTCAAGCATCGTATCAAATACACTTAACATTTTAATCAAAAATTCAAATCCTATCTTTCAATACCCACTAATAGATAATTCATTGGCTCCTATACATCTACGTGCACGTGTAATAGTCTACTTCGGCCTTGGACTCCAACTCTAACTCTTGATTCATCTCCTCTCTCATAATAATTTTTTTTCTATTTTTTTTTCTCTCTGAGGCTATTGCCCTAATACCAGGCTCAACCCTTTTTTCTCTGAGGCTATTAGTTTAATACCAGACTCACTCCTTATCTTCTTTTTTTTTTGTGTTGTTTAGAGAGAGAAGACTACTCAATCGTTATCATTTTTGTCCTTAACCTAATAAACTATTGTGAAGTGAAAAATAGATGATACTTACCTCAAAATTACTGTTAGCGGTATTTATTTTTTGGATTTTAATTATTTTCATAAAATTCTTAGTGTATCATCCAATCTACTCTCCTATCAAATTTCAAATCTAAATTTACTTTTTTATTTGTAATTAGGTTGATTTACTGAAGAAAATATATAATATTTTTTTTTACTTTTGTTTTTTTAGTTAGTTGCCCTAAAAACTACTTGATGTGTAAAATAAAGAAACCTCCAAAAAAAATCTAAAAATAAAATAAAAATCCTATAATAAAAACTAAAAATCCTAGAGAAATAAAAAAAATAAATAAAGAAAATAAAAATCTCCTAATCCACTGCCCCACACCTAAACTTGTATATGCCTTCATACAAATAAAGGGTGGTAAAATAAATAAGAAAACTATTATATAGATATTATACACTTACTAGAAAATTTAAACTGGTTACGATCTCTTGATCGCTTTCCACTCTTATAGTGTGTCCTTTTATGTTTTGATTTGGATGAATTTAGTCTTTTATCAATTTTGCATTTAATCTCTCCATCTTGTTTTAAATTTTTCTCAATTTATTCCTACCCTTCTTTTTTTTATTCAATAGTAAAATTCTGAAGTTGGAAATCGTACCTTTATCATAAATATTTGACCCACAAGTATATTTCATGACAATAAGTATTTTGGTCTTAACAACATGTAAAATAATATACTCACTTTGATGTGGCTAAATCATGAGCTCAATTTTGGATCACTCTTTCAAATTATTAGGTACCATGATCTCTTTCTTTTGCAGTTCCTTCCATCTTTCTAGTATTATAAGCTTGTCATGCGAATATTTTTCTATTCTGTCATCAAAATTTTCAAAAGAAAATGCCATACTAGTAAACTTATCATTAGTCCAGTTATTATGAAAAGATAAAAGTTCTTCTTCATAAATTTCTTCACAATTTTCATCAAAAGAATCAAATGATAATATGCCACTAGTAAGCTCATCATGAGGCAAATTACCAAGCAAAATTTTCTCTTTATCACCAGTTTTTTCATAATTACTTCACAATGGTCTAATGTAGGTTGATCATAGTGTTGAAGTATAGACTTATCATGCACAAAATTATTTAACTCATTTTGAATCATATCAACTTCAAAAGATGACTGAAATGGTTGCTTGTTAGAATTAGATATGTTCAAATAATTAGATGATTGATTTTCAAAAAGTTTAGTATGAGAAATCATTTTAAGAAAATCTTCCATATAAGATATAGTTTGAGAGAATGATTTTAGCAAAGTTTCTATACCTTCCTCTATTGTACATGCTCGCTCCTCAGTCTCATGATTATAAACTTCCTTGCTATCCTCAAATGATTTCATCTCGAGCTCATGAGTGAAATTTGATGGTGGATATGATAGATCTGTGTACATATTTGATGACATATATGAAGGAGTTGTAGGTAGATTCTCATAACATGTATATCCCGCTTCTAATCTTTTTAATCTTTCATCTAATATGTTAAATTGAATATCTTGTTCATGATTGAATTTAGAACATAAAAATAAATAGTCCATCAAGAAAGGATCAGATGGAGGACTCTCTTGATACAGCTCTTAATTATATGCAAAATTAGAATGATTCGTCCATTCACAATTGTAATTTTGTATATACAAAGTGCTCGTAGGTTCATGATATGTAGTGTGAATTTGATCATGACCTAGTCCTGGCGAACTTTCTATCCATGGATACTGATGATAATTATGACATGGATTATGGCAATGATGGCAACCAGTTTAATTTTGAAACTTTTTTTTGGATTTTTTTTTTTAAAAGGTGGAGAGGGAAAGAGATGGAAAAGAAAAAGAAAACGTCGAGAATTTTATTTTAGAATCAAAGACCAAAACCACAAAATAAAAAAAAAGGGCAGATAACTGAAAATTTTGTAGCTAAATAACAGTCGCTGTTAGCAGCAAAATTAGGAAGTTTAACTCCTTTTATTTCACTGATTCCTTTTAGCTTCTTGTATTTATAGTTTCAGGTCTCTGCACACTCAACACTCTTTTAACGCATAAAATGTTGGAAAAAACAAGAAAACACCGTCGATCCAAGGCAATGGCGCCAAAAACTTGATGTGAAATATCTACTGTAAGCGTACAGTTTCGGTGTAGCACTATACAGGTCGTTCCCACAGGAATATAGGGTATTTTTTGGTTCTCACTAATTCTTTAGTCCTAGCAGATTAACTACGGGTTCTAAGTTGGATTTGAATTAATCTAATTAGCCTAGGATATAGAATCCACTAGTTTCTAGCCATGTATTACTTCTATTATCTTTTTTCTATCATAAAAATTGGATCTTTTAGTTTTAATCTTTACTTAAAGTGTTCTAAGAATGTGTTATCAAGTGGTATGCAAGCATAACGCATCTAAGATACGACTTTTTATAGAGATAAACTAAATCGTTAGATAATTCTATGACAAAGATGAAAAGTAGCAACCCCAAACCCTAACTAAGTATAGGCTATCAAGAAATCTAAATCAAGTATAACATATCAAAGTATTAATCTACGAGTTGTTATATTTTAATCTTTTCATTGAAAAATCTTATCTTTATCATTTTATTTAGGAAGAAATCGCTAAAGAGCAACTACATGGTGGATTCATAGTTTCATCTACATCCTAGAGCTAGATTAAATTAGCTACTCATAGTTCTAGTTAGCAGGCTCATATTTTTATTCATGAAAGCAAGAAAATCTAATCTAGAAAGCAAGATAAATCTATCTAAAAAGCAATTAAAAAAATTAAACCTACAAAAAAGAACTTCTAAACAATGGCGTACCTCTGGAGCACGGTATTGCGCCCATCACCCCTTGAGCAAACCCTAACTGTAATTTTATTAAATAATTGCAAGTACAAAATTACATCATATCATATACCTTAGATTATAAGGATACGACCAATATATAGGTTTCAGAAAATCAAATCCTAATTTGAGTACAAGTGAGAAACTATAAAATTATATTGAAGCCCCTATAGAAAATTCACCCAGAGTGGGCCTTGGGGAGCCGCCAATTGGAGGCTAATGCCGCCAAATAGCAGTATAATAGTGGAATATTGGCTGCCCTTTTCTTCTGAATGAAGGTATGGTCCATTTCTTTTGATATATATGATTGTATTGGACTTTAGTCTTCTGTAACCTCATGATCTTGTTGTTTTGCTTAGTTTTAACTCTTTTCTGGACTTGGTTTCTTAATCCGGCTATGAGTTTATGTCATCTCCTTGTAGGAATAGGTTTACCTGAAAACACACTAAAAGTACATTAGTAGTATTATTTAAATAAAAAAATAGATAATATGGAGGCTATAAATATACAACATATGACACTCATCAAATAACAAATAGAGTCGGGGTAAAAACTGAATTATGGACTTGTTGATTTTTGAAGGGTAGAGTTGTGTAATATGGAACTTGTTATGGGTATGGTGTGACTATAACAAGTTTAGTTTCAGAGTTTATTATGAGAGTGACACGCCTAGAAGGTACACAGTGCTAGGGTGATTCGCCTAGATAACAGACGGAATCATTTTGTGATTTGAGAGTGACTCGCCTGGATAACAGACAAAGCTGGTGATCGAGCTAGAATCATGAAAACTACAAACAGAGATATGGCTAACATGTCTATGGGTGATTCGCTTGGATAACAGGCAGAACCATTGATCAGGTCAAGATCATGGGGTGACTCACCTGGATAACAAATAAAGACGGCGATCAGATCACTAATCATGAAAACCACAGACAGAGATATGGTTGACATGCCTACGGGGTGATTCGCCTGGATAATAGATAAAATCGATGATAAGATCAAATTCATGGTTTGACTCGCCTAAATAACAGACAGAGCCAGTAATTAGGCAGGATCATGAAAATCGCAGATAGAGGTATGACTGACGTGCTTATAGGGTGATTTGCCTGATAACAGATAGAATCTATGATCGGGTTAGGATCATTGGTTAACTCGTCTAGATAATAAATAGACTTGATTTGAAATTTGGGGGTTGACTTACTTGGGTAGTAGACAAAGCCGATAATCGGGTCAAGATAATGAAAACAATATTTGTTAAATTATGTACAGGAGGATCTGTGAGATAGGTGAGATGATGTGACTGTTGTTACGTGCTATTAGACATGCTATTTATTCATTTTACTGTGGCAGTAATTACTGTTATTCAAGATCATGTGACTGTTGGGTTGTCCAGTCCAATTTTAAGTAGCGTCTTCCGTTTTGGGAAGCAGCTGAATACGGGGGCGTTACAGCGTGGTATCCGAGCCTAGGTTTAGGTGGAAGACCATATGACTATTGCCATATCAGAACATGTCTGTAATTTATCCTTGATAATTGTTAATTATTCTTTAACATTCATCTAATCTAGTATTGTGTCATCCTATTGTTTCCTATTTGTTTGAGATATCTATTTGCTCTAGTATTGTGCCTATCCTACTATATCATATTTTTTAAAAATATCCATCTTTGGAATTCCATCATTGATTTCTATCTTATCCATTGCGAAATAATATCGATCCAATATTCGACGAATATGTCCCTTAATGATTAATGGTAGGAAATTTTATGTCAACTTTCTAATTATGGATGGAAGGGGATATGATGTCATCCTAAGTATAGATTGTCATGCGGTGATGAATTATGATAGTAGAAAAGTAATGCTTCCTATTTGTGACTATCCAGGGTAGATTTTGTTGGTGGAAGTTAATCCTTAGAATCACTAGAATTTAAGGTATTCCTAAAGGGAGGAGTTTTAGAAGTTGCGGAAGTAGGAAAAAAGAAGAAGAAGAGATTTCAATGGTATCAGAATTGTTAGATATATTTCTTGAGGAGAAACCCGGACTACCACCAGTAAGAGCAATAGAATTTACCATTGATATTATTTCTGGAGCTGAAATAGTTTGTAAGTCATCTTAATAAATAGGAATTGCAGAATTAGGAGTTAAGAGATAAATAGTTGAGCAATTGAAGTTAGATTTTTGAGACCTAATGTTTCATCTTTAGGAGTTCCAATGTTATTAGTAAGAAAGAAGGATGAGAATCAAAGATTGTATATGAACTATAGGGGTATAAGTGCAGTAATAATCCAGAATAAATACCCATTACTGAGAATAACTGATTTGTTTGATCAATTGGAGGGGCAAAAGTATTCTCGAGGATAGATCTTCGCTCGGGATTTTGTCAAGTAAAGTTCCGAACAGGAAATATTTCAAAAACTGCATTTAGAACCAAACATGGTCACTAAATAATTGGTGATGCCGTTTCTAGTGACTATTGCTCCAATAGTATTTATAAATTTGATTAATCATGATTTTGCTCAGTATCAAAATAAATTTGTGGTGGTGTTTATCGGTGGTATATTAATTTATTCTAAGAATAGAGAAAAACATGCTGAGTATTTGAAAATAATTTTGCAAACTTTTAGAGAGCTGAAGTTATATGGAAAATTGAATAAATGTGAAATTTGATTGGATAAATTTGTTTTTTCTGGTCATATAGATTCTGGTGACATTGTATCAGCCGATCCTAAGGAGTTATGAGCCATAATAGATTGACATATATCAAAATCAATATCGATGATACGAAATTTACTGGAATGACTGGATATTATTGAACATTTGTATAGCACCTTGCAAGGCTGTATCACTTTAAATAAACATACTAGAAAAGAAAGGAGATGTCTCTGGATGAAGAGTATGAAAAAATATTTGAAGAATTGAAATGAGGGTTAATAACAATGCCAGTGTTACCCATTTCCAGATAACCCTGAATGCGTGAAGCTTTATAGTGATGTTTCAAATTAGGGATTATAATGTATTGACATAGAATGGAAGGATGGTTGAATTTGGAACTTGCCTTTAGGCTTCCTAAGAAAATAAAAAATAATATTATGCTTGTATTTTTCTTGAATATTGAGGAGACATAAATGTTGATGAATTACAATAATTAATATTTATAAACTTGGCAGAGTAAGTATAGTTGGCGAGATTAACTAGTCAAATGAATTAGGAAAAAAAAAACCTATGGAAGAATAATTGTAAAAATATAAAAAGATCTTAGAAGGCTGAGAATTTTGTAGAATTAGTAAGTATAAGGTAGATGACAAGAAATTGATAATGAACTATAAATAAAAAACATTTTATCAAAGCAGAATATGGCACTATTATCTTATTACTCAAGTTAAGTTAATCTTTCCAAATGATTGTCCTATTCCATTAATTTTTGTTGATCACTCCCATTTTACATTTTGTATCTTTTATCTGAATATTATCATAATATGATTCATGTTTTTAGCCTTTAACATCACAAGTCTTATTGAGTCGGTGAGGCAATTGTAGAGATATATTCTCTGGCGCCAGTAATTGCAGTCGCTTGATAAGATCGTTGTATGTGATTGAATTTTGTAACTAGTCATGAATTCATTTCTTATCTTGAATCCATACCATTCATAGTCTTGTTACATCAGTATTATAATTGTTCAGATTTATTTTCACTTCTAGAGTCGATTAGAACATGTAATAGGACCTTGAGGATGGACTATACAAAAATAT